>CM051020.1:7320334-7375334 GCA_027704905.1 Muraenolepis orangiensis
ACAACTGGGTGCTACGGCCGGGGCTGGCGACCTTGTCTGTTTAATGAAATGCAGAGACCATGCGTAACCAGCGAGGCGGTTAAACAGCCCGCGGGCCCCGTGAGTGGGCAGGGCGCTGACTCCGAGCGCTGCCTACTGGCCTGTGATATTGAATGGACGAAGAGTCGGCCTTTAACCAACGTGAGCCCTGGAAGCCGTGTGGTGGTGTTGAAGGAGGGGGGGGGGGGTAGTGAATCCCTTGGAGGTTGTATATTAGCCATAAACCCGACGTTGTACATTCACTTGACACGTGCCTTGTTGGCCAACCGCCGTGGATTATAAACGGTGTTGAATCATGATGTCGTGACAAGGCGGTTTGACTCGCAGCTGTACCAGGTTCCACCCCCTCCATGTCCACAGCCTACCTGTTCTGTGGTACCAAATAAACGGCGTGATACCTAAGAAACGATTCACCGTATGTAGCCTTAGATGAAAGTGTCTGCTCTCGATCAAATAGCACAAGAAGGGCTGGGTAAGATATGCGGTAGCTGATGAGCACTGCTGGATTGTTTTTTGGGTTGTTTCTTTTTCTTTCTTTCCTTTTTTACATTTTTATTTTGCCGAAGGCATGGGCTACCCAGAGCACGGCTGCTTGCACTTAAGGTTCAGACGGTGTGCTCTCTTTGCCATTTCTCTGTCTGACTCTCTTGCTCACCCAAAACCTTTCTATACACAACAAGGTCCATACTCATTGGACCTCTTGTTATTTTTGTTTTTCATTTCCTTCCCAGAGGAATGACTCACACGTTCTGTGAAATGCAAAAGCATATTTCTGTCATATTTCAACTGAAACATTGTGCTTTATATAGTACTGTATATATTGAGGACAAAAAAACACCATAATTTCATAAAATGATTGTCTATCGTTCTGTATGTGACTGCACCCCTGGTGACCCACTATGAAAGTGATGAATAGTATTAGAAACAGTACGTTGCATCACGCATCGCAAAGTATGTGTCTGTGTATTCATGGGGTCTGTCATGTTTGAACGCAGTAAATCCTCCAGGTAGGAGTTAAGAGTTAAGAAAAACAAGATGTCAGAGCTAATTCTCCCACTGTTGCCATCACCGCCCGCAAGCAGTCCGGCGGGTTACGTCACTGAGTGTGTGTGTGTGAGTGAGACATTTCCCACGCCACGCACCTCATCTTCGACGTAGTAGTAACGTTAGCCTTGAAGAGGGAGGGAGGGAGGGAGGGAGGGAGGGAGGGCGGGCGAGAGATGGGAAAAACGGGACGGTTTGAATGTAATTTAATTTTGTCTACCTTGTCAGTCTCCCGCAAGACGATATCCGTCATTGTCAGCTAAGGGTACATCATTGCCAACCCCAAGGTTTTTTTGTGATTTTCCTTCTCCTGTCTGAAGATGTATGAGATGAATGAATAGATAACTAGGCAGATGGATACATATATATATATATATATATATATATATATATATATATATATATATATATATATGTAAATGTTTATATGTAGAGAGAGAGAGAGAGAGAGAGAGAGAGAGAGAGAGATGCCCAGGTGACCTATCTGTGCATATTGTGGCTGTATAATATAGGTGCAACAGTGATAATTCAAACTCCATCATTCCTCTGCGCTGGCAAGCTGCAGAAGTAAAGTTTAAAAAAAAGAAGCAAGCCTATTTGTTTGCTGTTGACATGCAGACGAGGGCAATCAGCAGGTATCCCGCATGAGAGATGCTATCACATTTCATTAGCCGAGCTCATTAGCATCAGCTGATGGGCCTGCATCGTGCCCGGGCGAATGACTGATGTCTGTGAAACCCGCCCACCCTCCACCCCTTAAAGTTACATTTAGAAAAAGCCGTCCAACAGGGAAAAATAATTGATAAAAATGAACATCAAAGGTTTTATTTTTTTATTTTTTTTATCATTATCATATTACCTTTCATCATTTTGGAGGTGGGCAAATTCACAAAACACTCAATTGTGGCTCATTAAAAGTCATCAGACCACACCCTGTTTATCCAAACAGTTATGACGTTATGAATAACAGAGCCTGTGGTATTTGGTGTGTTACAGGCCTTAAACAGTCCACATGCTCTTTAACTTTGCTATTTGTATAGGATGCTCTCATAGGCTTACAGTCTGTCTGGGCAGCACTTTTCACTTTCCAAATATGGGCGCACTTTTGCATTGTTCCAAAAAAACCCAACCAATCAGATTGAATAACTGACCGAGTGACACTTACTTGCTGAATCCGGTTGGAATAAAACATAAAACATATTGTCCTCTGAGAGTTGCCTTCCGTAGAGAGATGTCTGTTTGTCTTTTAACGTTGGTGTTCTTTCTATTCCAGGAAAATTTAATTGCTTCGTAGATTGCGGCAATTTCCTCAGGCGTCTATATTAGTTCATCATGAACTGAAAATCGCTCACCCCCCCCCAAGTGCTAATTGGACCTATAATAAAGGATTTCAATGGGCTTGAGGCCAGACAGAGAAACATGAACTTGCGAGATCCGGACGGTCTCACGAGGCTAGTACGTTGTACCCAAAGATTAAGAAAATGGTGCTGGTCAACTTGTTTTATGGCCGTTGTTGGGATTTGACAGCTTGGCAAATGGCGTCTGAAACCCAAAGCACATCTTGTGCTCGGCTTTTTGTTTTTTAAATGGGTTATTTGAACCGCATTACTCTGTGTCTGATTATGTTGTGTCCTGAGGCGACTCATTGACATTGTCAAAGGAATTAAATAAAAGAAAACCAATGAAGGAAATAAACACGGGGATCTAAGGGTTTTGAACAGAGCGTTGATTGTGTCCCATAGCATCTGCAGTATTACTTGGTGTTCCGCAGACAAACGGTTCCCTAACGTCTCATGCTCTGAACCCACCCAGTATTTTTTACCAAATTAGTTAAGGTTAACATTTCACATTTAGTTGTTCTTCCATACAGTATTTCCCCTTGTCAGCCTACAGACATGCTAATGATCAAATGACATGGACAAGGCATGTAGGCATGCATATTCGTTTGCGACCCTTTTCCGACGCTTCCAAACCTGCGGCCCTCATTGGTTGGTCTGTCCGCGCAGCTTTTGTCTTATTAGTTCCACCTTGGAGTGGCTCCGCGCCGTGTGTCGCAGGACAGCCAGCAGATTAATGCCAGTCACATCAGCGCCTCCACCAGGAAAATAAATCTCAAGTTTGCCTTCTGTCATCACATTGACTAATGCCCGGTGACCAAATCCTCACCTTGGTTTTTTACTCTGCATTGGGGGGGGGGGAGGGAGAGAGAGAGAGAGAGAGAGAGAGAGAGAGAGAGGGAGAGGGAGTGAGAGAGGGGGAGGGGGAGAGAGAGGGAGGGATAGAGAGAGATGGAGAGAGGGAGTGAGAGGGAGTGAGAGAGAGGGAGTGAGAGGGAGTGAGAGAGAGGGGGAGGGGGAGTGAGAGAGGGAGAGGGGGAGAGAGAGAGAGAGAGAGAGAGAGAGAGAGAGAGAGAGAGAGAGAGAGAGAGAGAGAGAGAGGGGGAGTGAGAGGGAGTGAGAGAGGGGGAGGGGGAGAGAGAGAGAGGGGGAGGGAGTGAGATGGAGTGAGAGAGGGAGAGAGAGGGGGAGGGGGAGAGAGAGGGAGAGGGGGAGAGAGAGAGAGAGATGGAGAGAGGGAGTGAGAGAGAGGGAGTGAGAGGGAGTGAGGGAGTGAGAGAGGGAGAGAGAGGGGGAGGGGGAGAGAGGGGGAGAGAGAGGGAGTGAGAGAGAGAGAGAGAGGGGGAGGGGGAGAGAGAGGGAGAGGGGGAGAGAGAGAGAGATGGAGAGAGGGAGTGAGAGAGGGGGAGTGAGAGGGAGTGAGAGAGGGAGAGAGAGGGGGAGGGGGAGAGAGAGGGAGTGAGAGAGGGAGAGAGAGGGGGAGGGGGAGAGAGAGAGAGACATGGAGAGAGGGAGAGGGAGAGAAAGAGAGGGGGGAGAGAGAGGGAGAGAGAGAAGGGGGGGATGGGAGAGGGAGAATGAGAAACAAGAGTGGTACATACAGGAAGAAATAGATGGAGAAAGAGAAATGGATGGAGAAATACAGAATCCGAGACACAGGTACAGAGAGAGAGGTAGATGGAGAGAAAGAGAGAGAACATTAAAAACTGAAAGCTGAAATATTTTGTTTATATCTGACATTCCCGACATGCATCACAAATGAATGAGGAAGTACACACAACAATAATTACTTAATTGCCTTACGTCGTCGTATAAGCTGAAAGCAAATTCTAAACCATGCTCACTTATACCATTGTATTACTTTATTTCCGTCTGTATAGAGGAGAAAATATGCCCCCACCCCCCCTACCACCTTCCTCAGTTCAGTGTAAACAACAATGACTTCCACCATGAAAGACTCTGGGAATAACGGCCATCTTGTATGAAGTAGTCCAATTACCCCTTCTACACAAAACAAACCAACAAAAAAGAGGGAAATAAATTGATTGCAAGACCGCGTACACACAGAGTTAATGTGTAATGTGTCCTGTGAACAGTCAAACATGTTTTCTCGTGAAATCAATAAGCTCCAGGGCTACTGGCATCATTTTCAGAAAACCCTGATGTTCTTGTTGTGTATGACGGAATTTTCACAGTCTACATTTCCATGCTCAGCAGCCGGTTTGGATTTGCATATCATTCCTGCGGTGTAAGACTGTTTGGGCGCTTTCACACCTACAGTTGGGTAGACTGGGTCCGGTTCAGGGGTGCAGTTGATACTCTGTTCCATTTTTGTTTTGATTTGGTTCGGTTTGCGTTTACACTGGACTTTGTAAAGCGAACCAAACATTGTAAACAAGCGGCTGGCTACTGGACAGAACATCGGAGGTAAACTCAACAAAACGCTTGCTGGTTTCTAGACTGTATACATAATCCAAGAAGTTATGTCAACAATACTTTGCTATTATATTATATATTCTGTATATAATTACTATTATATACTGTATATTACTATATATATATATATATATATATATATATATATATATATATATACATTTATATGTATATATACATACTGTTTATTATTATTATATACTGTTTTATTTTATGCACAATTCCAAATCGTGCCCCTTGCTAAATCATTTTCATAATTCATCAAAACACTTTCGATGGGGGTTTAAACTTCCTCATTGCCTGTCTGACCATGGCTCATTTGTTTATGTCTACCTAAGTCCTAAGTGGACTGCAACTGCAACTGTTTTGGTCCGCACCACAGTTCAAATGAGTGTTCACATCGCCCTAAATGAACACTGTACACTCCAGGGATAGATTCAAATGGATCCCACAGCTCAGGAGCCTTACTGAATGGGCTATATACACGTGTGTTGTACTTCAACTGTAATTACACAACAAGGCAGGTTATTTTCATTCGGATGCTGGAAGAGAAAGAAAGGTCTTGAGAAGAAGACACAAATATATATTGACTGGTTGTCTGGTTTCACTCCCAAGACTTGGGCATTAAGTATGTATCTTCAAATATATGATAATTTATATATGATAATACATTCAGTATGCAATACTTACAGTCAGTATATATACATATCATATAAGAAGGTCTAAGTTGGGTTTTCAACAGTTGTTGAAGATGTTTAGGGCGGACCATTCCAGGTTTACAAAGTAAAACTAGTTTTATGATTATACCAGTCAAGATCCACAAGATGTCAAGATGTTTGTCATGTGTAAGAAGTACAATGGAATGTTTACTCCCGATTCACCCCCGCATTCTGAATGTCTACAACAATACTATACTACACTATACTATGTGATACTATACTATACAATCATTTACTATAATCTGTACTATGTATCTACTATAAACTATACTATATATTATAAACAACACTATACTATAACAATACTTAACACAATAACAATAAAGTGTCTAATGGATGATATATACATGTGGCGGATGGTGTAAAAAGCATGTTAAAGAGACAGTGCAGTGCAGTGCAGTGCAGTGCAGTGCAGTGCAGTACAGTGTTATAACAGTAATGAGTCCAGTAAAGAAGTGGGAAAGTGCAACATTGATGACAATGTTAATGTTAAAAATAATAAAAATACATTTTATTTATATGATTTAAAGAATAATTTGAATGATCATTTAAAAGAAAAGCTCAGAGTGCTACAAAGTTTTTAAAAAAAACATAGCAAACAAACACAATACAATTACTGAAAAATAGTGAGCACTACTATTAACATAAAAAGGCCTTCCTATATAAAAAGGTTTTTAGGCCTGTATTAAAAGAGACCAGGGTCTGTGGGGCCCTTAAATGATGAGGAAGGCCATTCCACAGGCGTATGCACAGCCGAGCAAAAAGCCCTGGTCCCCCATGGTGCGGAGCTTAGTACTGGGGGCCTTGAGGAGCAAGCTGTTGGCAGATCTGAGAGCAGTTTGTTGTATAATGAGTTCTTGTAGATAGGGGAGGTGCATAACCATTTCTGCATTTGAGTGTAAGTAACAGGATTTTGTAGTGGATCCTGAGTGAGACCAGAAGCCAGTGCAATGGAAACTCATTGTTGCTCGTGTTTACACTTTTTCATCAGGATCCTGGCAGCACTATTTTGAGTGAACTGCATCTTCTGGATGCGCTTTCCATTAAATCCCATTAAAACGTGTATCGCAGTAGTCTAGCCTAGAAGAGATAAAAGCTATGTTACACTATCATGTTATGAAAGACTCCTAATAGTTTAGTAAATCTTATTCTGGAGGATATAATCCTCTTTATTGGTCACATACACACAGTGAAAATTGTTTTTCTGCATTTAACCCGTCCTAGTATTAGGAGGAGTGGGCAGCTATTGTATAAACTGTGCCCAAGCAGTGTAAGGGTCTGGTGCCTTGCTCAAGGGCACCTTGGCAGTGGCTTTATGGCACCTCTTTCCATGTACCAGTTGTCACTCCGTACTTCGTCAGTTTCGGGGACTTGAACCGGCGACCCCCGGTTCCCTAGCCAAGTCCCAACAGACTGAGCTACTGCTGCCCCTGTAGTATTGTGGAGTGTGTGTGGTTGGTGGTTGACCCCTAAAGAAGCCATTTAAATGGCTTGAGGCAGCCTCATCTGCTACAACTATTATATATACTACTATACTATACTACTGTAAGGGATGTGCTGATTAAAGATTCAGAAAACACAAAACTTTCTTAAGAGATGTTAACTGGAACATATGTTGCTGGTGATAGAAGACAACGATGTAACAACATTTATTCATAGTGTCACGCATATGTTGCGTGACATATGGGTGTTGAAAAAAAAAAAGTCACTGGATCTTCCATCGACGTGTACTTTTGGTTTGTGATGGCGTTGGCATGAATTGATTTGGTAGCTAGGAAGTAGTTCCGTCGGTTTTGTGTGGCGGGCACGACATAAAATGTGGTTTTCCTTCACGTCTAAAGGAATAATACAGCCTAAAACACTTAGACCGTCCATTTGTGTCAAGACTGTGGAATAAGATCGCTGGTGACTTAGCTGGGAGTGCTAGCCTGGCAACGCTAACGTTCAACTTAGCCGATGGTGCGTTCCAAAACACTCAATGGCAGTTTTTTTGGTGCTGGATTTGGATCATGTACCTCTCGCTTTCGGGAAAAATCTCAAAGTATCAAACCGAAAAAAGAAACCTTGCACAGAGTTACAGCCAATACTTTGGTAAACATTTCAGTATGCAGTTATTGCTGAGGCTAGAAAGTTGATGCTCAAAGAAAAAAAAAGAGACATCCAATGAATCGCCGGCCAACTGGTCTGGACCACATGTCCAAGCCAGATGCATCAGCCGTATCTGGGCTCCCCGCAGCCACAACAGACCAAATCAGTCAGGTTAACAGTGACTGCCAGGCCGTTTCGTCTTCGAAGGAGGCCATGCCTCCGAGGGTTGAGCTGTACGGAGATCACTGCTACGTCCCAAGCCTGCAAAGCCAATGTGTATTCTCAATGTATGAGGCTACTGGCCTGGCAAACATGTGTGTCCTCTTCTGATATAATGGATTTCTCACCATAGAAACATTTTCAAAATGTTATATACGGTAATTCTGAGACAGAACCCCTGAGTTGTTGCCACATGGGAATTCAACTAATATGTGATACTTATGGTTGACACTACAGCGATTTGAAGACATACTCTCTACAAAACAAAACTGTTAAAATAAGAAGTGTTTTAGGCTACAATATTCCTCAAATAAATCCAGATCTTTGCCTAGCGGGCAGGAGACTTCTTCTTTGTCAAGCTCCAAACTCTTTCTCCGGGGGTTCCTACTAAACAATTGATATTCATCAAGGGCACGCTAACCACCTTATCAAAAAAAAAACAGAAGCTTCATCCAATATTTAGATGCATATCCAAAATCCAATGCAGCCGAACAAACAACTCTTCCATTTGGACAACGTATGAAGACAATAGGCAAGCTAAGCTTCAAGGGAGGGTTTACAGCTGCCAGTATCACACCTGTCACAAAAGCACATTGACAAGTCGACACAAGGGCACCGAAAACTATGTGAAAATGAAAGTCAGTGTTAAATGTAAGTGTAAATGTGTGAAAGTACACATGTATCAGCGTTAACACTGTAGAGTGACTCAATCTCAATGAATTAAAAAAGGGTAAGTCTAATTTCCTATACAAAATGCACTTCGATCAAACAGTGGACACATATAATTCTACATAGAATATTTGTACAGTGGATATGTCACAATTTAGAATTTCACATTGACATTTCTGGGGCTTATATGTATGTACATTTATAATTGTAACAATTCAAATTCTCCCAGAACAAAAGGCTAAATCTGGTATCACAGTGTTAACATTCACCTACTGCAGACGCCCACGCACACACGCACTTTTTTCGTTGCATTTTCTAGTAACACACATCACCACCATATGTCTGTCCCATGATAATAATGAGATGCAAATTGATGTTTCCGCTAAAATCATCAACTGTGGCAATCTACAGCTACTCTCAGAGCAGCGGAGTCTCTGCCATATGCTTCAGGAGCGTGTCAGACGTGCCCGGAATCGCCGCCGTTCCCCATTACCGTTAGCGGTGTTGTGGACGCCGCGTGATAATATTTCCCAGCCACAGCAAGCATGGCTTGTATTTCAGTGATGTAGGAGACCAACTTTAGACTGCTTTGACAGTGACAGCACGGCTGCTTGGGAGTAGAACTGTGGGAGACATTTTCCAAACCCAAGGTACTCAGTTGTGCCCATGAAGAGACTGTTTGATGCGGTTGTGTTGTCTGTACTGCAAATAGTAAACAGTATAGTTGCCATGTGTGTATATGTGGCATTTGTTTTGCAAGCGCACTGAAGTGTGCTAGATTGTTCCAGCTTGCTCCTCCAGGGCATGCATTAGTTACAGATTGCTTCATGTATGTTACCCAAATGTATTGTTTGTTTATTGTTATTGTTTGTATTGTGTGTGAGATCCCGGAACCAGAAGTCAGGGGGTCTCATGCTGTGTCTCATGCTCGTTCGAAGACACTATTCCTTCCTTTCTTCCATTTATTTGAAGGCCCCAACTCATTACATTGGTATCAGGAGTGGTGATGACGGCAGAGAGAATGGAAGAGCTCATGCTACCTGACGGCAAAACAGCTTTGTTCCTCGTCCTACCGTCACTGACCGCTCCCCAACACCAGCATTAGGGAACAGTTTATGAATGAACTGTTCCATTCACATTGGCCCCTGCCATTGCCATTGCCTGGGAGGGGCTCTTGAGAGAGAGAGTGAGGGGTTCACAAGTATTCATTTTAACAAGATGAATAACACAATTTCGTACTGCTAGGTCACCTGCTTAAGTAGCTGTGATAAGAGCGTGTTATCAACATTAAGGATATACACTTGCTAACATATACAACATGCTAAGAGCTATTAATGTCAGGACTTAAGCAAGTTTAGGGTTTTCACAAAGGAGAAGGAGGGGTCAAGGAGAGTCCAGGTGGACTCTGAACAGGTGGGTCTTGAGTCTCTTGCGGAAGCTGGCGAGGGACTCTGCCGTCCTGACATGAGACGGGAGTTCATTCCACCACTGTGGAGCCAGAGCCGTGAAGAGCTGGGTTTTGGACGAGCGATGTTTGGTTGACATTAGTGAAGGTCGAACAAGTCGCCTGGCAGAAGTTGAGCGGAGCGCTCTGGCTGGGATGTAGGGTTTGACCAACGCCTGGAGGTAGGCTGGGGCAGTTCCATTGACTGCCCTAAAGGTCATCACCAGAGTCTTGAATTTGATGCGAGCATTTACCGGAAGCCAGTGGAGATCGCGGAAGATCTGCCTACACCGATCTGCCTCGCTATAATAGGGAAGGGCCGCCAAACGCCTACCTACCTTATCCAGGTAAATATGGCCGCCCGACTCAACGGACGGACAAACGAGGACGCGGCTGTCCACCTTGCCCTGGTGTCAGAGGGAAAGGCCCTACAGACTCGGTCCGGACCGCCACTCTACAGGTTCGGCAGGGCCACCCACCAAGACCACACACTCGATAACGCTCTGCGGGGCGCAGAGAGGGCATAGCCAGTGCGGCACACCTCTGGTCACTGTCCACTCCCCCTGTCCTCCGGCTCAGCCGCCTAGGCTGTGCCAGTGGGTTAGTCTCTCAAACCTCACTTCACAGAGACACGGTGATTGACTGCCTTGCAAAGGAGAGGAGGATATCGTTTTAGGCCTGATCCCAATACACCTCTTGCATCTTTCACCTAGCAATACCCCTCCGTTTTGTATGTTCACACGAAGGGGTAGGGTGCCCCGACTCTTGTTGGAATAGAGGGGTATAGGGGGAAGTGTTAGGACTGCATGGCCCTCCAAAGGGAGGTTTTTCAGAGTCACACTCCAAACCGAGTGTGATGATAAATCTCCCCGAATGCCTTGTGAATCATCAGCAAGATGGTGGCCGAGCGATGCACTGGCAACAAAAGAAACCCACTTTTTGTTAGGGATGTAAGAGTAGACGTACAGCGAGCCAGTCATTATTGATGTAGGACCCCGAAGCGGGTGCCTTCTTGCTCCCTCCTGTGGCCGTAACGTGTACAGCAGGAGTCGCCCAAGGGTATTATGGCCACATCAATTATGCATTTGCATCTGTTGTTTTTTGGAATACAACATTCTAATTGTGTTTTTATTTCGGTCCAGTTGACAGTCCTACTAACTAAAAACAGGCCTTCAACCAAACTGTTTAGTGTCTTGCAGTTGTGCCAAAAGTGAGAGAGCAAGTGAGTAAGTGAGTGAGTGAGAGAGAGATAGAGAGAGAGTGAGGGAGGCAGGGAGAGAGAGAGAGACAGAGAGAGAGAAATAGGGAGACAGGGAGAGAGAGAGAGACTACCTAAGCGTTGCTCTGTTCTGGGGTTAACTGTAGACCGAAATGCCTACTTAACCTTACCTGGTGCTCCGGACCACTGTGTATTGTTTAGTTTAGTCTATGAATGTCTGGCCTAGGCAATGGGTGTCTAAAAGAGCATTTGGCCTGGTCAGTTTAGTAGTCTGTTTTGGCTGTCCATTGGCATTAGTGCTCAACCAATGTGTGGACCAGTGGAGCAAATGCAACGGTTGCTGTTGTAAAAATGTCTTCAGAACTTTTGTGTGATGATTACATTTTATGTGTGTATATATAATGTTTGATAGTCATGCTTTAAAAGGATTAGGGGCCAACAATGTCCTGTTTACCCTGTTTGCGTCACATAGTGTATTATGGCTTTAGATGTGTGTGTGTGTGTGTGTGTGTGTGTGTGTGTGTGTGTGTGTGTGTGTGTGTGTGTGTGTGTGTGTGTGTGTGTGTGTGTGTGTGTGTGTGTGTGTGTGTGTGTGTGTGTGTGTGTGTGTGTGTGTGTGTGTGTAAGTGTGTGTGTGTTTGTGTGTGTCTATGTGCATGTGTGTTTTCGCAGAGGTTATTGTGTTTCAGAAAAGTCCATACACATGGCCTCTGTGAGTAGCTCCATTCTTAATAATTGATGAGCCAGAATTGATTTCATGAATTAGCAAACAAAGGCACGGCTCAACAGGATTGTAGTGTGAAACAGGCTCTTTGATGCGAATAACTAGATCATATCATCACACTTTGTGTAGAGGAAAAGTCTGGCCATCCACCAGGGTCACAGCAACAAGTAATCACATTATGGCCGGAGAAACCATCGAGGAAAATACTTAAATAATATCACAATATCAAAACATATCTTGATGCATTCAATTAAATTCAATGATTTACTGGAAAAGAAACAGGTTGAATTTTAAAAGGTCTGTTTATATTTGATGTCCTTCAACCCTTAAACTATATTAAACATGTTTTGTTTTGGAATATCAAGAACCAAACACGTTTCATAATACCCCACATATCTTCCTCTTCAAACAACCTTTCAGTGTGTACACATCGCACAGCTCACTCGTGTATATTGGACTGTACAGCAGCAGCGAGAGCATTAGTACTATTAGTGATGTCTGATTTTGCCTGATGGTTACATTTTAGCATGCCAGCATCGTGTTAGAATAGCACTGGTTAGCATGGCAGCATGTACGTTAAGGCAGATTTTTAGCATGGAAACGTGTTAGCTTTGGAAAGACATTTAAATCATAAACGGAAACACAAGCACCGACTTTTCAGATTTTCCGTCTCCTTTCGATTTCGATTTCCTGATGAGGTGTGTGGACAATACTACAAATATTTGGTGTGTTTTTGGACATTGCAACTCGATGCCACACTGGCCAAAACCTCTTCCAAGTTACTATTTCCAATATGTTATGTGAGACTCTCCTGAGATAAGCATCTCAATGGCATATGGGACGTGTTGGCATGGCAGTTTGTTACTATGGCGGTGTGATACCATGGCTGTGCGTTACCATGGTGGTGCGATACCATGGTGGTGTGTTACCATGGCGGTGCGTTACCATGGCGGTGGGTTACCATGGTTGTGTGTTACCATGGTAGTGTGTTACCATGGCGGAGTGTTACCATGGTTGTATGTTACCATGGCAGTGTGTTACCATGGCGATGTGTTACCACGGCAGTGTGTTTCCACAGCAGTGTGTTACCATGGCAGTGCGGTACCATGGCGATGTGTTACCACGGCAGTGTCTTTCTACAGCAGTGTGTTACCATGGCAGTGCGGTACCATGGCGATGTGTTAGAATGGCAGCTTGTCACTGTGGAGTTGAACCATGTCTCGTTCAGTTGTTTAGGGCATTAGCATGCTGTGTTTGTCAAGAGAATTAATTGAAGGATTAGGGTGTGAGTGTTCTAATTCTAATTTCACACACACACAAGCTCTGCTGAAGTGAGGTCCAGAACTGGCCTCCCAGGGGTATTCTTTTTAAGTGTCACCGGAAGAGGGAAAGAAAAGTTTTTTTTTTCCTCACTTTGCTTTCTTTTGACGGATATAAATTGCTTTCATTCTCTGAGGGGTATTTATGGTGGGGAAGATGCAGCGTTTAGGTGTCATTTGTGTCAATGAAGATGTGCTTTATAGTTGAGTCAATGTAACTGTAAATTGTCAAACTGTCAAAGACTAGAGGAGGTACATTTAAAGTAACAATTTTCAGTAAAAATGACACTTGTTCAAGTGGTTCCCTTCAGTCTTTCTCTCAGATGTAGGAGGTTAGGTTCAGGTGACTTTCGGGACATGCAGGATCGATTGACCTTCCGCATAACTCACATATATCAATTAAATAAGCCAACAACTTTCTATTGCATCCCTTTCTACGCAATGAGACCAAATGACAAAGGACGACATAGCAATCGGTCGCAAAAATTGAAGCAATAAACCAAAGCCCAAGTCGTGTGAAATAGGCCAGCCGGGGTTCCCGTCATCTATAACGAGATATGGACAAGACACACGGAAATATCTGGCCCATAAACGCCCGCGTGGCACTTAGGAATCAGCTTTTTACGGCTGTTTGGATTGACATGAACAGATGGCGGCATTACTCATTTATTGCATCTTATTTAACTATTCGCCGACGGCCACAAAGCAAGGTTGTAACGGCACTTACGTCAAACCCTTTTGAAGACGACGGGCGGACACCGGCAATTTCCTCCGCTATACGTCTTTGCCTTCCCAGCGATTGGTAACCTGCGCTGATGTTTGTAATGAGAACAAAACAACGCTATTAATCATCTTTAGTCGCGGGATGTTTCCGTCCGTCTGCCTTCGTTTCCCCACCCGATGCCCAAGTATCCTATCTCCCGCCCCCCGGCCCCCCGTTGGATAGTCGTTCATCTTGGTCAGCGGGTGTAAAGGTTACGGGCCGGCCCGCCAGATCAACCAAACCACCACCGATCATCAGATATACCCATATCTAGCTACTTAGACACTTCTTTATTGATCTTAATTGTTATTATTGCAATTGATATATAAATTGATATATTTATGTATGGTTATGTATGTTTTTGTTGTTGTTTTTTTGGAATGTGTGTGAAGAATTCTATTGCAGATTATTTCACATGGGAGCAATAAGAATCTCGATTTTAAGGTGGCCCAAAACGGCGAGTCTAAATATTAAAGGGGTCAGCTGTGAGGATGATGGATGTATACTGTGATGTTGACGAGCCAATTTAGAAAATATCTCACCCACACTTACGTCACACGTTGGGACTGTCCATCCAGATGTGCACCAGGTCGGTAAAAAAGACATCCTTTCGGGTATTAACAGTAAGGCTTGGACAACCTCCTCTTCCTTATGGATATTTATTTATAAAGATAGATGTAGCTACTGGCTGGTAATAAAATACCTCAAATCCTTGAGGGATGATGTTGATTAAATCCACCCGTTTTATTATTATTATTTTTTTCATGGCGGTATTTGAGTGAAATGCAGCCATAACTAGTGAACTTTTTATACATTATTCAAGATTCAAGATTCAAGATCCAAGAGACTTTATTTATCCCGAGGGAAATTAAGGTGCAACAGTTGAAACAGGGGGAATAAATGCACACAAAATATACTAATACCTAAAAACTAAATAACAACAAACTAAACTAAACTAAACTAGTATAAACAAAATATAACTAAATGAAATCTAAATTAAATGAAATCAATTAAATCTAAATGTATTGACATTATATTGACATAACAAATGTAATATGGTTAAGAAGGTGTTATTTGTGGCTTTGCAACAACCCAGCAAGTAGTAGTGTCTTCATCATGCAAAGATATGCAGGAAAACAGACACATTTAGTTGATGAAAATGAACGTTTAGATTTCTTAGAGGTCCTTTGCATATTGAATTACAGTGATAATGTTAATGTCAAACAGAGCAAACACAAGTAGAAAGAGGTGTCCTCTTCCATCAAGCAGTTTCATCATTTTAAGACTTCACACAGTACACTGTGACAAAATACAATGAATAAACAAAAAAGCAAGCCAGGGTGTGATATTGTTGTTGTTGCTGATTTCGATTATAATGCTGATTATAATTGCACACCAAAGAGTATGTGTCTTACGGAAAAAAAAAAATATGCCACTTCTGAGACGTGTACTTGTAGAAGCTGTTAATGTACTGTAGATCATTTAATTATTATGTCATCCTCTTAGGTTAGGTTTATGAAATGTCATTAAATGTTTTAAGTTGGTAAGATATTATTGCTATCATGACTATCATTGATTCAAATCTAAATGTCAGAATGGATGAAATAATTCATTCTAAAAGACTCAAATCAATCAAAGTATTTCTAAAATGTAAGACTTTGTTGCAAGGTAAGTGATGCATTCATGCACGTTTTTTAGGAACAGTACAAACTTCTAACTGTTTTTGTACAAGTTTATTTGGAGAGCCATTTGCAGCAAAATAAGATTGCAATGGCAGCCTCCATATTTTTTGTAATAATGAAATACGAAGACGGGTGGTTACATGTCAAATGTTTAATGTTTTTAACTGTCTTGTAATTTATGGTTATTGATTACCCGCTGCTTTTGGTGTCCATCAAAAGTGTGTTAGTTAACAAGGCATGTGACGTATTGAATGATATCACAGAACACATAATATAATGCATTGTTAAATTGGGAGGCTATAAAATTGCCTAGCTTAGTTCCAGTGACAGGAACCGAGGTTACCTGATTTCAAGCCATCCTTACAAGTTTTCAATCACGACCAGAGTTTCTCGCCAAAGTCCAGAGTTGCCTCATGCAGCTTTAAAGGGGAAACTTCCCCATTTTGCCCTAATTTGCACTTAATCCGATCTGTTTGTTGTCTCGCTCAAGTCTTGTGAGAGAGAGTCCAGTTGTTGCAGGAAGAGAATGGTGGAGATGTGAGTGAGAGTTGGAGTGAGGAGTTTGTTGTTGGACTACATAATGCGTAACTTAGTGTTTTCTTAAAGGTATTCAATCATGCCTGAATATTTAGCTGACATTTCAAGACTTCTCCTCGAGCAAGTCTTGGTTAGACACAGTAACAAACAGACTGGATCAAGCGAAAGATAACAAACAAAGTTATATTTTTCTGTTGGGACCCTTTCCATAATGTTGTCAAACACATATAACAATCTGAGCCTGTCAGTGACAAAAAAAACACAGCTTGTAGAGGACATACAGGACATTGACAGGCACAATTGCCCCAAAGGGCTGTAATGCAGACGTTGCTTGGCTGCGTTCCCACTCAATACTGGACAATTTCAAAAGATGTTCATTTGTCAGTGTGACACCAAATCAAGGGGAAATGGGGCGTGTTTGAAAAATATAGAAGGTACTGAGATGAGGGCTCTTGCTACGTGCTGTCGGGCCGCTACTGTACACGTACCCTTCTTCGCGTCCCATGTGCCGGATCATTCACGCCCTCATGAAAGAACAACCGAGAAAGGACATACAAGCATGGCACAAGAGCACAATAGCTCCGTTGACTTTATGCTCGCCACCTGCTTATGCATCCAGTGGCCTCCTGTCCAAGGGCCAAGGGCTTTTGTCTTTTATTGCTTCTTTGCAAATAGTTTGAGTCAGTTTTTTTTCAAGTGGCCTCTCTGGTTTCTCTGTCAAAGGCAGAAGTTCAAATCGAAGTGCATCGGGAGGTCGAGAATGAGAGAGAATGAGAGGGGGAGAGACAGGAGGAGGGGATTGAGCTCAACATGCAAACGGTGTCATTGTCCATTACTCTCCCTCATCGACTTTCTCTCACTTCTCCCCTCCCTCTGTTTCTATCCCTCCCTCCCTCCCTCCCTCCCTCCCTCCCTCCCTCCCTCCCTCCCTCCCTCCCTCCCGCCTCTATCGTGTTGTTAAACATTGCCATCTGTGTTTATAGGACAGGGGTCAGGGGATTGTGTCAATATGACCACAGCTCGACTGCTGCTCTATCACCATCCCATCAGCCCACCCACACCACAGCCTCCAGGCAATAACTGCTACCTGGGTTTCCCCATACCGCCCAGGGCCTCCCCGAAGCCCATGTAAATAGGGCCAACCCCTTTCCCTTCCGGGTTCTGCAGGTGGTCTAATGACAGGGGTTCAAACCCTTCATTGGGTCGCAGGAGGGGATCAAGTGGACGGCCACAATAACCTTTTTTTTTCTAAATGAGATATGTTGTGGAGTGTGTGTGGTTGGTGGCTGGTTCAAGCGGCCTCATCTGGCCCCTGTCAGACTGATTCGATTCTGGGCGGTGGCTGGAAGCTTGGGTGAGGCTGCTTAAACCAGCCACCAACCGCTGTAGTATTTATAATAGTTTAATTTGTATTTCTTTTCAGTATGGAATACTAAAAGTGAATATATAAATGAAAGGAACAACACACTTTTGCACAAATTGTCACACTTATTTTGTCACCGTTATTGGATAAGATGCGCTATTTTTCTTCTTGCTATTAACATGTTTAGTGGACACTTTAGGTCCAAAAGTACCTCCGCAGATGGACCACGTACGGAACCCCCCGGGGCTAAACAACAGACACAGGCATGTGAAACACACTCCTCATACTTTATGGGCGGCAGCAGCTCAGTAGGGACAGGTTCAAGTCCCCGAAACACCTGAGCACTGCAAAGGGTGCCCTTGAGCAAGGCACCAGACCCCGAAACTGTATATACAATAACTGCCCACTGCTCCTAATACTAGGATGGGTTAAATGCAGAGACACACATGTGACCATTAAAGAGGATTTAATTGAATTGTATGTGTCCTGAGGAGTGTCCAAAATGAAGGCCACTCAGTTGAGATCAAGCCTTGTAGTTACCTGAGGGACAGCACAAGGTCACCAACACGCACGCACACGCACGCACACACACACACACACACACACACACACACACACACACACACACACACACACACACACACACACACACACACACACACACACACACACACACACACACACACACACACTAGAAGCAGAGGCCACTCACCCAATGTGAAATCACAGGGATCACAGGGGGATGGTTGACAATGTGAGACAACCAAACGGTGTGTCAGGGCTATCTTTTTCCTTCTCGAGCCATCTTGGTCCAAAGTTCAAGCTAGTGGTTCTCTCAAACTACTACAACTACTACTGTCCAGTTCAGTTATCCGCTAGGAGTGTGATTAACTTCTGTTTCGTTATATAGCAGACAAAGTGAATCCAGATACCAGATGTCATTAAGGAGCAAGCAGAGGTGAGCATATCTGTCTCTCTCTCTCTCTCTCTCTATCTTACTCCCCCCCCGTCACAATAATGATAGAGATCAATGATCTCTAAAAGGTCTCTAAAACCACGCCGTTTCTGTGTGAATATCCGCAGACTCAATTACACCCTGTTTGTGTTGTGTGCAATTCATGGCACAGTTTCATGGGCATGCCACTTTTTCTCTTATTTCATTTCTAATTAGGTTTTTTGGGGTTCTTACCAGGCACGCGCCAAAAGACCTGAGGAGCGAGTGAAGATCCGAGAGTAGGGCAACCGTGCACTGCTGGTGATTACAAAACAACAGTGTGTAGCGAAACCCCAAAGTGTAGTGGGGCGGGGCCTTGATTTAGGTGAGCAGTAAGCACAACAGCTTGCAGGGCTGGGGGCCCCGGTGTAGTGCGATGGAAGAAGGGCCCCCATCTATCTGCATGGGTGGGGTGGTGGGGGGTTGAATTAATGACAGAATCCAACAGTTACAACTGTTCTCATTTAGGGCTTTACTGCCTAGTTTGTGGCATCTGCTTCCTCCCCGAGAACCCCCCCCCCCCTGCTCTCTCTCTGTCGCGCTCTCTCTCTCTCTGTTGCGCTCTCTCTCTCTCTCTCTCTCTCTCTCTCTCTCTCTCTCTCTCTCTCTCTCTCTCTCTCTCTCTCTCTCTCTCTGTTGCGCTCTCTCTCTCTCTGTCGCACTCTCTCTCTCTCGATCGATCACATACATACACACAGAAAAAAATGAATGTATACAATAAAATGAATATTTAATATTTTGACGGGCAGCGGTACCACAGTGCCGAAGGCCTTGGGATTTGAAGGAGTTTCCTGATTTGCGTTTGGTAATCCCAACTGTAAGTCCTCTTATAACCGTCACTGTGTTGATGCTAAATGAGGAGAGCAGAGAGAGAGAAAGGGGGGGGGGGGCGGTGTAATTACTCTTAATCTTTATTTGGAGGAAATTAGCATGCGTAACACTGTGACCTTGGCACATGCTTGCCTTCTTGTCGCAGATGCGAAACGGACCAATATTTGCTCTGCGGTTTACAGATTTAGCCATGGGCCCGGCTGACTGCGAACCATGGAAAATAAAACGGCGCTTATAAAATGCTATACAGTTTCAATCGCAAGGCTTAACATCTTTAATTGTATCGTACAATTGATTCACGTCGGGGCTTCATGAAGCCACCAAAGACGAAGGGGACACTGATGAATACGCCAGTAAATATACTGTATACGTTGGTGTGAAGGGAACCATCTGAGGGAAAGCAAGTAACAGCAAGTCTATATCACTAACTTTTATCCAACCGTGCGAATGAGTCCCCCAGGTGGTTTACGCTTGGAGTAAAACAGACGTCGCACTCGTAATCTGGCGTTTTTTGTTTGTTTGTTTTGTTTGTTTAAACTGACAAAAGACAGGCGGCTGACTTTAGGAAGACCACTCACGAACAACAGACTTGATGCGGCAAACAAGGCGACACACACAAACAACACGCATGATTGTGATGGCTGCATGATTGTGATGGCTAAACAGGTGCGCGTAATGCGAGCGTGGCATTCACGTGTGTGTAGGCATGACAACAGGAGCGCTCGCCGACAAATACAGGAGGTTGATTTGAGGTGCGTTTCATTTGAGGTGTGTGGCAGCACAGATGTTGACGCTGTTCACAGGCACACGTGGAGTGGGTGGTTGTTTGTTTTCAAATGATGCAATATAATTAAACTGGTGTTAACGATATGATATAATTGAATACCCTGATGGACTTTGATGTACAATGGACTACAAACACAAGGCAAAGTGAAGCACCTAATGACATCATCATGAGAATACAACAACTGAAGCACTTTATTTTTTATATTGATTCCAGGAAACATTAACAGAGGACACTCGGTATCCGTGCAGCGCACACACCTCATCAAACAGAAAAACATATGTTCGGCATTCGTGCGTGGGTTTTAAACCCGAGAACAATTTTCACACGAGGTGTGCACTTGACACTTGCACACACACACCGACACACCAATGCAACTATGTACAACAATAATATATAATGTAAATGGTGTCAAAATAAAAGTAAAAGGAATTCAAACAAAACACAGCAGGGACTTTGGTTCCCACGTGCGGGCAAAACTGTGGGAGGAAAAGCGCCTTACCGCAACCAAGGTTTTAACTGCTGCCCAGAAATGCCATGATCCCAGCACTGCCGTCTTGGTGGGAGAAAATTGCTTTCATTAAATTACAGTTGAAGTTTCTCCATCTGTAATGATATGGTCTCTGTGGGACAGCCTACTCCCCCAGCCCGCGAGATTGAACTGTCCCGTCTCACGCAGAATGAGGAAAAAAAATGAAATATTCCATTCATTTTCCCACAGACGCATATGCAGAAGTTAATCAGATCAGATCCGAGTGAGAGAGAAGGGGGAGGGGGGGAGGGCAGTGAAGCAACTTGACGGAGCAAACAGAATTATCATATGCCGCACATTCCATCGCCATCAAGCCCTCTAAATTAGGTATATTTGAATATAAATAGCGAGAATGCAGGTGCTTGAACAGCCTGGCTCATTGGCTCGCCATCGAAGTTAATAATGAACGTTATTACAAAGACCAGATGCTCTGCTGGTAATCCTGTCTTTGATTTGATTAGCAAATTGTCGATACAAAGCGCCGGCTCTTCTCGGAGAGCTGAGGAGACGAAACTAAGGCCCCCACCAATCACTTGTATTCTCGCTGTCTGTTTGCCAGCACTCCATCGCTGCCATGCCACCGTCGAGTCATACGCGTGAGTCAGCGTGTTTTAACAGCAAATTTCCAAGCAGACATATGTCCCAAGTCTCACGCTGTCCTTCCAAACATCTAGAGACCGTTGGCCTATCCGATGTGTTGGAGCAATTCTGCAACCATGGCGGGTTCCATGTCCCCATTGGCTCCATGGAGCTGGAGGTTTGCCGCGGATGATCCGTCATTGGCTATCTGCGTCAAGTGCCCTTTGTCATTGGCTGTCGTTAGATCAATTAGGGGCCAGGAAGTTGAAAAGTCAGCGGCCTTCCAAAGCGAGACAGAGGAAGTAACGCAATTAGCGCTGCCCCCGAGATGGCGGCTAGGCAGTTAATTTCCAACCAATTAAAACAAATTGACTTTGTCCCGGTTTGACTGGCAGCTACACAACCTCCACTGGCTCCTCATCAAGTGTGCTGCTCTTCAAAGCACAGTGCAGACGGAGAGCCGGGATCCACCATGAAGGCTTTAGAGAGGGAGATACAACGCCACAACGTTGGAGTAATCAATTTAAAAAACAAGCGTTATGTGAGAAAACCTGGTTTCACAGTTAGGGGAAAGGGCAGAAGAAATGGGCACTGGTCTTACAGATGCTTTCAGTAACTAACAAAAAATAAATAAATAAATAAAGGCCATTAAAGCCCTTGGCTACACTTAGGACACAGTGTATTAAAGGGTATGCCACATTTGTCCCACATTCCCACATTGTTGAGAATGCGGAAGACGGGTGGTGGGGGGGGGGGGGGGGGGGGGAAACATGGCCAGTCCGGCGGGAATATGACTCAGCGCGCGGGTCTGGGGAGTAATGACAATGGAGGCCTTACTACTACGTCAAGCGACGGAGCGTACACACACAAACACACACACCCTCCATCCTCCTCCCCAGGTTTGTTCCCTGAGTGGGCCTACATAAACCAAGTGCCGACCCACGGGAAAGGTTGAACTGGATTGATGGCGCCTTGCTCTGTTTTATAGGTCCAGATTCACGACCCGCCCACCTCGCCAGATCACTTCTCAGGGTGAGGGGCAGGGCTGGCGTCATTTTGGTACGCGCGCCCGCTCCCATTCATTTGTGCCTGCATCAAAAGGGTGAGGGTCGAACGGGGGGGGGTGGGGGGAAGCCATGTTGCCAACAATCCGGTAGCATTGTAAATCTCAGGAATGCTAAGTATGTAGCCCGTCGCCACTTTCACCACCGTGTTGTTCCCCCAGGGAGACGATACTTTATGAAGACATGAAGACATGGCACTCTACGACAGTCAAATATTCTGATGGGGACGATAAGAGAGGGAAGATTTAGATTAACCTCCTTCACCCAAATATATACACGGCGGTACCCTTTAGTTTATTTACATTTACGCTCACGTCATTTGGCACAATCCTTTTTATCTGAAAGTGAGTTCACAGCCAGGCCGAGAACAGTAAAATGGAACTGTTGAAATTGGGGAAGCTACAAATATGTCCTAGTGCTGTACCACGTAGTTTTGAGAAAGCAGCTGGACAGGGCACAAGAGTCGCTATAGGATTTAGTGTTTTTTTCTAGTATTTTTTTCTCTTTCTGTTAAAGTCTTTCCCATTTCTGTTGTCGAGGAGAACATTCTGTTGTACACGGTACACACGGTATCAACAGTTATTCAGTTAGGATTCAAATTCAAAGCTGGTAGGTCTACTGGTGTGTTAACATTTTAGAGATGTTAATGTTAACAATTTGTTGTTATAGGTTTCAAGCTTTCTGGTACTTAAAATGTATTTGTATAAACTGTATAAAATGTATAAACTGTGGCTAAAAAGCTGCTAGCAGCTTTTTAGCCACAGATCAAATAAGCCAAATAAGCCAAATACATTTTAAATTTGAATCCTAACTGAATAACTGTTGATAGTGTACCGTGTACAACAGAATTGTATTGTGTTTGCTTCATTGCACATACTACTAATATAGAACTGATGGTTACTGTAATGCATTGAGTCTGACGCATTGAGCATTACTATGAATGTAATATGGTGAGCTATTAGACAATAGCATATCTGCATTAGACAATTGTTTCTCTTATGCTATTAAACCTAAAATGCAGATTGTTTCTTGATTTCTAGATTTAATGAAATGTGAAAACACTGTTGGCATATGGGTTTATGTAACCACAATTATGTGAAAATCTATTCGCTGATAAACTACTAATATTATTTTTTTTATGTTATCCTTGCCAATGCATAATAAGGAACCATAAAAACCAAAAAAGTAACAAAACTGTCGAGGTGGTTTATAATCTGTACGTGAACCAAAACCATTTCAGGTTTCTTATCAAACTGTCTTCCAATACATTTTCTCTGTCAACTCTGGGCCCTCTCACAATATGTCCATATCGAGAAAGTTAAGTTGTATTGGTCCTTTTGTCTACCCTCGATAAAAACAGTTCAGACAAAAGGGTAATTTGTTTCTCTGAAATTCCATAACTTATGCATCTCTATCTGGAAATACCTGACAGGAAAATCACTATCCAGTTTTCATTTTCACTTCCAGTGCTGTGTTCGAACCTGACAATGCTACTCCCGATTTACTCTTCGGTTAACTGCTTTAGAGATCAGCATTAAACAATTACTTTGGTTGGAATCGGTTAGTGTGTGGATGTGCTGTGCTGATGCCATTGTTGTCTTCCACACACTTTATGACCAAAACTGGAAAATGTACAGTATCTTCATCTATTGTTAGGTGTGTGGTCTCTCTCGTTTTCTTAACTAGATTCTTAATTGGATTCTTAATTGTGTGTGCTAGGCTTTAGCTCATGCTTTTAGAGTTTGTTAGTTTTTGTTGTTTGTTGTTTTGCTGAAGATGACATGCTGAATTAAAATGAGGGCTGAATTAAAATGTTGTTTACCTTTTTTGTATAGAAAAAAAAGGCAGTTTTTTTACAAAAAAGGCAAAATTCCCCAAAGCACCACAGTTAATTTCTGGTTTAACGAGCTGTGTTGCTGCATAACCAGCTAAATCAATCTGAAGTTCACTATAAAAACCCAATTATCTTCCAGAGCCCAAATTGGATATTTTCGTCAAAATTGGATCTAAATGTCAACCAAAAATCCTAGCTGTAGTTGAGGTTATGCGGAATGAACTAACGATGGCCACAATAGTATTTTTTACATGCTGAACACGAGAGGAAGAAAATATGTTGAAAACATATGAAGATAAAATGTCCAAGTCTTCTCATTATCACAAAGCGGCCATTGTGAAGGACAGTATCACAACTAAAGCGACTTTACTCCCCCCCCCCCCACCCCCCTCTTCTTTTGCTTATGCTCTGCACATACAAGTCTTGTCATTCAGAGGTGTCCGATTGTCTCTCATACCCGAGTCAGTGTGACATGATTTATGCTCGCTCCATCATTGTCTCGCAAAAGACTAAGGGTTGCAGCTGTCATATCAAATTGGAACTTTGTGGAGGAGAGGAGAGGAGTGTGAAAGTGGTGGGAAGTGCCTTTGTGTATCTCGGGATGACGACTCTAAGAATGGCTCTATCGGTCCAATCTGTTTGACACCAAACGGTGAATGTACATATCCGGGATAACATATTTGATGTAGCTGGAAAAGAGTACAATAGTACTACAATCGGTTTACAGTTCATATTTATTCAGCCAAAAATAGTCTCTGACTTAATATTATTATTAGACACCAATATATATTTGGGCTGACCCAAATACATCATTTCAAGCTTTGAATAATAATAAGCTTCGAGTTTAGCAACAGCAAAATGCAATACTACTAAATATTACTAAATTAGGACCTCGGGTGCATTGTACATCAAGCAATAGACGATTCATAACGATGCCAAAGTGTGTTAGGCTGTATTATTCCTTTTATAGTACACAGCACCTGAATATTGTACTGCACAAACTGGAACTGACGGTCCTTCCTGTTTCGAGGGGACATTTTGATACACCCCATCAAACCCCTAATAACTGACAATATTTTACATAGTTATTGGTAAAAACCGAAATGATTTACGCACTGGTTAATGTGGCACATGTTAGTGCCAAGGAAGTTGTTTTCTAACCTCGCTTGATCCAAGCCACATCTTTTATCCCTCTTCATATCCAGTTCCAGTTCTGTGACTCTCTGTGAATTGGACAACACTAACTTTATGTTCACAGGCTCAGAGAGGCAAAGGAAAATGCAATAAACGCTCTTTAGTGTGAGGGGGTGTTGGTCTCATCCATATATTACAGCCAGCGAGCTGCAGTTCGGTTCAGAAGGGCGCCCTAGCAACAGAAGGCCTATCGTTGCCAAGGCTGAATGTAATCAATGTTTTAGTTATTTATTTATTTAAAGTGCTGTTCAGTATCCAGGTTTTTTTTCTTTCTTTTCCCTTAATATCATTAGAACGGGCCTATTTTTAAGCATTAAGCTAGCTACGGCTTTCATCAGAGCAGATGTGCCAGCACCTAGCGTATGTGTAAGGTCATGGGTCCAGATTAGCTGCCTGTCGCTGTGTTCCGCCATCTGGTGGGATACAAAATGGCGGACATGCGTAGAACGAGAATAGCATCTCTGTAACATGAACTGTTGGAAAGAGCTGGCTACCTCATAGTTTGTGTACATTGTGTGCATTTCATTTGGTTTGTAACTTCGGTTTCTGTGTAGGTTTGTGTGTGTGTGTGTGTGTGTGTGTGTGTGTTTGTTGCTGTTTGTTCATTATAGTCCCTTAATATGGAAATTTGAAAGTGTGAGTGTGTGTGTGTTTATTATTATGCATTTATATGTTGTAGTTTATACAAGATACAAGATACAATATATTTGTATTGGCCAATTACAACAGGTACATTGGAATGCATACTCCACATTCCCTCCCGCAGTATACATCTCCAAAACAATACCATACAAATATAAATAATATATACAATAAATATAAACTATATAATATATAACATAATAAAAATGTACATGTTTTTTAGTTTTTTTTACAAAAATCTTTAAAAGAATTTAAAGTGCCAGTAGTGCAGCAGCATCATGAACACAGTGCAGTAACTATGATGAGTCCATAAAGTCCAGTAAAGTATGTAAGTGAAATGTTAATGACAATGATATGAAAGTGGCAGCACTCCTAGCAGCTCAGTAGGTGCACTGCCTGTGGATAAAAAATGCAGTGTGTGTGTGTGTGTGTGTGTGCCTGCATGTGTTTGTGTGTGCCTGCATGTGTGTTGTGTGTGTGTGTGCCTGTGTGTGTGTGCCTGTGTGTGTGTGTGTGTGTGCCTGTGTGTGTGGGTGTGTGCCTGCGTGTTAGGGTTTTCAACCTTGAAACCTATTCCTCATGACAGTGACTCAAAAAGTGTCTACAAATGTCTGCATATTGTCCAGTGGACACCCATTCCGTTTAATAATCTATTCATCAATCCAATTCGATACGTATTGCTGCAGAATGCACCACCAGAGCACCGGTAGTAGACTAAACGAGTGGAGGAAAGTCAACTACCCGCGCTGTGGTACATATAAAGGAGCAGACGGTTAATTAGTGTGATGAGCGACACACAGGTTCGTCCTACGATGACATCTTTGTGAGAAGAGTCTACAGATGGCCCGTCCTCACCTGTCCACATTAGTTTGATAAACATGACCGTAAGAGCATCCTGAGTTGCATGTAATGAGGACAGCGCAACTTGACTTGAACTGCGGCAAGGGTACTTTATTGAGACCGACGTATCTTGGCTGTATGGTCGCTCTTGCGTGGCTCAATTACGTCCGTCTGGGATTCTGGGAGAGTCATCAACCCCTTGGTGTGTGTGGATATATACAAGGACAATACGGAGCAGAGTACATGGACAAACTGTGCATAAAACAACCCTAACTCTAACAGTAAATAAGCTGTTTGAGCTCTGATTTGAGATATCAGAGCTTTGCGTCTGGATGTGTCCAACGGACGGGTCTGTCGAAGGAAACTCACAGCAGGGAAAGGGGGCGAGGGTTGTTGTGATGTGGTGAGCCGAACAGATGACATTTCATATGTTTTCATGCCATGGCGTGATCAAAGCGTGAGTTATAAACGACCGCCGTGCCGCATCCATCTTCCACCGATTCTATCTCTGTCTTTATTTTCAATTTGTCATTCGGGGGGGGGGGAAGCCATATGCCGGCGCTGCCATCAAAGATCCTGAAGACGAACCGGATAACTGTCATAATAATTACACGACATTACAGGAATGACATTTTGTGTATTGATATGGGTCGCACACAAAATGTGGCTATCCTTCGGAAATACTCCCCTTTCATACGCAACATTGTCTTGGAAGAGATAATGTTGCTTTAGAACCAGCCATCTATCATCTACCCTTTCATCCATCATCCATTCACCTCATCTATCTATCCCTCTGTCCGTTCACCCATCCATTAACCCAGCCATGCATCCATCCCTTTCCCGTTACCTACTCCTCCAGTCTCGCTAGGGGCTTTAGAGAAGAGGAGACAAAACTGAATAGGATGCCAGGCCATCAACATCAGGTTCACATCTCTCTGTCACACACTCACGCATGCACACACGCGCACACACGCACATGTGCGCACACACACACACACACACACACACACACACACACACACACACACACACACACACACAATATACGAACGTTCACAGATCTCGCTATCACACACGCACGCATGCACACGCACACGCGCACACACAAACACACACACACACACGCGCACACACGCACATGTGCGTACACACACACACACACAATATATGATGTTCACAGATCTCACTATCACACACGCACGCATGCACACACGTGCACACGCACACGCGCACACACACACACGCACACGCACACACACACACAGCAGCATGCGCAATAACCATCTACATGAGTAGCTCCGCCTCTTATGCTGCTCCAGTTAGCTGCACTAATTGAAGCTCCCAAAGGAAAACTCAATGTAAACACTGGGATAACATCGTGGTCTGATGTTGCCTACACTCATAAACAGACCCAGACCTCTAGATTACACAATCCACCCCTGGTTTCATAGGGAGCCGCTTGGACTTGGCAGTCCTCAACACTTTGAATTGTCTGCCGTGTGTTTGCCACAGGAAATGGATGTGAAAGTGAAAGAAAAATAACTAAGACCGTCTCTCATTGCCACCAGAGCACCTGAATTGTGTCCCATGGAAAATGAAAGCGAGCGGCATCGTTGGATGTAATAGCTTCTGTTCATTATAGTACAGCCTTACCTTCTTCGTTCAGCGCTCGCTAAGCTAGTAGTGGGGGGAATGTCGATGCTCACTTCTGTCACGGCAATATTTTGGCAAGTGTACATATTAAAGGTTTAGAACGAGTGCATTATGTCTTCTCTGTAGGCTGTTGCATAACTACTCGCAATAGATATACGGCTGTGTATCATGTTTTCCTCTAGGATTTCTTCTTGCCGGTCAAGTGTCCGGAAAGAATTTATTTTACCAAATTCTAAACTTACTGGTCATGTTTTGTCTATGTTACAAACGCCACTATAATGACTAACTATAAATAACTTATTTATACTTAGATATACTTAGTCCGCTCACTGAACATTTTTGTACATATTGTTTAGCCTTGTATTGTTTTTGTCTTGTTCTGTTTTGTCTGGACCCCTCTCACCCAGGCCCCAGTCTCTCTGCACCTCTCCCCTCCAGCAGGAGGGTCCCCCCCCCCTCACCAGACCCAGCCCTCATACACCCACACATTCAGACCAATATTTATATTTATATTCATGTATAGACTTATATTTTTAAATGCTAAATTTGCACAGGACTTGTTGTTTTGCCTTGTCTGTACTGTTTTTGTCACGATGAGGAGTGTGGGTTGGACCCCGAACGCAGACAACGACAGGGTGGAGCGTGATACGAACGGCTTTATTTGCGCACAGGCACACACAAAGTATCAGGGTACACAAGGACTACGTAACAATGGAATAGGCAGGCGACTGGGGTGCGAACTATCTCTCCGATAGACGCAGTCGGGCGATCGAAACAGACGGGAGAGGGCAGGCGACCGGGGTGCGAACTATCTCTCCGATAGACGCAGTCGGGCGATCGAAACAGTATCCGTACAGTATAAGTAACGACCTCACACTGGGGTAAAGGATAGACAAAGTATATATACCCCAGGTGAGGTGATTAGCAATTAGACAAGGGAATTATTGAGTCCAGGTGTGTGTGTGTGTATGTGTGTGGCCAGCGCACGTGGCTAGGCCACGCCCCCTGCCAACCAACGTGATTGTTGACAGGGGTGTGTGCGCCACCAGCGCACGTGGCAAGGCCACGCCCCCTGCCAACCACCGTAACCGTGACAGTACCCCCCCCTCAACGGGCGCCTCCTGGCGTCCAACCCGGCTTGAAGGGGTGTTCCCGGTGGCAGTCGAGGGAAAATAGCAGATCCCGACTGTAGCAGCGCGGGGGCCAACCCCGCCCCTCTGGACCGTCTGCGTCCCAGTCGATGATCCGGGGGGGTGGAGGAGATTTGGTGGGCGGGTGGGGCCCGGGAAGAGAGCCACGGGGGGCTGCGGGCTGCGTGACGTCAGCAGACGGGGGCTGCCTGACGTCAGCAGACGGGGGCTGCCTGACGTCAGCAGACGGGGGCTGCCTGACGTCAGCAGACGGGGGCTGCCTGACGTCAGCAGACGGAGGCTGCGTGACATCGTCCGGCGGATCCGGCGTAGCGTCCGCAGACGGGGGCTGCGTGACGTCGTCAGCCGGGTGCGGAGCGACGTCGTCAGCCGGGTGCGGAGCGACGTCGTCCGCCGGGTGCGGAGCGGCGTCGTCCGCCGGGTGCGGAGCGGCGTCGTCCGCCGGGTGCGGAGCGGCGTCGTCCGCCGGGTGCGGAGCGGCGTCGTCCGCCGGGTGCGGAGCGGCGTCGTCAGCCGGGTGCGGAGCGGCGCCGTCCGCCGGGTGCGGAGCGGCGTCGTCAGCCGGGTGCGGAGCGACGTCGTCAGCCGGGTGCGGAGCGGCGTCGTCCGCCGGGTGCGGAGCGACGTCGTCCGCCGGGTGCGGAGCGGCGTCGTCAGCCGGGTGCGGAGCGGTCGGTGGAGGAAAACCGAAAGTCCTTTCGGTCGCGGCCAACCACGCCCGAATATGCGCAGTGTTCGCCTTTTCCTGGGCGATCAGGGTGATCCTCACCAAGTCGCAGTTGCCGGGGTCCATGGTGGTGAGGTCGTTCTGTCACGATGAGGAGTGTGGGTTGGACCCCGAACGCAGACAACGACAGGGTGGAGCGTGATACGAACGGCTTTATTTGCGCACAGGCACACACAAAGTATCAGGGTACACAAGGACTACGTAACAATGGAATAGGCAGGCGACCGGGGTGCGAACTATCTCTCCGATAGACGCAGTCGGGCGATCGAAACAGACGGGAGAGGGCAGGCGACCGGGGTGCGAACTATCTCTCCGATAGACGCAGTCGGGCGATCGAAACAGTATCCGTACAGTATAAGTAACGACCTCACACTGGGGTAAAGGATAGACAAAGTATATATACCCCAGGTGAGGTGATTAGCAATTAGACAAGGGAATTATTGAGTCCAGGTGTGTGTGTGTGTATGTGTGTGGCCAGCGCACGTGGCTAGGCCACGCCCCCTGCCAACCAACGTGATTGTTGACAGGGGTGTGTGCGCCACCAGCGCACGTGGCTAGGCCACGCCCCCTGCCAACCACCGTAACCGTGACAGTACCCCCCCCTCAACGGGCGCCTCCTGGCGTCCAACCCGGCTTGAAGGGGTGTTCCCGGTGGCAGTCGAGGGAAAATAGCAGATCCCGACTGTAGCAGCGCGGGGGCCAACCCCGCCCGGTGAGGTCGTTCTGTCACGAATGAGAGGGAGTGGGTTGGACCCCGAACGCAGACAACGACAGATGGAGAGTGATACGAACGGCTTTATTTGCGCACAGGCACACACAAAGTACCAGGGTACACAGGGAGGACTACGTAACAATGGAAATAGGCAGGCGACCGGGGTGCGAACTATCTCTCCGATAGACGCAGTCGGGCGATCGAAACAGACGGGAGAGGGCAGGCGACCGGGGTGCGAACTATCTCTCCGATAGACGCAGTCGGGCGATCGAAACAGTATCCGTACAGTATATGTAACGACCTCACACTGGGGTAAAGGATAGACAAAGTATATATACCCCAGGTGAGGTGATTAGCAATTAGACAAGGGAATTATTGAGTCCAGGTGTGTGTGTGTGTATGTGTGTGGCCAGCGCACGTGGCTAGGCCACGCCCCCTGCCAACCAACGTGATTGTTGACAGGGGTGTGTGCGCCACCAGCGCACGTGGCTAGGCCACGCCCCCTGCCAACCACCGTAACCGTGACAGTTTTGTTTTGTACGTTACTGTGTTGCTCCGGACCCGTGTCAAATTCCTGTGGGTTTTTACAACTGTATATGGCAATAAACCACTTTCTGATTCTGATTCTGATTCTGCTAATGTACACCTAGGAAAAATGATAACAACCTCAAATCAGTTCAATTTCTAAATGAACAACAGAAACAATTAAGCGAAACGAACAGGAACGATTCAGCAAAACCTCTCTAAAATGTAGGCCCTGGCACGCTTTGTATTACAAAACACCTGCAACATCTGTATCCCGTTTAAACAAAATTCTACATGGCATCAAATGAACCCTGTAGTCTACCAGGTAACTTTTAACTTTCTCCTTATTTTCATTGTCCTCTGCTGCCGAGCTGATATTAAAGTGTCCAAGGTGTCTTTGTAGCTTGCGATACGTGATGTCTTCACACCAGTCTGCAGGGAGAAGCCCCTCTCTGCTGATCGCTTGACACGGCCAGAACACAGGCACTTTGAGCCAGTGTAGCCCAGTCAGGGTACAGCTCACTGAACTCATAAATGATCACTTTGCAAGCTGTCGCAAAAGTTAAACCCCCATAGCCGTGGAGCGCTGTCATCACTGCCACTGATTCAGTCACTTCATGGCATTATCTAAGTTTTGTATGAGCATTATTACCGTACATTTTGACCGGAAGGTTTTGAATTGACCGTTTTTTTATAAATGTTACCAGCTAAAAACCGGTAATTACCGGCTAACGGAAACCCTGCTGTGTATGTGTGTGTGTGTGTGTGTGTGTGTGTCTGAAAAACGTGGGTCTGTGGTTCAGAGTTGAGACCAAACAGGAACTAGGATTGTTTTTTTCACAGAGTGGGTCACTATGTGGGTCATGGCACATCTTCAAGGTTCCTCGGGTGGCTCACCAGACTGAAACCACCCCCCCCCCCCCCTCCTCATCCCATCCCATGGACGCCTCAACGGTGAAGGAGCATCTCTCCGTTCCGAGTGGACACACACATTGTCCGGGGGCCAGGCCTTATCTCCTCTGGGCCACCCCTTTTCAGAGCGCTACAAGAGGGGACAGGGGGAGAGGGCCTCGCTCCTCAACGCTGTTCCTACAGAACCTTCCGGGGGCAGGCGATGGGCCCCTGGGGACCCACAACCCAGCCAAGCAGAGATAGAGGATGTAAGGAGTCTAGACTGCCGGGGCCATCTGGGATAACCCTTACTGATGGAGAGAGAGAGAGAGAGAGAGAGAGAGAGAGAGAGAGAGAGAGAGAGAGAGAGAGAGAGAGAGAGAGAGAGAGAGAGAGAGAGAGAGAGAGAGAGAGAGAGAGAGAGAGAGAGAGAGAGAGAGAGAGAGAGAGAGAGAGAGAGAGCGCCACTAGGTGGTATATTATGGGCTGCCGAAGACTATTTGTCGCCGTGTGGTTGAATAGAGATCCTTCGATGATCAATAGCAGTTTACATGCATGCCGGGGTACATTACACAGGCGTGGAGGAACTGTAATAAACGGCGACGCCATCAATCCGGTACTGTTTGTTTGTTTGTTTGTTTGTTTGTTTCATGACTTATTTTATGGAAAACTGCTTTCATAACCTGAGGCGGAGGGACTGTTTTGTAGTTCAACAGGACTACAAATAGGTTGGCCCTCCGGTCCTGAGGATATTTATATTATGTTCTGAATTATGCCAATGTTATTTGTGTTTGTGTTTGTATGTGTGCATGTGTGTGTGTGTGTGTGTGTGTGTGTGTGTGTGTGTGTGTGTGTGTGTGTGTGTGTGTGTGTGTGTGTGTGTGTGTGGGTTGGGGGGAGGGCAGTGAAATACCAAGAGAATGGACTATACTCAAACACATTCTCATGAAATATTAAACATATCATTCCTATTTTAATCCCTTAACACTCTGGTTGGTTTTTGCTCACCATGTTTTAATTAACAAGGTTGAGGTATGAATATGCAAAACTCTCGAAAGGGGAAATATTTAACTGCCGGTAAACTGAACATTTGGCAGGAGCCGGCATCCCATCAGTGACAAAGAGTGGCCTGTTTGTTACTCTCAGCCACCTTGTACACCCTGTCAGGTCTCACACAGCTGAGCCCGTTGGGTTTCCCTGCATGCCAGACACCTGTGCCCAACCCCCTGGCCAAAGCCTAGCATTTTGGGGAACATAGCGTACCAGAAAAACCTAGCATGACAGAACCGTAGAGTCTAAGTGTCCGTGGCGCCGGGGCACGTTGGAAACCATTTATAAGACGCCAATCCCCTTATGTGATTTGTATTCCTAAGTTAATAAAGAGGGATTACCAAGGTATTAGCCCGCCAACTCCCCTGGAAGCGCCACCATCATGGAACGATGCGCTGCCTGTTATGTGTGTCCCAGCACGGCATGCTATCTTCATGCTGTGTCCGCGTGTCTTTGTTTATCATTGCTGGTAGTATTGGGGCTTGGAGTCCAAAGCAGAGAGCTGGAACTGGCCTGGCACGTGAATATCAGCTTTTAGCAGTTTGCAGCTCAATGAGGTAAGAGATTAAGATGCTAGAGCTCGCTGCCATAGCGCCTAGCGCAGCTCTATTAGCACATTGGTTTCCAAATGAGTTAGCTCGCCCGCCACCTCTCCCGGCGTTGTTTGGGAAGTGAGTGATGGAGTGTCCGGGCGATTAGGCGACAAGTCTCTAATTGAGATGTAATTTCCAAGAGTGGAAATTGTGGTTTTGTAGACATGGCTTTGGGGGGGGAAGGATTGACTCAAGGTTTTGTATTCAAATTTGGTTGCGTGATATAATTATGTAGGGATGATATAGCGGTGAATTCTAAAGCCTCCATATTTAACCTCTGAGTAGAGCCTGAAGACATTTTATACTATCCGTCATTTTGCCAACTGGTTTTGTTTTGGGAGTAAAACTCACACATAATACATTTGATAAGTTATAAACTTCGAAAAAGCTTCATCCAATATGTGCTTTTTGCCCAATAGTGATATTGTTAATGCATTTAAAAATAATGAATTTAAACAAATCATTGAATGTACAATTAAAAGATGAGTGAAAGTAAAAACGAGAGAGAAAAGAGACATTCTTACAAGAATATTTCTTGTTTCTGTTTAAAAGTCAAGCAGCTGCATTTTCCACAAGCTATGGGTGAGATTGTCTATTGACTGATCCATGTGGGATCAGGGAAATTATAAAGAAATATGAAAACGATTGCGTCCGGAGATAAAATATAATAAAATGGGAATACATGACCTTCACACGCAGAGGACATTAGAGATGAAAATGTTTTTTTTTTTTTTATGGTTTCTTCATTGAGCAGAAACATGACATAAATAACCCATAACTGAAATGGAAACCACTAAATCGTATTTGTTGTGTATTGATTTTCTTTTCTTTTCTTTTCTTTTTTTTGAACGGGCAAGACCCACCCGTGCTGTTTTGTGGGTCCTTCCTTGTGGTTTTGTTCTTCTATCTATTGTAAGCATCACAATCATGAAGCTGTACTCCTGCCAGCTAGTTGCGGGGCGCCGGTTTATTATTAGGTCTTTTTGAACTTTAGCACCATTAACCCAGGGGGGAGGTGGGTGTGTGTGTGGGGGGGGGTAGGGTGCCTTTGGCTGCTCAGATGGAAATCCTGCCTGGATTCTTGTGTTGCAGCAGGGGTTATTGGTAGGCGATATTGATTTAGCCGTGTGAAAAAAGCAGCTCTCCGACGAGTTGTGACGGTTTACAACTGCTTTTGTTTTTTTTTAGGTTGACTTGAGTCTTGTTTTGTTGTGTCCGCTGGGGATCCAGCCGTGTTGGATATGTGTTGGTGACCTCCAGTGAGCCATGTTGCTCTTTCAGGAGGACATTTTGTGGCCTGGCCACCTCCTCTGCTGTCCAGGAACACATGTTGTCAGATTACAAGAAGTGATGTCCTGATTCGTCCAATACAGTCGTATGGCGGCCACGAGAGCCGCAATTGACCCCATAAACTTTAACATTGATTAGATGCTATTAAATGTTTATAGCTCTTGTGAGCAAAGCACTTATGTTAAAAATTTATCGGCGGCGCGGGTCAACCGAGCCAGACATCTAAAAGGTCGGCGGCGGTGGCGACGCTTGCGCCAAAGCGTCGTCCACCCTCGCCGGGCAACAAATCTAGCGGTCAGCTAGTCGCTCGGCGGCTTCACCTGCGCAAAGGTCCCTGGCTACCAGAGGGGGGAGGAGAGGAGGAGGAGGAGGAGGGAGGGGAGGGACGGGGAGGGGAAGGGGGGAGGTTTAAGTGCTTAACCTGGTTCCACCCGTCCTGCCGTAGCGCCACGGACGCCGGCGGTGTGCCGGAGGGGTGGGAGCGAGGTGGGGAGGGGGGGGACGACGACGACCATATTTAGTAACAGGCACTGGCACGCTTGACCTCTGCCAGCGAGACGGCCGAGCGGGATTAGCTGGTAATACTCCCCTGATTCTCTAATCCTGGTGCTGTCGTGCTGAGATTAGTACAGGATATGAACCACACGGGGTGAGGTGGATGGGGGGGGGGGCTTTGCCACAGCAGAACCAGACAAAGTTCATCCCCACACACAATTCATCTTCAGGAGTATATTGGAATATCGGAAGCAGTACCTAAACTAAATTGCTGCCTCGGTTGGTTGGGGGGGGGGGGGGGGGGGGGGGTGGTGATATGAAATATTTCATAGTATGAAATATTTATTACAATATAGCTATGTTCACAAAAGATGATGATTACATTATCTGGCTTTCATTTTTAAAATGAAGAAGAGAGCTCATGCTTTCAATTTAATTGCTAAGAGCATCAGCCATAGTATAGTTATTATTGTATGAATAGCAGTATTGCTCTCAGCATTACTGTTGTTGGTGTTGTTGTTGTTGTAGTTATTATTATGATTACTATTAATGTTTTTATTATGTATTAATAAGTGGTCCAAACTTTGGCCTGACTGATAGTGTTGGAGACACATAGGTAAGTCTGGAGTAATGGATGGATTGCGAGCTGTAAGAACAGTTGGAATGCGGTTCAATATGGCCTTCCCCAAGCAAACACAGCACAACATGTTACATACAATCGCACTATATCAAATCAATTCATGGTCAAAATAAGATTATTGATCTGCTCAACGGATTGACTCTAAAACTGAAATATAATAAGGAAAAAACTGAAACAAGATATGTATAGATTTATTAAACGAATACATTGTCTACATTGCTTTTTGGTCAATATTCATTTTAGCAACCAGGCGTAGCCGCCCCATGTCAGACTTAACATCGAACCTTTTGAGTTTTCAAACCACGCAATTCTTGGCTAGTGCCAGGTAGACGCCCGGTAAAGGGTTTTCAATTACAAATGCTACACATGTTCACAGAGTTGAGTGTAGTTGCATGAGGCAACGTAATGAGAGATACCTCCACAGGAAGGCTGTGTGGGCGAGAGACAGACTGAGAGAGAGAGAGAGAAGCAGAGAGGGAGCGAGAGAGACTGAGGCAACTCAGAGGTGGTGAGAGAGAGAGACCAATGCAAAGCAGAGAGAGAGAGGGAAAAGGAGAGATAGGGGGAGATAGAGAGGAGAGAGTGACACATTGAGACAAGGAGAGGGCGATAGAGGGAGGGAGAAGGACAGAGCATCACAGTGAGAGAAGGAGAGAGGGAGAGAGGGAGAAGGAGAGTCACAGTAAGAGAATGAGAGCGGGACAGAAGCAGGCAGGAAGAGAGGCAGAGCTAGAGAGAATGAGATATGGACACATTGATAACAGAAAGAGAGAGAGAGAGGGAAAATGAGTGAGGGAGAGAGACTGAGCAAGAAAGAAGGAGAGATCGACACAGTGGGCGAAGGAGAGAGAGAGAGAGAGAGAGAGAGAGAGAGAGAGAGAGAGAGAGAGAGAGAGAGAGAGAGAGAGAGAGAGAGAGAGAGAGAGAGAGAGAGAGAGAGAGAGAGAGAGAGAGAGAGAGAGAGAGAGAGAGAGAGAGAGAGAGAGAGAGAGAGAGAGAGGAGGGGGAGTGAAGTGGAGCTTGCCTGCAGATTATGGCCCCTGCAGTGTTAGCAGGGAGCCTTGCTTCTTCTCAGTAGGAGAGCAGCTTGTTGCGCCAAGATTCTGGAGTCTCTTTCCCAGTGGGAGAAAACACACAGGCAACAAGAACAGGGGCCAATTTCAAGTAGCGGGTTAGGATACCTTTAAGCTTAAACCAGAACTCTGGCTCAGTGCTTCCCTAGACTTTTCGGGATATTCAGTTTCAGAACAGCCGATTTCGAACAAGTTCACTCAATCTTTGGATAAGCCGAACCTGATAAATGCGTGTTCAAAAGCCACCATATATCGCACCCTGAACATGTGATCCATCAGGGAATGCCGGGTGCATGGCTATTTTTGTGCTCTTTTTGGTTGAAGCCTCTGCGGTTTATTTGCATACGGCACCGTGGAAAGGCTAGCTCTGCCAGATTAGTTGAAGCCATCTAGTCAGCCAATCTAGCCATAGTTTTGCAGGAGACCATATCAAGTTGTTCATTGCAATTATCTTAGCCAATGAGATCATAGAAAGTGAGCCTTACCTGGAACCTAATCTCCAGGTCAGGCTCACATGGTAACTGATCTGAGATTGGATGGAAGCTTTGGATCTTACCATCTGACTTATTAACATACATATCCATTAATGTTGAAATCCAGCTTCTTGAAACTTGGGTGGTGCTGTTGTTTATATATGTTATATTTCTGTGTATAAAAGCTCAAATATATTAAAAGTCTTTGTCGACTTCATTGTCAAATATTGTCTTTGTCAACTTCAATACATATGTGACCTTTTCCAACGGTTACATTCATGATATTGTAAATCCAAAGACATATTTGAAAAGTCGACTTTATTTTAACTGTGAAGTATGCAGTCCAGAACATTTTGAACAACAAACAAAATAGACAAATAAACGCCATTTCTCTGAGACAAATGGCATCGTACGTGGCTTACATTCAGCTAATCATTTAGCTCTGTCTGCCAGCTCCCATCTCCTGAAAAATGTCTTGTTGAAAAGCTGTTTTCCGGGGTTGTTACGTTTGGGGTTACTGTTTCTGCGGCTCTTCCATGTTTCATCATTCATTCCCGACCCAGCATAATGAGGGACGGAAGAAGGCACATTGTAACCCCCCATCCCCTTACCAACTCCCCTGCCGAACAGAACTGTGAGCTCAGACTACTCAATGGTGATGTGATGCCTTTTGAACCAAGTCCTTATAACCAGCGGGGCGTTTTGTCGAGGATATTGGAAGTGATCTTCGGGGCCTATTAATGTGCATGGATGTTAGTGGCCGTGTGTGGGATGCAGGCCCGGATGGAGTCTCGATTCGCCTCGACACAGAGAGCTGTATTATTCTAATTGGACCCATGAATATTAGGTTTAGTGTGTGGATCCTCTGGTTCAATGACAACTCTGTGGGTTAACGTGATGTGGACTGAAAGTTTTTCTTTTCCTAGTTTGGCTAATAGATGAAGACGGGTTGTTTTTTAAACTAGCTCAGTGTTAATAGAGACAAAGGAGAACAATGTTCCCTATTCACTTATTTTGCCCATTTTGCTAGAGACACAAGATTGAACATGATGATGAATTTGGCCAATATAATTGTTTTTATTATACTGAACTAGCTAGGTCTTGGCAAGACTTACAAGACAAACATGCTCTATACAGAGACTTTTTGCATGATCAGAATATGACATTTTTTCCAAAGACTTACATTTTCTTCCTACAATTGTTCTAAGTAGTATTTGTTTTTTTGATTGTTGTTTTGATTATCTGTATCAGCTGGATGGTAATCACCAGCATAGTCTGATGAGATGTCACTCATGTTGTTGATTTTTAATTTGTTGTTTTAATATTTTATAACTTTTCCAGAGAAGTCATTCATATTGTGTTTGAGCTGATGTGCATTTCACTTGTTTGAAATATGAGAGGGCTTTCTTCGAGGCTGACTAAAGAGCGAAATAGTTAATAACTGTCTTCATATGTAACATCATATGAGAGGTAGAGGGGGTACACAGTGGGAGGTTCATTGTTTGAGGGGGGGGGGGTACAGGACCTTACAATATTTGGGAATCATTGACCAAATGAGAGACATGGCGGCTCGATTCCCCATGTCCACAGGCGTGGAGTCGAGATTCACGTAATGACCACGCTGGTAGGTAATGGCATGTATCTGTTGCTGGACGGTGAGTGGCTTTGGCTAAAGGCTGTCTGCTGAAATGGAGTAGCAAACTAGTTGATTGCTGTCAGAGAAAGGCCGGCCGGGTGACTTACTTTGTCCTTTAACTCGCCAGCAGAATCGATCGCCGGACTGAGCGCTGCTGCTGAGTGGAAACCCGAGCTGGCTTTTGATATGGTGGCTCGTGCAGAGAGAACCACAAAGCTATGGGATCATCCATAATCGTAGCCAGACAGGCTGAGTGCCGCATAACATTTGGGTTGTTATTTACTAGGGATATCTATAGTAGTGCTTTCGTTCACCTTTCACGCAGTCAGATAAACACACACACACACACACACACATACGCACGCACACGGACAGTCAGATCAGATAGACTAGACGGACCGATAAAAGATCAAAACACACATAAATACAACTCAACAACATCTCCTCCAAGGACACACCAAGGGTACAGCACACGCACACACTTTTCCTCAATAACTCAATAAACAACATCTCTTGCATGCCAATGCGAAGGATCCGGTCGCCGTCGTCCTGCCGACGACTATGTAGTCTCTCACCCCGACAGACTACTAGAGCGGACCTGTTTTTCCTCAGTCTGGCGGGTGTCAAGTCATATGACTTTACCAGATGTCTTTCTCTCTGGCAACCGTGCGTTTCTGAGTCATAGCTTGGGGGAGCATGAGGATTACAAAAAGCTCCCGAGGAAAAACCAAATGGGGAGGATTTTGGCTGCGTGTTTGCCGGCGCGTTGGAAACATGACTTGAGCCGAGCGTGGACCAACATGAGGCAGACATTGATTTCCAGTTACTTGTAGCTTTTGGATTAATCTTTAGCCTAGATACCATCCTGACTCCTTCGACGGCAACTAACATAACACATGACATGTGGTTTTCATACAACTCTGACTGTAAGTCCTCTAGGATGACATCAAGTACCAATCTTAGATGTAAAATTGGTCAGACGTCTTGATGAGGAGGAATTGCCTTGAAGTGCAGTTTCAATATCATTCCAAAGCTGTGTCAACAAACACTGGTAAACACAGGTAGACTGTTTTGACGGAGACTCGAGACGTTTTTTTTCCTCCATTTGTGCATTGAGTCAACCGACCCCATTATTATAATTAGTTTCAGTTTGATGTTTTATCGAAAGTAATTTGTAATTATGTGGGTGTATTGCCTGCTAAATGAACCAGGAGCCACAGCTCTCGAGGCCCCAACTCCCAGGCTACCATTAACTCTAAATAACTGACAGTCAACAACCACAACAACAACAACAATGGAACACAAGCTAAGGACAACAATGGAAGTACATTCTACATTTTGGTGTTGATCAATATCAGGGCTTTTGTATTTTGATATCATTCTGGAAGGGGGCATTTTTACATTGAGGTGCTGAAATGCTTCTTTGATTATATTTCGATTTTGAGAACAGGGGTAGCAAAAACTGGTTTCCTAGCACTGCACAACCTTGTTTCTTATAAGGAAACAAGGAAACAAACACCTTGGCAGAGTGCAGAGCAGCAATAGGAATGAGAACACAATGTTAGCAGGATGATGCTAGTGCATAATGGCTTCATCTCAGAGATGCTGCATTTTTGACAACGTATATTGTTAATTCACCTGAATTAACCTGATGGGCGACACCTCCACAAAGTAAATCCAACATTCAACAGTTCTAATAGTGCATCTTGACAAAATTCACCTAACATTGAACACATCTAATAGTACATCTCCACAAAGTGTGTTCTAAATTCAACACTATAGCTATAATGATCATTATTATTATATATTCACATTGAAAATGTAGATTTTTAAGGAGGTTTGTAGGAAGGGAGCATAGCGTTATTAAAATACAGACGGTGTGATGTGTGTCGGAAGGACGGGGGATTTCCTGAGGCGCCACCACAAGCTTGGCTAGAAGACTGTTAAGGGTGTGGGTGTGGGGGGGGGGGGGGGGCTTAGTGGTTTGCATGACCATGCTAACGTGCACATGTGTGAGAGTCCCGCACGCACACACCCGCTATCACCTGTCTGTTGTGCCGTGATTCATTTGCATGGAAGCAAGAGGGCACGCAGGCAGAGTTAATGTGCTGTCACAAGCCATGCATGCATAGCTAACAAGTTGATGCCGTGGTGTGTGTGTGTGTGTGTGTGTGTGTGTGTGTGTGTGTGTGTGTGTGTGTGTGTGGTGTGTGTGTGTGTGTGTGTGTGTGTGTGTGTGTGTGTGTGTGTGTGTGTGTGTGTGTGTGTGTGTGTGTGTGTGTGTGTGTGGACAAATCACCCGTTTTAGCTTACATGCTAACCGTAACCCCCATTCCTAGCTACTCTACAGACTAGAGAGAGGCTAGAGACACTATTTTGAACCAATGCCACGTGTTGGAATCTTTGCATGTGTTAGAGTCTTAGTAGTGTTTCCCTGCGACAAGGAAGAGACACAACATTTGTTCTCTTTGTGCTGCTCTACTGCCCATCCATGCTGTCTGTCCTTAATTTAAAAAAAATGTTATTCATAATTTTCATCCCTGTAAATATTGACGGTAAACACATTTGAAAGAGATAGTCCAAAAGTACAAAGCAGGAATGCGCAGAAGTCGCCACTCAAATTCTAAAAAAAGCCGGACAACATTGGAACGCGTTCACAGTGAATTATTCACCAAAACAGGTTGCCCGACTTAATCAATTCCCATAATAAGTATTCTTTAGGGTGCACACAGGCAAGTATTTCTTGGAGCCCTCCGGCTGTGAATATGAAGCCAAAAAAGCGTAAGGTAATTTAATTCACAGGGTTTGTAAATTGGAGATGATTCCCGGTTTGTCACATGAGAGCGAGTACAACGGCGGAAGCCCTGTTCATAGATGACGATAACAGAGCCAATCCCATGTCACTGATCCCTCCAAAGTCCTCCCTGATTGGAGCTTAACAAGATGGGTGGGGTACGGGAAGCCCTGAAAGGCATACATACATACCAACTTAACATTTAAGAGAGGAAACAAATGGATAAGGAATTGATTACATGTACTTATTTGGAAGCCCCCCCCCTGTGGCAGTACCATGAAACTACCCTCCGGATCCGAGGAATCATATGGTCTGGATCCACCAGTGCGCCTTCGGCTGTGTCAATTTTTCGCTGTTTCTATGGACGTCTATTGCTATAAATGCAGACAGACGCACTCCGTAGTTAAATTAGTTTGACGATATTCACTTTTCGACAAAACAGCTTTAGTTGAGTCTTGTTCTATTGCTGATAGGCTTTTTGATATTCAACACATTTTTTTTCCCAATATCAAGGACATTGTGTGACACTCTGAAACATTTCCCAATGTCATTAATTTGAAATAAATCGTCTCTCACTGAGTTATTGAGATAAGGAAGTTTAAAAAGAGCAGTAATACTGAACGTGGTTAATTATAACAGTATTGACTTCAAAGAATATGTTTCCCCAATTTTACAATGTAGCCTATTCAACGAACAAGCTAATTGTGTGTGTGTTCTTGTGTCTGACACACATCGCCATACGCAGCTGAGTAGAGCTGTAAGCTGCGTGATTTATTATTATTCCTTCTTGCATATGATTGTATCATTTGATATCAATAGTGCCATTGTTGCCATAATTATTATATCCCAAAATTGTCCCAAAAACAAACTGAAATAAGGTAACCTAACTAAACAATATAGGCATGTTTGATTCATGTTTTAAACGCAGTAGGCCTTATAATGGTAATGATATGTGATTATATGTTGTATACTTGGTTGACCGAATACTAATAATGGTAATGATGTGATTAGATGTTTTAAACATAGTAGGCCTTATAATGGTTATGATATGTGATTAGATGTTGTAAACTTGGTAGACCTAATAATGTATAATTAACCGTTGAGGTTGAATTCTTTGCATGGTAACTGTACATGTATTAGGCCTATGGCCACAACTGTCTGGCTGCACTTACAAGTAGCACAGTGTCTCACTCTCCCCTCCTTTGCCACTTGACGGAGGTAGACCTACATGGATACTAGTGAATAATAAATAGACCGACAATTAGATTGTGTGTATCTGGCCTGTGTGTGTGTGTGTGTGTGTGTGTGTGTGTGTGTGTGTGTGTGTGTGTGTGTGTGTGTGTGTGTGTGTGTGTGTGTGTGTGTGTGCGTGTGCGTGGGTAAGAGAGAGATCATTTGATTAGTGCATGACTCATTCACATCCTTCTTTCTTCTTGCTATGACTACACATCTACAAAGACCTGCGGACTGTATACCCTTACTGTGTTTTTTTATAAAAAATAATTATAATTATGTTCACTGTATTTGTTCACTTCAGTGAAGGCTCTATACCAGACCATTGTCCGAGTTATTTTCCAACAAGCTATTTTGTTTCGCAAGCGAATATCATCTAAATGATTTCACCAATGTGTGCTTCTATCTGCGACTATAGAAATAAAGTCCAGGCATTAAGTCCATGAGCCTCGCTGACTATCGTTACTATAGCATATGGGTTGATCCAGACGGTACCATGTCTAGGATCCAGAGGCTTTCACCGTACTGTATTCGTACGGGCCTCCCCGTATGATTATGGGGCTCTTCAATCTCACAGAACCCTAACGACCCTTAAGGAGAACCACTTACGCCATGTAGAGAATTGTGGAGTTTCCCCATAAACTCAGCATGCATTGATTACAAAAGATAAATTCTATATTTTTGGTAAGATGTTGCCTTTCAGGGCTTCCGTAGAAAAAAAATCCTCTTCCTATATGAGAAGGAAAAATAAAAGATGGTGAGAAGGAGAAAATAACCCGCCTCCAGCGATAATTGTTATTCCTCCATTACTCAGACACTCTGATCAAGGTGAGCTTGGCTTCTCTTAAGGGAGGAGAACAGTGTCTCGTTGGGTGACCTAAGACCCTCGGCCAGGAGCCCGGAGGAAGGTGGGGGAAGGAGCTCACCGGAGCCTGACTGATCGCTCTGCATTAGAGGATGGTGCTCAAGGTCACCGCCCATCCGCCAGTCGCCACCTCCTCCTGCTCCTCATTGTATCCTCCTCTTCTCCTGCTCCTCCTTGCACCACCACAGCCACCACCACCACCACCTCCACCTCTTCTCTTCATGCCGCTCCTAGACACACCACCGTCTCCTCCTCTTCTACTCCTTCCCCTCTCCTCATGCTTCTCATTGCACCTCTTTCTCCTAGTGAAGCAGCACAGCATCCAGGCATGAGGAGAGTGACTATGTTTAATGGGCTCCTACTGGATGGAGCCCTCATTACTAACAAGTTCCATCTTCCATCAAACGTATATAAAAGGGGAAAAAAAGGATATATAAAATTGTTTATTTGTTGACATTGTATTAGTCAATGTTGTAACAGAGGACGATTCTCTGGGGGATGAATGTACCTTTTATTTTGTCTTTCTAATCTCTTGAAAGCTGAAGAATTGTGCTTGCCCTCCATGACCCCAGCTTGTGCAAGTAATTGTGTGGTTTGTATGCTAGTAGTGGCTGCAGTATTTATTAAGAGAACATTAGTTCCATTATACTCTGTCACTCTCTTAGCTGGGTCTGTTTTCTCTGGAAACAGTTTGTGCTGTGTTGAACCAGTGTTTACAAAGAGGAATAATAAGATAGAAGAAGATCCTGTCTCCCTTTTTCTCTGGGCTTGGCGTCACGCGTCTGTATGGCACGTTAAGTTCAGAGATTGATACCACTTCCGGTTTTTTAACACTGTGACATGCGTGCACACCACATATTTATACGCGTATAAGTGTATACATGTGGGCTGTCAATCTATTTTCGTGAAAAAGATTTCTCGCTTAAGCAACTGCGCTCCGATATCTCCTGCCAAATGACATTAAACACCTATAGAGATCTACACCCTGATTGGTTCGGATTCGCCGCAAAGTTACACTTCATCCAGAGTCCGCTGCAGAGAGTTTTTGTCCTGACCAATAGGAAACCCTCATGAAGGGATAGTGGTGATGTCACGAGTAGGAAGGCGCCTATTCTCTTACTTTAGTTTTTATTTTTATTTACTTATTATTTATTTATTTTTGGTTTTGGATCATCCAGACCAGTGATCCATGTTAATGCAATAAGTTCACTAAATAGTTGTGTTGTTGTGTGTCGTGAACAAAAAATGCATTGGCATGGAACACGTTTCTCATTCTTTTTAACACTTTTAACTTGTCTCTCTGTGTCTCTAATAGGAGCTAAAGTAAAATTACGGTAGCCTTTCAGTATTCTAGCCAGTGACTACCCATCCCTCCTGAATAGAGAATAATAGAGGGTATACAAGAAAACAATAGTTTATATGTAATAGAAGAGAGATGCACTATGCATTATACATCTCCACGCTGGCCTGGGAACGCCTCGGGATCCCCCAGTCAGAGCTGGTCGATGTTGCCAGGGAGAGGGAAGTTTGGACCTCCGTGACCCGACCCGGAATAAGCGGTAGACAATGGATGGATGTATGGATGGATGTAACAGAATAACAGATCATCGTGTATATCCGTCCTGTACTATTGGCGATTCCATCCACGCGGGCACGCACCACCCCGTCCAAGCGCCGTCTTCGAGGCTGCTCGTCGGCCAAAACAGCGGCCGGCCGTGCAGAATCAAAACCCGTAGAAATGTTCTGTTTGCGCGTCAAACAGCTGCAGCGAATGAAGCAAACACTGTCCTTTAGCCAGGCCAGCGGCGCTGGCGCCTCCCTCCTCGGTCCCTGTGACAACGGATACATTCTAATGAGTAAACAAACACGATTATGTGCAAGCCATTTGGTGGTGTTTGGCTTTGTAAATGTTCTGATCCAACAGTGCTATGAGTATTCTCTGTGGTGGGGGGGAGGAGTATATATGGATTTTTAATAGCATGGGACAGGGGCTAACCTCGCTGTTTGTCCAGCGTTAACAAATGAGACGTGTTGCACAAGGCAAACAGAGTCCTGATTGTGTCCCACTGATACGTCTCTCTCTCTCTCTCTCTCTCTCTCTCTCTCTCTCTCTCTCTCTCTCTCTCAGCTCACACACAGAGACTGTTGACTTCCTCGCTTGTCTGTGTCCCTGAACTTGTACCGCACGCACTCACACACGATGCACGCACACACACACCCTCCTATACAGGCATACACACAACCTACTCACTTTCATACACAAACCCATCCATCGAAAGAGGCATACACACAAACTCAAATAAACACACAGTCGCACAACCACCTTTACAGGCATACATACTGTATTGTGTCTCATAGGCATGCATACACACACATGTTAATGCACACACACACACACACACACACACACACACACACACACACACACACACACACACACACACATAAAAAGAACCACAAGCACGCGCACACACACACACACACACACACACACACAGACGAGCAGCTTGAAATGAGATTCACTCAAGTGCATAATCCCTCAGTTCTGCTTAGCTGTGATTAATTGACCAAATGTTTCTTGTACACAAAGCGACGGCAGTGCTAGTTTACCCCCTGCCCCACCCCATTACCCCAAAAAACAACAACAACAACAACAACAACAAAGCAAAACATAGGGAAAAACGTATGTTCCTTCAAGGCCATATGTTGTTATTCACTCACACCAGTAAATCACATTACAGAGTAATAAATAAATAAATAAATAAATAAATAAATGCAACGTGAGCCGTGATGCAAAGTCTCGAAGAACGAACCCCTTCGGTGAGATGATTTAGAGAGCTGCCAGCCGTGCGGTGCAGCTCTCCGTATAAGGACACCGTCAGACCCCCGCATCGGATCTCCTTCTTCAGGCAATGCGGCTTCAGGTTGCGGGTGGCTGGGGGACGGGGGGGGGGGGGAGGGGGGGGCGGTGGAGGGGGGGAGGGGGGGGCGGTGGAGGGGGGGACGGGGGGAAGTACATGGGGTCTTGGTTGTTGTACAACATGGCACCGTGTCTCATTGAAAAACGGCTTCAGACTCGGACAACACAGCCTCCGACAAACCGAACACGGTGTCAGAGGAGACGGCGTTACCCACAAGAAGTTGTCAGAGTCAGACACGACCTCAGGCCGAAATGGGTTGGCCTTGACAACACGGCCTCAGACAACATGGCCTCTGACAACATGGCATCAGATAAAAAGGCGTCAGAGAATACGGTATTGGACTAAACTGTGTATGAAAAATGTACACTTAATTATGCAAACGTTGAAAGTATGGGTACATGGTAAATGGTAAATGGACATTTATATAGCGCTTTTCTAACCAATGGTTACTCAAAGCTCTTTACATATCAAGTCTCACATTCACCCATTCATACACACATTCAACCACCAACGGCGGAGTCAGCCATGCAAGGAGACAGCCAGCACGTCAAGAGCAGTTAGGGTTAGGGTGTCTTGCTCAAGGACACCTCTTGCTAGGAGGAGGCGGGGATCAAACCAGCAACCTTCCGGTTGTGAGGCGACCGCGCTACCTCCTGAGCTAAACTGACGCCAAACTGGGAAAAATTACTTAACAATATGTGGGGCGTGATATTGTTACGAGCTTGTTGTATGAGCTCCTTGTTGTTTTTGTAGTTTTGTTGTTTCGGGATAATGTGACTCATTTTTGGTTTTACAACACAATCGTTTTCACACTGGGCTAAAATACGGTATTCCCCACGCTGCGACTAGTTTTGCTTCGCTTTTGCTTTCCCACTGGCAAGTAATGCGCATTAGCTACCCAACTAGTGCGCATTAACTAACCCACCTTGGGTAGGTGGTTTAGATCCCGACGTAACTAGTTTGGGTGCAAAGCAATAAAACTACTACGGGTTTCGCTTCCCGTGTGTGTGTGTGTGTGTGTGTGAGCAGAAAACCTGCTATTGAGTGCGCAGTGAATCGCGAATTAGAAGAGAGTGTGAACATAAGTCTATTCGATGCGCACTAACTGACGGTATTAGTAGTATGTTGAACGATTACATTATCTGTTAAGAAAAGGCGAGTTTGCGTGTTGTCTCTCAGTCAGACTTTGGCAATAAGAGAGACAGGTACACGTTGATTGCTTTAGTTAATAACTAACTCTCCAATAGTCAGTCTTCTTATGCTATGCTTATGTTATTTCTCATTTTACATTAGATGCTCAACTACTCGTAACGTCACTAAACTCAATAGCTTGTTTTGAGTAGCCTTGTTATAAAGAACAGAATATATTTGCATTTCAACTCCTAAAATAACGACCCCCAGCCAGTAAAACCACGCAAAATTTGCGCAAATGGATTGAATATAGGATACACAGCAGCCGTTAGTATTTTAGTGCATGGACACTTTATGAATTTCTCAACGTACCTTTCTGCCAACACCACTGTGCAGCGGGAACAGGGGAAACACTCACTGGACTGTTCTTGTTGCAGACAGGAGATAATGGAATCATTCTCCATATGTTGCTCAACAACCAAATATAACGTCACATTATGCCGAATAAAAAGGAAACGATAAAAAATGACTTTACATGACTTGGTGCACTCATAACAAGCTCACAGCATGCATATTTTTAGACGTGTATATTTATTCTGTCGTCGTAGCCAGACTTTGAACGTTTGCATTGTTAAGTGAACAATTTCAGATCAAACAGTGAGTTTGATATTGGATACCGTATTCCTGTCAGAGTCTGAAGTCTTTTAAATGAGACACGCTGTTGTACAACAACCGAGACCCGATACACTTTCGCCCCGTTATCTGAAGCCCCATTGCCTGAAGTAGCAGGTCTGATGCAGAGGTCTGACCATGTCCTAATATGTACACCGCATAGCCGAGAGCCGTCAGGGAAATGGAAATCACGCCAAGAATAACACCTGGATCAATAACGCAGTTCCCCTTTTTAGGGCAACGTGTCATGAACAGAGAAAAGGTATACCGCCGGTTTCACGTTCGGAAAAGAACTAACTGTGGGTTGAGAGGTTTTTTTTCATATGTTAGTCAAGGTAATTGGACTTAACCAAGTCATGCTATGCTGGCCAAGACAAAAAGAGAGCAGAACTGAATCAATTTCCATCATAGTTGTTATATCCAAAGAGACTTACAGTGAACTCAGATTAATTTGCAAAAATCTGCAAATTAGTATTGTTATTATAATTATTATAATTATTATCAAATTACTAAGGAACAGGAAAGGGTAAGGGGATTTTTGCTCAAGGACAGGTCTTCAGACATTGGAGATCGAACCCGGAAGCTTTTGGCCGGGGGACTTGGAAACACTTTTCCCTAGGAAGACACCCTAGCCCACGGCTAGGGTGTGTGTATTCCTCCAAGGGAAAAGACTATATACAGTGTCCCCCATCCGCCCAGCTCCCAAGGCTGCGTGACACCTGAACAACAAGACCACGACACACTCTGGTGAAAGGAGAGGGGAGTGCGAGGGGAGTGCGAGTGTGTTAGACGTCCCTTTAGGGTACTCTCCCTGCTGCCATATTCTGTGTTACACACTTTTTTCTTGTTGTTTTTTTCTGTTTCTCCTTCCTCTCAAAATTTGATACGTTTACCTTCGAGGCGTCTTTAAAGATGACAATTATTTTGGTTTGTCTCATTTCCACATTATTCCGCAGTAGTGGTTTCAACCTATTTTCTGAAAGCCTGAAAAAAGTTATCGGAAAAAAATAATCAGATAATTAATGAACATGAACAACCTCCGCCATTGAGAAGGAAACATGTAACTGTGACATTAACTTGTCCACAAAAAACGGGATTCACATTTGATCTGCTAATGTTTCCACTCACTGCCGTGGAAGCCTGCTAACGTGCTAACACACACGCAAACACACACACACACACACACACACACACACACACACACACACACACACACACACACACACACACACACACACACACACGTACAGCTTGTGTGTTGATCATAAAACCTTGAATGAAATTCCATTATTTTGACCTGCACACCACACACACACACACACACACACACACCCACCCCCACACACACACACACACACACACACACACACGTACAGCTTGTGTGTTGATCATAAAACCTTGAATGAAATTCCATTCTTTTGACCTGCACACAAAAATACTTAGTTTTGTTTTGTTTTGTGATTTCAAACGTTAGACATAGAAATTATGGACTGTGTGACGTAATATGTGTTAGTCATTTTTTTTCACACCCACGCGGTTGCAGGCTTTAGCTCTCTACATTTTGGCTAAAAGATGTTTAAAGCAATCGTCTTTCGTCCTTGTGGTGTCTACAAGAAGTGGCATCACGTTATGAATTAGTTCATGTAACCGCTTCCAATAGTCATGTTACACAAGTATATCGTTGAGATGTGAGGCGCTTGGTACAGTTGTTTGCTTGCTGACTACCAGCTGAAAGGTACTGGGTTTGATCCCCGAAATCTGCAGTCAAAGCATAGTCAAAGCATCCTCAGGCTCCTGAGCTACCGAACCCCCTCAGACCTGCCATTAATGACCTGCATGTGAATTCACTGAGAGTCACTGACTCACAGTGAATTCACTGAGAGTCACTGACTCACACTGACTCTGTGACTCTCAGTGAATTCACTGAGAGTCACTGACTCACAGTGAATTCACTGAGAGTCACTGACTCACAGTGAATTCACTGAGAGTCACTGACTCACACTGACTCTCTCCTTATAGTAACCAGACCCGTACACCCTGATGTTCCTTGTTTATCCCCGTCGTAGCTGAACTAGGTTTAGGACCTCCGAGGCACTAGACCACCTCTGCCCTCTCTCTCGCTCTCTCTCTCTCTCGCTCTCTCTCTCTCTCTCTCTCTCTCTCTCTCTCTCTCTCTCTCTCTCTCTCTCTCTCTCTCTCTCTCTCTCTCTCTCTCTCTCTCTCTCTCTCTCTCTCTCTCTCTCTCTCTCAACAAATCACCTCCTAGTTTTTGTTTTGGTGTTCTCCTTCCTTGCTTTCCCTCCCGACAAATAGCTTTAAGGAAATGTTTTCCTTGTTTCTCTCTGGTGTCTGAAGAGCCTCTTCCTGTCCTGTTGCCGATCTCTTGTAACTTTTAGCCCCGCCCCCCCCCCCACCCCTCCAACTGTCTCTTTCACTTGTACGTTCATTATTCATTACGCCTGCCTTTGGAACCAGGGAGAGGATGGGGAGGGGAGCCGCGGTTGTATTCAGAGGCAGCCTCAACAGCCAGCCCGAGGCTAGCCGAGTGACGCGTGTATGTGTGTCGTTTCCTCCAAGGGGGGGGAGGGGATTTCTATTGTGTGTTTATTAGTGTGCGTGTGCGTGTGCGTGTGTGTGTGTGTGTGTGTGTGTGTGTGTGTGTGTGTGTGTGTGTGTGTGCGCGCACGCGCGCTTGTGTGTGTTGTCTGTGTGCAATGGCGAGGATACTGAAGAGTGAATTTTCTAGCACGGTGAGCATTGGAGGGAAAGAACACACCGCAATATACTGACACAGAAAGCCCGAGACGAGGCGAACAAAACGGAGGAAGAGATAAAAAGACAGAATGCCCTGTCAGACGGAGGTTAGGGGTTCTGAAGCCACTTTATTTATCCTTTTGGAAGTAAGGCAGCGTGTTTTTGCTGCCCCAGCGAGGTAGTGATATGTTAGCTGAACTTAGGAGTGGCGGTTGATGGAGGGATGGAGATCGAGCGTGTGTGTTGAGTGCTTGTCACTGCTTGGTAACCAAACATGTGTGATCACAACTTGCTAGCAATTGTCACTCGTTACTCCTGACAAGCTACTTAATATTTAATAATGGATTAGAATATGCAATTATGTTCCAATTATATTCCATTGTTCTTCTCAACTTGTTTTGATTGGACACCGGTTCAAATCAGATTTTGAATAGGTATTTATAATGTTAGGCTTTTTCATTTGAGTGAACCAGGATATGTACACAATTTGGCCAACTGAGCAAATATTTGCATTGTTTGGTTTGCGTACAAGCTTCATGGCCAAATGTTTGAGGGAAAAAATAAAAAATGCTATTATTGTTTGACAACAATAGCTTGCTTTACTCTCTTTGATTGAGTAGTATCAGTGTAATGGATGTTACGCTGGCAAGTGATCTCAGATACTGTAGCATCTTTACAAACTGTGTGTGTATGTGGTGTGTGTGCGTGTGTGTGTGTGTGTGTGTGTGTGTGTGTGTGTGTGTGTGTGTGTGTGTGTGTGTGTGTGTGTGTGTGTGTGTGTGTGTGTGTGTGTGTGTGTGTGTGCGTGCGTGCGTGCGTGCGTGCGTGCGTGCGTGCGTGCGTGCGTGCGTGCGTGCGTGTGCGCGCGCGCGTGTGCGTGCGTGGGTGCGCGTGAGTGAGGACATTCATCACTTCCTTATCACTGTCATTTAGAAGAGCTGCTTGGCTGTGAAACAGAGCAAGTCGGTCGTCAAACACATGCCACAATCATGTCCTGCCGATCGGGTAATCTGACCTCAGGTTCAACTGTCACACGTCCAATGGTCCCGGGTTCATTCCCTGCTTGCCTGCTGCCTTCCTGCAATAACCCCCCTAAGTTTGTGTGTGTGTCTGTGCGTGTGTGTGTGTCTGTTTGTGCATGTGTGCGTGTGTGCACACCTGTGTATCAGTTTTCACTGTTCACCCCTCCTTTGCATACCCTGTAGGTTTATAAAACAGCACACACCCCTCTAATTGTAAGCTGTGGGGGAACGGTATGGATTCCAGGTAAGCAGGCAATGGGTGTGTTTGGCCGACCTTGTGAGGCGTGGGGGGGGGGGGGGGGAACTGGGGGGAGGGGGGGGGGGGTGTACCTGTTGGGGCTATACTGCGGTGCGCTGTGCGGTGCGCTTTGCTGTAAATGAGACACCTTGCTCCAATAAGTATCAGTAACACATTCCGTTGCTCCTCTCCCTGTGATGCATGGAGTAAAGGAGTGTTGGAGAGGTGACTAAGGAATAACTTGCAGTTTCACCACTTCAGCCCTCGGTGGGCAATTATCGCCCACAGGATGGATGGATGGACGGATGGATGGATGGACGGAGTACTATTAGTGTTGGTGGTTTGGACTCATAACGGCAATGCTATCTATCTTGTTGTGTATCTGTACATCTGTCTTCTTATCTGTTTGTCTATCTGTCTACGGTCTGTCCATTTACCTCTATGGTCTATCTATCTATGTATATACATATATATATATATATATATATATATATATATATATATATATATATGTATATATCTATGGTCTATCTAGGTGTCTATATATATATGGTCTAGCTATGTATCTATCGATCTATGGTCTATGAATTACTCTATGGTCTATCTATGTATCTATCTATGGTTTATCTATGTATCTATATATGGTCTATCTATCACTCTACGGTCTATCTATCAACCATATGGTCTATCTGTGTATCACTCTGTGATCTATGTATGTATGTATCTATCTATGGTTTATCTATGTATCTGTATATGGTCTATCTATGTATCTATATATGGTCTACCTATAACTGTATTGACTACGTATGCATCTATATATACTTTGTCCGTGTATCTCTATGGTCTATGTATCTCTCTATGGTCTTTCCATGTATCTCTATGGTCTCTCTGTGTAAGTCTGGTCTGTCCTGCTGTCTGTCTGTCTATGGTATCTGTCCATCCTCTAACATCTGCTGTGGAATATTCCAGCCTCAGCATTAGAGCTATCGACCGTGCATGTGGAATGAAGTGCCACTCTGGTTGTATTAGAAGCGTATAGATAACAGCATAGCCCACCACACAAACACACACACACACACACACACACACACACACACACACACACACACACACACACACACGCACACGCACACGCACACGCACGCACACACACACACACACGCACACACACACGCACACACCTTAATCATGTTTATAGGGTGCTCAATCTGTTCTTTAATGGACGGTGCTATTTCATCTGCGGGATCTAGGATTAATTTCAATTAACTGGTCAGTTCACGGTGTAAAATGACCCGGACCACTGTTAATAGCAAATAAAAAAGGGTTTTGATGCTTTATGAATACAAAGGGGGAAATTGATTGTCAAATAGTTGGTGTATTGACTATTATGATTGAAATCACATTTATGTTCTGGGTCTGGGTGACTGTCCCTGTCCTGTGTGTGTCTGTTTGTATGTGGCTGTGACGCGCATCACGCCTGTTTGCACCCATGGGTGTGTGTTAGTGAGGATATACATCACTTCCTTATCACCGCTCTCTATAATCACGTGTTAACAGAGAGGAAG
>CM051020.1:7380334-7450334 GCA_027704905.1 Muraenolepis orangiensis
ACTGCTGAAATATGCTGTCCCTTAAGAGTTTCGAGACCTAACATCATCATAAATCTTGTATTTCTCACAAAAAAGGTTTGAGGCCATGGAAGAGGGGGGAGGGATTTCACTACTTTCCTCAAAGTAGGCAAAATAATGACAATTTTTGTTGACTTTTGTCTTCACCCAACTGGAGATATTAACCTGTGTTAAAGAGCTAAACCAAAATGTACACTACAAAAATGACAACTGTGACAACACAGACAAAGTGACAACTGTCACAAAACTCAAATGAAGCATAAAAACGTATCTTTGTCTATATTTGATGGTATTTTATTGTTTTATGGTATTCAACTCAAACAAAGGGAATCCGCCAAATATAAAAACACCTGTTTCTGTCAGGAGACAATTTGTGACAAGGAGACAAATTCTAGCTGCAATGTTTTCAAAGGTGGTGTTAAACATGATCATTTCATGTATAAGTTACCTCATCTCAGCAAGAGCTGAGTGAAGCTAAATCTGTTAGCCAGTCAGCCTTCCTTGCAATACAGGAAGCCAGACAGTTTGCAACTTAACCGATGTCCAGTCGGAAAAGTCACTGCACCGTCTGCTAGCTCACAAACGCTAGCTGCCCAGGTAGCAGACAGATGGATAGCGTTAGCATGGTAGTCGTCACTGGGGTTTTAGCATCAACTCTGCTAATGGCTAAGACTAGGTGGGACACACGGGGGGACACTTGGCAACTTGACGTTTTCCCTCAGCAGAAGGGAAAGTCCATCTTATTTGCGACCCCCTGTCTGCTTCTGCACAGCTTAAAGATAAAGCTAAAACCAAATCAGTCTAAGTTTCAGTTACCACATAATGTATTTTAAACCCGGAACACGGCCTCGGGCCAACGATGCATCTGGCAATTTTATTTAGTCAAGGAATTATTTTTCTTCAGTAACAGAGTAGCGTGCATGTGTTTGTGTGTGTGCGTGTGCGTGTGCGTGTGTGTGTGTGTGTGTGTGTGTGTGTGTGTGTGTGTGTGTGTGTGTGTGTGTGTGTGTGTGTGTGTGTGTGTGTGTGTGTGTGTGTGTGTGTGTGTGTGTGTGTGTGTGTGTGTGTGTGTGTGTGTGTGTGTGCAGATACGACACAGTGACATATATACACACACACACACATCTTCTTCACTGGAATTGCGACACATTTCAGCTGGCATATTTCAGCCTAGCAACAGCAACATTTCGCCTTTATATCCATGGTAGCTTTACGACTCATCTTTTAAAAAAATGTACACGGATAAAGACTTAATGTCATTCGCACCAATTGTCATCTATACTTATTGCACTTTATTGATCATGTCGTACAGATGTCGAGGATTCAGACACGAATTCCTTAAAAAAAAAAAAGAAAAAATTCTGGACACATCCAAGTGTACGTGTTCAGAAAGTTGCTGTACGCTTCGTTCGATCCCGCAGGCTCTCATGCGCTCACATACCCATGTCAGGATTATGTATTAACGTACCACACCGTTTCACGACACACCCTGGTCTTGTCTCGAGCCACAGACGACCACCCCCCCCACCCACCCCCCCCCGTGTCTCATTCCCTGTTCCCTTCCACCGCTTACCCACCCCCTCCTCATCTCTTGTAATTGTGTCTTTAAGAGCTCCCCGGTGGAGCAGCGTGTTGGCCATCACCCTCCAGGTTCCTAGGGGGGGGGGGGGGGGGTACGGTGAGAACATTGCGGTGATTCATCCCCGTGGTCCTCCTCGCCCCCACCCCCCGCCTCACTGTCAGAGACAAATGGAACACAAACTCTTTCCCTGGTTCCCCGGCCCCTCTGGAAAAGGGGAGGCGTGAGTGCGCCAAAGCGCTTGTGGCTTTTTGTCCGTTTTTGCCAGGCCTTTTGTTGATGTCGAAATTAGTTGTTGTTGTCGGGAGGAGGAGGGGGGGGGGGGGGGGGGCGTGTCACGGCGTCATGTCTCCTGGCTTCGATGATCTTACCTCAAATGTCTCACGTCTTTTCATTTTTTTCTTTTCTTTTTTCTTCTCTTCTTTCTGGTTGCCAAATGCGAAGGACATGGCAGGTGGCTTCTCGACGGAGCCCTGCTTAGTCAATCGGAATGGAGGTGACCTTTTGAAAGGAAACGAAGAACAGAACTCCTTCCATGTGTCTCCTTCAATTTATCTTGCATCACACGTTGAAGTACTTATGTCCTTGTGTTTTTATCCAATATACATATATATATATATATATATGTACACACACACACACACACACAATGGAATGGGGAGTAAGCATTCCATTGAAAACGGCAATAAAACATATATCACATATATATATATATATACATACATACGTCTATATATATATACTTATATATACAGACATATATACACATATACATATATATATATAAATTATATATATAAAATATATATATATATATGTGTGTAGTCCAACCACGACGATGTTTTTTTCTCTCTTTATCGTCGGCCAGGCATCTGGTTTTATTAGAAATGCATATTTGCAGATGATGGAAGAGGCAGAAGAAAAAGACAGCAATTTGACTGGCAATTGCATGAATACTTAATGCACCATTAGGGGATTGTCTTCCCTGTACGTATTTGGAAGTGTTTGCTCACTGACTTTCCCCTCTTTAAGGAGCTCTTAAGGAGGGAATTATAATGATGTAAGAGTGCACTTTTGTGCTGGGAATCCTGAGGGCTCCCTCTCCAGTTCCCCCCTTGCTTAAGACAGGCTGCGGTGGGTCTGCCTTCCGGACAAAATTCAGGAGGATTCAGGTTGTCTTTTAGGGATTTTGTTTCCCAAACAATTTGTGTTTCGTTCAACGAAGCACACTGTGCTAGCCGTTCTTCGTGTTTCGTTTCTTGTTCTATTTCTGTGCTGGGGGCGAGATGAGGTAGCCCTGATACTCATCCTCACAGCCTGAGTTGAGGTGTGTGATTGCCGACACACACCAGACACGTAACGAGACACACACGTGTTAATGGTAATGGTGAGACATGTACACAGTGAATAGAATAGAAGCGTGTGACTGAGTGTGACAAACAGGCGTGTGTGTTAATGCACATGTTGAATACCAAGGGAAAACTACAAGAAAAGACGTATGTACATGTTTTCTTTATTACTGTAGAATGTGTGAAAAATAATCCTTTGTTATTCACCGAAACCGTTTTAGTTTAGTCAGTTTAGTAACGATTGCAATTATTTTCACAATAACAACGGCGTCAACAGTGGCCTGGCCCACTGAGAGCCGAATAATAGCAAAACCCCTTAAATGACATAAGCAATACAGTGCTATAAAAACAAAAGCATGTTGTTAATGAAAATAGTTTTGACATGTTTTTTAGTAATTTTACTGACTACACGTTTCTCTTTTTGCAGTCACGCTTGTCGACATGCTTGTCAAGCTTTAATTAATCCATTATATTGACATTTAGAATCGGATCCGGAAAAAAAATCGGTTAAGATTAATTCCATGTTCGGAAAGCCGGAATATTCTGTGAGTCGTGGCGGCATCATAGAAACCAGACAAAGACGGATCCGTTCTGCCCGGCCGTGTGTGCTACAAAACAACCAAGGTTGAGCGAAGGGTAGCCCAGTTATTTGGTCAGGAGACAGAGTGTTGATGTACCACAGTGATCTGATAAAACATTAGAGCTTGGCACGCCTGTCAGCATCGCACACTCACACTCTCTCACACTCTTTCACACTCTCTCTCTCTCTCTCTCTCTGTCTGTCTGTCTCTCTCTCTCAAGCACGAGAAAGAGAGAGAGAGCGAGAGAGAGAGAGAGAGAGAGAGAGAGAGAGGGGAGAGATATAGACAGAGAGAGAGAAAAAGGAGAGACAGAGAGAAAGAGGGAGAGAGAGAGAGAATATACGCAAGATGCTAATTGGGCCGTGCCAATGTTTCATGGAGGAGTGGGGAACAGATAGCGCAAGCAAGGGTAGGAGAGAGAGAGAGAGACACACACACACACAGAGACAGAGAGAGAGAGAGTTAGACGGGCCGAGCGTCCCGTATTGATTCCCATATCGAGGTGGATGAGAAGGAGAAGCCTGCAGGCGCTGTCCACACATTACCCATGAGGCTTAGCACTCCTCCTCTCTCTCTCTCTCTCTCTCTCTCTCTCTCTCTCTCTCTCGCTCCGACCCCTCCTCTTAATACCAGTGCTCTGCCACCGCCCGCGCGCTCGTAACGCACTCTTAGCCCCTCGTAACAAACTCTTAGTTAGCGGGTTTAGCGAATAGTGAGTAGGCTAATTAGCTAACCAATGATTAATTAGCCACGTATGTATTTAGCGATTGCTCTAACTATGGTGATTATTATTCATCAATTGTATACCATGTGGCATCCGCTATTTACTGCATTCCCTCACTTATTTCACATTCAGTATCCACAGAGGAATTGATATATGAATTAAAACATGTTTTGAATGAATAGTCGAGTACTGATATCAATAACAAGGCAATTAATCAAAGCAGGATTTCTTATTTAGTGGATATATTACATTAAGGGCCACTAACCCTGATATAGGGCTTGGGTTACAAATACTGTTATTCCCCATTTCAAATGAGCCATTCCTCTCCAATTGATCCCGCTCTAAAGTGCTTCTCTTCTGTGTGTGTGTGTGTGTGTGTGTCTCTCTTCCCCCCCCCCCCCCCACTCTCTCTCTCTCTCTCCTCTCTCCTCTCTCTCTCTCTCTCTCTCTCTCTCTCTCTCTCTCTCTCCTCTCTCTCCCTCTCTCTCTCTCTCCCTCTCTCTAGTTCTCTCTCTCTCTCCCCCCATGCTTCGCTGTTGTCTCCTCCCCCCCCCCCCCCAAGGCGTGTCTTCGGGCCACTGAGGGAGCAGAGCGCAGAGAATTCATGTCAAAGAAGGAACCCTGCAATCCCCATCCAACTCTTCTTCCCCTCATTGGGGAATCTACCTGGCAGCCAGCAGGCCAGCTTATCTGTGTATGAAATGCTAATGTGAATAGCCCCAGCAGTAGAACGATCGAGGAATGGAGCGTGTCACAGAACCCCCACCCCCTCTCTCTCTCTCTCTCGCTCTCTCTCTCTCTCTCTCTCTCTCTCTCTCTCTCTCTCTCTCTCTCTCTCTCTCTCTCTCTCTCTCTCTCTCTCTCTCTCTCTCTCTCTCTCTCTCTCTCTCTCTCTCTCTCTCTCTCTCTCTCTCTCTCTCTCTCTCTCTCTCTCTTCCTCTCCCTCTCCCTCTCTCTCTTTCTGTTATGAAACCCTGCCAGAAATGGTTTTGTGGCTGCCGAACGGCTGGTGCCTCCATGTTGTAAAAAGGGTTAGCAAGGTGTTTTTTTTTTAAGGTGGGGAAGGTGGGGAAGAAGAAATAAGGGAGGGAATGTAGGAGAGAAGGAAGGAAGGGAGGGAGGTGTGTGTGTGTGCGTCAAGAGACGAGTCTCTTTCCCCCTTGTCCTCGTTTGTGAGGACATGTGTGTCACCTCTGTTGTTTTTTGCGACCACATCCTCCTGTGTTCCAGCCAGGTATTGAAGTTCATTCAGTTATTTCTGCCCACGTTTGCGGGATGTTTTTGTTCCCCTCATATTTGTGCTTGTTTATATATATATATATATATATATATATATATATATATGTATTACCTTTGTGTTTTCTGCATTTTGCACTTCTTTTGGCATTGTGTATCTCTTTTCAAAGTTGTTATCGCCGAGGCTGGTAGGAGTAAGAAGTAAGGGAGGCACATCCATCATCCGGTCGGTCAGGAGAAAGAAAGGAAAGGATATATTTAGGCAGGTTGGAAGCCATGTGGTAAAGATGATGGAGGCCATGGTAGCACAGTGCTATACACATGTGGGTTTCACCAAACACACACAAACGCACGCACGCACGCACGCACGCACGCACGCACGCACGCACGCACGCACGCACACACACACACACACACATGGCTTGCGTAGTTTTCACATCCACGTCTCACACACACTGCCCCTGCCTGAATTGGAACCGAACAGCTGAAATGAACTTCAGTGGTTGTTATCTTCAGGTGTTTGCTGGTCCTGCTGACAACAGGAACCTCACCCTCTGGTCTGTCGGCTTCATCCAGAGCTAGGAGTGAGTGAGTGAGTGAGAGAGAGAGAGAAAAGAGAGAGAGAGAGAGAGAGAGAGAGAGAGAGAGAGAGAGAGAGAGAGAGAGAGAGAGAGAGAGAGAGAGAGAGAGAGAGAGAGAGAGAGAGAGAGAGAGAGAGAGAGAGAGAGAGAGAGAGAGAGAGAGAGAGAGAGAGAGAGACTCAGTGTTGCAGCCTGGCAGCAGCATATGTCACATACTATCGTAGCATAAGAGAGAATTTGCGAACCGTCAGTTTCATTTGATTTTGGAGCTACACGGCTTTGGATTCCATAGTAAGTGGTCCAGTAATAATAATAACAGAACAGATTTACTTTGTTCACTACACTGACTTAATGGGCCACAAGGCTGTTAATCTAACATTTTTTGCCACCTGATGAGTTTAACCATACTTACCATTTGGGGACAGGGTAATCTTCCAGACAACCTCTTCCACACCTTTCAGAGATGCACACTCTCCCAAATATAATACAAATGCAGAAGTCATGGCCTGTGAAAAACAAGAAGGATGAGGACAGAACCCGCATGTTTGTGTTTCTTGAAATCCTATTTCAGAAACTTTTGGAGATGCAAAGAGAGAGAGAGAGAGAGAGAGAGAGAGAGAGAGAGAGAGAGAGAGAGAGAGAGAGAGAGAGAGAGAGAGAGAGAGAGAGAGAGAGAGAGAGAGAGAGAGAGAGAGAGAGAGAGAGAGAGAGAGAGAGAGAGAGAGAGAGAGAGAGAGAGAGAGAGAGAGAGATGAGAATAAATAAATAAGAGGGTGAAGGATGAAGGGAGACAACGGAGAAGAGAGAACAAAAGAGAAGGAGACTGAGAAGAAATAGAGATGAAGAGAGGGGGACATAGTTATAGAGATGGTGATGATGGAGAGAGAGAGAGAGAGAGAGAGAGAGAGAGAGAGAGAGAGAGAGAGAGAGCCAGCGATGGTGAGCAATGAAGAGAGAGAGAGAGATGAGAGGAATAGTGATAGTGATGGGAGTGGATGCTTGTTTTATCCCCCCTCAGTGGCCAGCAGATGGAGGCTGTCTGCACCTTGCTGGCTCCCCTCTAGCAGCTATTAAACGCTACAACAGATGGGGGCACGCGCCAGCTTCTGCCAAGCCCAGTCAACCCCCCCCCCCCCCCCCCCCGCCCCCCCCCCCCCAGTGCCTTTACCTAGCCAAACAACATATAGAGGCTCTGACATGATCTGTAATGGACCTGGTTTGACATGCTGCTGACGGGTGGTCGTGGGGGAGGGAGGGAGGGTAGAATGGGAGAGAGGCAAGGAGAGAGGAATTGGTTTGTAGGAAGGAGGAAGAGAGGAGGCAGAGGGTGAGGGAAGGAGGGAAGGAGACAGAGGGAGCGGGATGAAGGACGTAGAGAAGGTAGAATTGGAAGAGGGAGGGAGGGAGGGAGAGAGTGATAAGAGGGTAGGAGGGAGGAAGGGGGATAGAAAAGGTAGGAAGGGACGATGGAAGGAGGGAAGAAGGGAGAGAGGAGAGCTGGGGAGGAAGGAGGATAGGAGCTAGACAATGTAGAATAGGACTGAGGAAGAGAAGAAGAAATAATGGAGATGTCTAGGGTTGAAATCAGATGGACGGGTAATAAAGCAGGTAGGGTTAGAAGAAGGAAGGAAAGGATAGTGGCTCAGAGAGAAAGGAAAGAGGGGATGTTGATAGGCAGGCAGGAGGGCATTTAGGGAGGTAGGAATGAATGGAGGAAGGAAGAAAGACTGCAAAAGCTGAACAACCCTCTTCTTTCCTAATTTATTTTCTATTACCCAATCAATCCAAAGCAGCCGCCTCCTCCTCCTCTTGGCGGTGGCAGCGCCAGTCAGTCAGCGTACTTACCGGTTGGCTGAGAGGTGCAGTGGGCATGTTGATTGGCCGGGCGGTGTGGACAGATGGTGTTGAGAAAGAACGAGAGAATGGAAGAGACGGGGGAGAGAGAGAGAGAGAGAGAGAGAGAGAGAGAGAGAGAGAGAGAGAGAGAGAGAGAGAGGAGAGAGAGAGAGAGAGAGAGAGAGAGAGAGAGAGAGAGAGAGAGGAGAGAGAGAGAGAGAGAGAGAGAGAGAGAGAGAGAGAGAGAGAGAGAGAGAGAGAGAGAGAGAGAGAGAGAGAGAGAGACCGTGGCAGGACGAGACACTGTTGACTTTAGGTAGAGGAGGTCGCAGGATGTTTGTGTGTGTGTGTGTGTGTGTGTGAGTGACACACGGCGTGTGCATGTGACTCGTTGGAAGTCATTACTGCTATGGGTCTAATTAGCAGCAGGTCTAATCTGTGTTTAAAATCCGCTGTTGATTGGCTGTAATTATACACAAGTGTTGGGAGAGAATTCAAATGCACAGCCCTTGCATGTTGTGTGTGTGTGTGTGTGTGTGTGTGTGTTTGTGTGTGTTTTGCTGAGCTCATGTTAGCGTGTGTATACGGATGTGTGTGTGTTGCATTTCAGGTGCAGACGTGTGCCTTCATGTTTGTCAATGTTATTTTTGTTATGATTGTTATTTGTGTTAATGTTATTTTCGGTGTGCGTCTGTATTTATGTGTGTTGTTTTAAGTGTGTGCCTGGGTTTATGTGTGATGTTTTCGGTGTGTGTGTTTATGTTTGTGTCTGGGTTTATGTGTGATGTTTTCGGTGTGTGTGTGTTTATGGTTGTGTCTGTGTTTATGTGTGATGTTTTCGGTGTGTTTGTGTCTGTGTTTATGTGTGTTGTTTTCAGTGTGTGTGTGTGTGTGTGTGTGTGTGTGTGTGTGTGTGTGTTTATGTGTGTTGTTTTAAGTGTGTGCCTGTGTTTATGTGTGTGGGAGTATTTTTAATGCTAGGTGCGTTCGATTTAGCCGACTAATTGAGCCTCCATCTTGTACGTTGTCGACTCCTGAATTTACCAGGCTGCTAACATGAAAATGTTTCGACTTTCTCTCTCTCTCTCTCTCTCTCTCTCTCTCTCTCTCTCTCTCTCTCTCTCTCTCTCTCTCTCTCTCTCTCTCAGTATCACTTTGCTTGATAGCCTAGCATTACCTTTAATTATGTACCTCAATGAATACATCCTAATTTCCCTTCAACACCGGTGATGTTTCGACGTCGGAAAAGTTCACTTGGGTCTGAAGGAAACCTCAAAAACCCTCCAGGCGGAGAGAGAGACTCACACTGTGGTGTGTTCCAGAGAGAGGTTGGAGTTAGAGGAGAAGGAGGAGGGCCGGGGGGGGAGATGGACACAGGTAGCTCAGATCAGGCCCTGAGAGGAGGACGAACAGAGGAGAGGTGCTATCTGTGCAGCAAGGTCATGATTATTAGATAACCAGGCCCGTGTTGCCTGTCCAGCCACTGGAGCAGTACCCGACCCAAGGCTTTCATCTCCGGGTGGCTGGCCGTGCATGGGAAGTTGGATTGTCCAGTTATGCATTTGAGAAGCATATGATTTTAAAAATAATTATAATAATACTAAAAATAATACATCAGTCCATCTATTCCAATTGTATGCGACGTGTCATTATAAGGGCTGTTGTAATCCGATTTTTATTTTTTCCTTTGTTGTTTAATTATGCACACGTTACCACGGAAACTTGAAACCTTGACTCGAGTGGTAAATGCAATGTGTGTGTGTGTGTGTGTGTGTGTGTGCGTGCGTGTGTGTGTGTTTGCGGTGGGCAACCTGCGTGTCTTTTTCCGAGAATCACTCACACACATATGGGGAATTCCCGGCTGAACAGCACACGCCGGATTAGTGTATCTCTCTTTGAGGGAATAAAGGATAAAGAGAGATATCGTTTCAGTCAAACAAACCTTTACTGTTTGCTTGCTAGCTGAATGCCGTTGCGGGTGCGATATCGCCGTTTGTTCGACTTAAGCACAGAAAACCCTGCCAACTGTGTTAGTGCTCTCTCTCTCCGACTGTACGGCTAATCTTCCGCGGTAGGCGCTAGTACGCATCGAACACTCTGCCTTCTCTCACAAACAATAGACTGGATGGAATGAACTGATAGAGATCCAACTAAAAACACTTTATTTGGCTACTTAGGCGTTTAGGGGTTGCTTTTATCCAAATGGACTCACAGCAAACTCGGATATAGATCTTCGAAGAGCAGTTAGGGGGTTAGGGCATCTTGCTCAAGGATGCCTGCCAGTGGACCATGTGGACATTTGGGGTTAGAACACAGAACCTTTCAGTGAACACCAAACGCCCTAACTACATCACCGTTGTACCCAATGTGTAACTCTGACATGACAATGCTTTACATCTTAATTATTATCTTTTTTAGTGTTCCATAAACTAGCTTTGGTAAATGGACATTTATATAGCGCTTTTCTAACCAATGGTTACTCAAAGCGCTTTACAAGTCATGCCTCACATTCACCCATTCATACACACATTCAACCACCAACGGCAGAGTCAGCCATGCAAGGAGACAGCCAGCACCAGTTAGGGTTAGGGTGTCTTGCTCAAGGACACCTCGACAGCTTTTGCTAGGAGGAGGTGGCGGGGATCGAAGCAACAACCTTCCGGTTTTGAGGCGACTGCTCTACCTCCTGAGCTATACTGCCGCCCTTTGAACATCATGCAATCGTATAAGCAATGTTCAAGCAATGTGCTGGATTGTGAATGTGGCTGCAAGGTGTCTGGAAGTAGTCGATTTGGAATAATTCCTTTAATCAGGGGTTTGTGGAGTTTCAAAGCAGTTACTCGATGGCTTCACAAAGACCACTCGATCACTTTGTCATGCTTGTTCCTGCGCTCTTTTCTCGCTTACTTTTTTAGAATTTGTAATTCGATAAATTGATATACTAGTGTAATGTGTAGAATTTTCCAAAAGCTCTGGACATCACAGGAAGGGCCCCGCAGAGACAGAACCAAAGTGCTTTTGTGTCTTCTATTTGTTGTTAGTTTTTTTTCCGATTAAGGGCGAGGGTCAAAGGTCAAGTGACTCTTGGGTGGAAGCAGTCCCTCCGGATGGGCTGGCTTTTCTCTGATGACCAGCATGGCTCCCTCGGCTATCTGGTGTTAGTCAACAGGCAGAGGGCTGAGGCTGTGAAATCGAATACAGCAGGGGTCCAAAAACATATAGCCCCCCCCCCCCTCTACCCCACTGACTCCTTCTCACTGAAACCCTATGCATCATTGTTTGGGTGGATTGCTCTCTCTCTCTCTCTCTCTCTCTCTCTCTCTCTCTCTCTCTCTCTCTCTCTCTCTCTCTCTCTCTCTCTCTCTCTCTCTCTCTCTCTCTCTCTCTCTCTCTGTCTTTTAAGTCCCTTTCACACAGTCTATCACAGAAATGTTCCAGAACTGCGTGGGTTCTTGTGTGAATGGGAAACGTGATCAAAACAAAAAAATCTGTACCGCCAATTTCCCACCTCTGTACCTAATGACAAGCTAAATGACGGTGACGGTGACGTAGCTAAATGTAGCTGAAAGTAGCTGCACGTGTGAATAGTGAAAATCACTAGTGGTGCCTGAAAGGTTATCCCAGTCATTTACCAGGAGCTATGTGTGAAAGAGGATTGATCTCTCTCTCTCTCCCACTTTAGCTCTCTCTGCCTTTTCTCTCACTCTTTCCATTTCGCTAGCTTGATCTCAATAGGTTCCATTCACCTCTTTTCATGCGCATTCTCAATGTGTGCATAAAACTGAAATGCCGAAAAATCGATATATCGCAAAAGCTTTTACGCTTGAGAGAAGCGGAAAAGTTGGCGTATCAATAAAAGGTGCACGCGAAGAAGTGCATTGGAAACGGATTCAGCGAATAAATGCTAGCAACAGCAACATTGTCGTTTTGCTTCGTTGTTGAGCGCCTGACGAGCGCGTTGATGTTGTTGAGTTGTATGATTGCATCCTCTGATTGCACCACATCTGACCACGACTCATTGTAGCGCAAAAGTTAACGTACAGTACCTGGCCGAATATCGTTTTTTCACTATTTCTAGCTGGCGCAGAAAGTGTGCATTCAACCCACAATGCATTCCTTCACTGAGTGTTCGAATGAGTGTTCACACCACCCCACTAATCGTAAATGAACCATCAGTACAAAACACCCTCTTCTTCTGCAGGTATAATCACACCTCCCTGGAGAATAACCGCCACCGACTGCTTATCTACATAAACCAACTCAGAATACTCGCTTAACAGTAGTGGATGGAAACGTGCATAAATTCACATTTTCTCTTGCTGAATTTCCCCCCCTCTTTCTCTTTATCTACCTATTTTTCTAACTGGCTTTCCTATTAACTCTTTCTTTCAGTCTATTCTCTCTATCTACGTCTTTTTCTTACTCTCCCCCTCTCAACACCTCTCTCTTTCCAGCTCTATCGCTCTACCCTTCTAGCGTCTCCCCTCCGTCTCTATCCATCTATCCACCCTGTCCCTGTCTTTCTCTCACCCATTTGCTTTTCAATCCTCTATGGCTACAGCTCAATTTGACACAACATGATCCCTTGCACAGTTGGATCGTCCATTCCCCACTGGGTCCAACCAATCCAATGTGCATGTACACTCACGGCATTGTCCACTAAATGGCATACTTGCATAGTGAATATGCTATATATATATATATATATATACTGTATATATATATGTATATATATTAATCACCTACACACACTAGGAACATCTGTGTGCTAAAACGTGTGTGCAGAGCGCAGAACGCTTGGCAGAGCCCCGTGGTCGTAAACTGTGAGGGAAATGATTCACATGACATAGCCAGATGCTGTGTTTTTTTGTCTCTCTATTTTATTAAGGCTGTCTTGAAATGGATTCCACTTTAAATCGCAGCGATAACGAGCCAGCAAGACAACGCCAGCGAAAGGTGCCCCGGGAGACAACCGACCGCTGAGAACGAGAACAAAAACCCCGAAATCGGCTGTTACTAAATGACCAAAGGCCCCCCCCCCCCCCCCCATTCATGTAGCCCAGCAACCCGGCAACACAACACAGTTTCAGTGAGGGGCTGGATTCTAATCTCACCAAACAAACAATTTTGGTTCGAGACAAAAAATGTTCTTCTTTGTATTGAACCGCGGTAGTCGCACTACGGGGTAGCCAGCCGGCAGCAGTTTCGTTCCGGGGATCATGGTGGATTTGGCCACTACTATGCAGAAGCACCGTTCGAGATTACAAATGTTTCTTTCTTTCAGTTGTTTTGAACCGCATTCATCCCTCCCTGTCATAATCCACAACAATGTGAAATACATTGTCCGTTGGCTGGGCAAAAAAGTAGAAACAAATCCTACCACAGTCCACCGACCCTTTTTAGCACACACTTAGCGCACTAAGTACGCCTGCATCATTTGCATTTTAAGACATTTAACCAAAAAAAAAGGAAAAACTCGACGAGGATTAGTCACTGTGTTCTTAGCGTATCTTAATCCTTCTTTGTACAACCCTCTGGGAGAATAAAATATAGAAGTCGATGCTGTGACTGTGTTTTTTTTTCAAAAGGGAAAGTGAGAGTTGAAGCTGCGTTTAAGACTTGTGTTCGTACATCCACACACTGTCACGTTGGATGTGCGAGATGAGGGACCTCTGCTCTTTCCGTCTGAAGCACGTGGGCATTTTTTTAAAGATCAAAAGATGGATGTTTTTCCCTCCACATAACCCCCCACCGAGCTCATGCTTTTAATGATAACGCCACATTTGAAATTCAAATTACATTAGTTTGTTCCCATATATACATCTATATATATATATATGTATACATATATACATATATATATCATAACTATATATATATATATATATATCATGACCATAAAAGTCATTATAGCGCCAATACAATTTACATTTAAAATCCCACCAGGGGTGTGAAATGTGTACTGGTATTTGCATGAGTAGTAATATTATATAGTCTAATAGTCCTATTTGTATTATAAGTAGTACTAGTTGTATGCAGTATACTGCGTTGGCCCATGTTATATTGTCAGTGCTAGTGTTAGGATTATAAGAAGTGATCCAAATTCAAGTGGGAAATAATGAGGAGAAAGGCCACAGTAATTCCCTCTTCAATTCAGAGTTTGACCTTTTGGTCTGACTGGACAAGTCAATGGTCAAAATGTGATGGTCACAGGTAAACACACATTCAGGTTAGCGAGGTAATGAGCAGATGCAGAGTTTCCAAAGCACCCCTTGTCCCGGTGGCATTCCTCCACTTCACCGTACATTTTATTGTTTTGTGTGTGTCAATTTCTCAATGTCTTTAGTCTCTATTGTGGGTTGGACGAAGATAACGTCCGTCCCTTATTACAGTTACTTTACTATTTTCATATTTCTCGATTACTCGCCAGGCCAGGGAAATACAACAGTGTTCACAACATGCCCTAGTACTGTTACACAAAAAGCTGTTGGCTTATATATACATATATATATATATATATATATATGTATATATAGCAATATTTTTTACTGAAAACATCTTTTGAGGCACAGACAATGGCCTTTTATCAACACAGGACCATGACCCTATTAGAGAGTATGGCTCACATTTTTAAGTGCACCGTTGTCTGATTGTCATTGTGATATTTACAGCTAAAATGGACACTGTATTCTACGTTATAATGTTTTAATTTACAACCAAATCTCTAACCGTCTCTTCTTCCTTCTTCTCTTTCTCAGGAGATACAAAATGGCCTCCATGATGAACTCAACTTCCTGGTAACGCGACGCGCGAGAGGACCGCTAACCGCTCGGTTCTACCAACCCCCGACACAACTCCACCATGTAAATGAATCCCGTCTTCTTCCCCGCCCTTTTTTTTCCTCTCGTCCCCCCCCGAACCGACGACGTTCCGTGGCGGCCATGAGACATAGGATAGGATCTACCCGAAGCCCTCTTTTCCCGGTTTGGATTTAAGGGAGCCCCGTCGTGGTGTGACCCCCCAACCCCCCTCCCCCAACCCCCCCCCCCAACCCACCCTACCCCAGCCCCCCAACCCCCACCCCACGGCCACCCGGGATCACTGCCAGCACCACCCGGAACCCCGGCCCGAGGCTGCCGCCGCAGTGGCTAGTGGCAGTGATCGCGCCAGCGTCGGTGGCGGGGGTGGAGATCTGAAGTCTACGAGCACACGCAACCACCATGAGGATAGCCAGCAGCTCTCGGGCCTACCTACCACCCTTTCTGCTGTGCCTCTGCTTCATCCAGAGATGCTACGGGGCCAGCCACCACCACTCTCCGACCGGCAAGGTGCCCTCCCGGAACCAGACCAGGCTGGCCAACGGGCAGACGGAGGTGCACCACAGACCCAAGCGGGGCTGGATCTGGAATCAGTTCTTTGTTCTAGAAGAACACATAGGACCAGATGCTCAGTATGTGGGAAAGGTGAGAAACTGATTTTTTCATTCTTTTTTTTTGTTTTTTTTGTTCTGCTGTTGAAGTAACTCGCCAATCGTGTTAGAATAACAGCACATGTTTGGATCCCGGGAACATACTTTAAAAAATGATGAAATATTTTTGGGTTTTTCTTTTCTTCGCACTGTTGAGCGTTAAGTTACATGAACTATAGAATGACAGAAACAAACATCTTTCAAGGTGAAATAACATTTTTATTGTTATTCATTTGAGTATTTATTTATTTTTTTCACCTCCAGAGCTAGAAATGCATATCTAATTTGTGCTGCATATATATATATATATATTATATTATATATATATAATATATATATATATTATCATCACGATGACTGAACTACACATGTGTTGCTGCACATATAATGAGTTTACATCCATATTCTGTGTAATTAAACACCTCTTCACAGCTCGCTTCTCTGAGGAGGAACCTGGCCCTGTTAAAGTAGATTAGGTTCCTGGGGAAAATGGCCCAGTGCGTTCAGATACCCTTGAAGAGTATTAATAGATTTATTTACTGCTTCCTTAGCATGGGGTGCGCCTCCATGGCAAGAAAACTGTGCAGCGGCTGCTGAAATGTCCAGCTGCTTTATGATTCGCATATCTAATATTCCGAAGAACCTTCCGTTTCACAAGTCCTGGAAGCTGGCATATTTCTATGCAAATGTTTCGTAACGCACATATTTTCGTCAAGGCTTTTTTCTTTCTCTTTTTCTTTCTCTTTTTTTTTAACCCTGGTCGTGCGTTATTGTCACATAAGAGCACATCACTGTTTCTGTGTACATCCATTATTGTCTACAAAAGGATTTATAGCCGGGCACAGCCGAGTTGTACATCACCTCAATAGATCGCCCGGAGGGGATGTTTTTTCTAGAACATGCAATGTTCCGGACAATTAGCATCTAAGGAAGGTACTTTGCATGGGCACGGGTTCGTTTACGTCCCCTAAAGATAACGCGTGACGGGCCAACCTAATTCCAAGGATTCATTCTTCTGCCGGACCTGAGCTATGGCAACGGGCCGTGTGACTTGTTTTAATGTGCTTCCCAAAACAAAATGGAGGTCCGGGCCAGGGTAAGCACAAGTAAGCACTATATCTTATGAGGGACAGTTGGTCATTTCGTTTGGGAAGGTTCGGTAATACCGGAAACTGCATTATTCCAGGATTTGGATACACCGCGGTGTGTGCTAGCTCCATACTGTACACATACGGGTATTATATGCGTGACCGGTTGTCACAGGTCGGCGGTGACTTTTTGCGCCAAACTAAGCCACGGGGACCTAGTTAAGTCCTCCGCTCGCATATTGCCTGCCCCACAGCTCTTGAAATGTGAAAATGTGTTCCTCCACTGCAGTGATCATTATTCAGGTATCGGGCTAAACCCCAACCCCCCCTGCCCCTCCCCCTCTCTCATCCACCCTCCCGTCCACCCTTCATGGAGACGGAGAGCCCTGTGGGTGGCTCCTCTGACTGCACATATGTCTGGGGTTCCACAATGGGACGATTCAAAGCAGATGAGCGCAGGGCGCCAAAGTAGAAAGTGTGAGACGGACAGATGGACAGATGGTGAAAGAGAGAGTAATAACGCAATTTCCTCCCGAGTAACGGCCCTTTCAAAAACCTTCCGATCATATGAAAGACAAGAGGCAGAGTCATCGTTGATGCTGTGGTGCTGACTGATTGAGTCAACAATGGAGTGGTTAGTTTGGAGGGTATTTATTGGAGAAACATGTGTTGTATTTGAAGGTTTTCTAATGCTAGCTTTTTAGATTTTTTACAACCCATTATACGAATGACGTATCATGCAGTCCTTGATGCCAGCAAAGTGTTTTCCATAGTATTTATATGGAATAGTAGTAGTAGTAGTACACAAGGATCCCTGAGGGAGGATATCTTGGATGGGCTGTTCTGCCTAAAATGTCAGTTTATCAGTGTGCTAATTGCATAAAAGGGTAAGTACTCCCATGGAATATATTAAATATTGACATACTGTACATACACACACCCTCTTTGAAGCATACGCTTGTGGGATCTATCTCTGGCTGTGGTGGGTTCATGCATTGCTGACATGTGCTTTCTATTCCTGCTTCCATGGGGGTGTTTGTGGTTGGATATGAGGGATAGAGATTGAGGTGGGGGTGGCTGGGACGAAGTGTGGTGTCGATGAAGATGGTTTTGGTTGATGACATTAAAATGAGTCAGGGTGATGTATGAAGATGGAGGTGGTGTGAGTGATGAACAGAGATGAAGGTTGCGTTGGAGGAGAAGGTATGTGAAGGTGGTAGGGGTTGGAGAGGAAGGTTGCGGCGGGTGGAGTTAAGTCGGTGGTAGTGGTAGTTTGTTGGAAATTATGCAGGTGGAGATGAAGATGGTATTTTCGTAGATGTTGGTTGGAGGGAAGAGGATGTGGAGGGATATGAAGGTGGTGCTGTTTGGAGGTGAAGGTTGTGGTGGTTGGAAAAGAAGGTTGTGGATGGAGATGAAGGAAGGTGGTGGTCAGAGTTAGAGGCATGGGTGGGGTTGGAGAAGAGGGTATTTTTGGTCGTCGTAGCTGAAGGTGGTAGTGGTGGTGGTGGTGGAGGTGGTGGTGGTGGTGGTGTTTGGCAGCACATGGTGTGTATGGAACGTAGCGGTGGTGTTGTTGGGGATTAATTTGTTGTGTTGACACAGGAAAAGGCTTCAACACAAACATCTCATCCTGGACGATAACAAAACCCCTTGTAAGGAGAAACGCCAACACTGTTTTAAAACACATGGAAAGACGCAGTCCCGTGGCAGTCGGGGCATGGAAACATTTAATTACGTGGGCAGGGAAGGGTCTGTTTTGTTCAGATGAGGCCTCCAGACACAATGACCCTTAATTAGACTGTGGAAAGAGGCGGGAGAATTAGTGGAAGAGCAGGGAGGAGGGGAATTAATTCCCTCTCTCTCTCTCTCTCTCTCTCTCTCTCTCTCTCTCTCTCTCTCTCTCTCTCTCTCTCTCTCTCTCTCTCTCTCTCTCTCTCTCTCTCTCTCTCTCTCTCTCTCTCTCTCTCTCTCTCAAAAAAAATAAAAAGATGGACATCATCAGAAAAGAAGGAAAAAGGAAAAACCGATCATCAATAAGTGATTCATTACCGCCGGTTTTCTCCTTGGCAGGAACTCACCTTCACACATTGGCACACACACACACACGCGTGCTCCAAACGGAACGAGGGCCGTTGACAGGTCAAACCACGGAGGTGTCTCCAAGCGAAGATGCTCGCGCGCGAGAGAGAGAGAGAGAGAGGGAGGGAGATGGATGGGGAGAAAATACATAGATGCGGTACCGTCGGTGTCACAGTAACTTCTGGGAAACGAAGCGAAGGGACCCGACCTGTCGAGAACATTTTTAATCCCTCTGAGGTATCCCATAATCCCTAGTGACACCCTTCTCCCTGTGGAGGTTTGGGGACGCGGCGGGGGGAGGGGTGGCGGGGGTGTGTGGTAGATGGGGGTGGGTGGGTTTTTTTTTTTTTTGGCGAAAATGACAGCTTTTGTGCGAGAGTGAGAGGGTAATGCTTGGCACGGGAACAGGCCCTGTCCAGATACGCTACAGGGAGACGTGGAGACAACCCACCATCGAGATGGGAGGTGTGAACGTCTTGCCGTCAATCACGCGCGTCCGAGAGACTGAGGCTGCTTCGCCTCCTTGGCACGTCAATTGACTTCCACCCCCCCACCCCACACACACACACACACACACACACACGCTAACGTGTGTAACAGGGTTTGGGTAAAAGCCATGCCCACCTTGTGACAGCTCCATGTGTCGAATACAACACAACGCGCTACCTTCCTGCTTCTTCTCCGCTCTACGCCATTTGTAATCAGCCACAGCTGTCGTGGCGGTAAAAAGGTGCCGTCCGTTCTTCCAGGGTTCATGAAAGCGTTTGTTTCCAGGTCAGCGAGTGTGTGTGTGTGTGTGTGTGTGTGTGTGTGTGTGTGTGTGTGTGTGTGTGTGTGTGTGTGTGTGTGTGTGTGTGTGTGTGTGTGTGTGTGTGGTGTGTGTGTGTGTGTGTGTGTGTGTGTGTGTGTGTGTTAGCTTACCTGGGCAGACAGAAAGACAGCCAGGCCCCTCTGCGTAGTCCTGTCTGATGGTTCTCCTTGAGGGGAACTGACAAGCCCTCTGTGTAAGGGGCCTACGATGTTTTATTTATGCATGCAAAAAAACCTTAAACAGACGCCACAGCCGTGACAGAATCAGACGACTGCCTGCCTGCCTCGCCGTATCGAATGACTGAATGGAAGATGGGGAAAAGGAAGAAGAAGGAAGAAGAAGAAGAAGAAGAAGAAGAGAAGAAGAAGAAGACACAAAAAAATAAGAATTCATAGTAGCACTCATGATGCAAGGGGCTTAGGTTTAAATTGCCTGTTCTTTGTCGTGCTGGGTACAGATGTGTTCCAGTGGTGGGCCAATCATTGTGAATTATGTGGTAATATATGGCCTGTGAAGCCTTTTGAGGCCAATATACCTGAAACTGACTTATATAGAAAATATGATTAACAAGGTGGTCAATTACAAACCAATGACAATTTGGAGAATCGGGGAGACTGGTGTAAGTGCATGTGGGTGTGTGTGTGTGTGTGTGTGTGTGTGTGTGTGTGTGTGTGTGTGTGGTGTGTGTGTGTGTGTGTGTGTGTGTTATGAACATTATATTCATACTCAAGGCCAATAATATGAACTGAATTATGAATATTATGACGTATTGATAATCTGGTCACGTGAAAGAACGAAAACATCTTGTCCTTGATAAGGTCACACCAGCAGAGAAATATTAAATATTACCCAAAACAAACGGGGGAAACAAAATGGTAAACACAGTCCGAGCTTTAGGCTGAATGAGAATCTAATCACCATCGATTCAGCCATTACAAATAACATTTAATAAGTTAATTTCTGGAGAACATTTCTGCATTAATCATCGTGCCAAAGTTCATTCTCTTCTTACTTCTGGTTAAATGTTGGCTCTCATTAGCATCACACTTAAGAAGCATCCGCCACCACCTAAGAATGAGCCTTCTGGTGTTTACGGACTAGTGAATAAAAATAACATAATCAATGTCTTCCAATCTTGATCGGCCACCTCTTTCATTTCGGTATCGTGAAGCGGCCGTCATGTGGTACCCAAACCCCCATCCCACCATGCCGCCAAGACACCGGTGTGCCATCACACCGGTGTCACCAAGTGGATTCCCAGACTTTAATAGTCTCCCATCCACGGAGGACATCCACGGAGGAAAACAGAGGACAACGATTAGGGACGCTCTGCTATAGCGGCCTGCCGTGGAGACTGTCCGCTCCGGAGACCGTCGTCTCTGCCCCCGCCCCTAATCACAGCCCGCTGATATACGGCCATTAGCGGCGCCACGCACTCCATCATCAAGGTTGCCCGTGACCATTACCAATCAATTGTGGGAAGAAGCGGACGTTCCCTGTCCCTGGGCCTGGTGACGACAGGCCAATCATCAGACAATCAAAGCCCCGGTGACACGAGAACAAAAAAAAAAGACAGAAAGGGGGAGGTGGGGGTAGATTTAATCAGAAACACACACCCCCAACCCCTTTGGTAATTGCAAATACCAGGCCAAGGTACTAATCATCAACTAAGGTACTTGGCGTCTCCAGCCCCCTCCCGCAGGAGGCCAAATCCACCTCCCTTTCACCCTCACCACCCCCCACCACCTCCATCCACCCCCCTTAACAAGCTTTTTTACATCAGTTTGGCTGGATTTCCAAGACGGAAAGGGGTTTGTGTCTAATAAGTTGGCCTGCGCTATGGTGACACGTTTGTCCTGAATGTTTCCCTCCCGGATTAGTTGATTACTGCCGCTGGGATGAGTAATATGACAAACATAACCGAGTGCTTCTACTACTTCTACTACTTGACAGATGACGGATGACCACTGCCATCCTTCAAATCTTCTTCTGCTCTGTCATTTCAATGACATCGCTGACCAACGTATACGTCTTCATTATCACTCCTGATATCTGATGAATGTGTCTTGTAAAGTTAACCCAACCAGCATGACGGGGAGGTAGAGAGAGTTGAAATGAAATGAGAATTCTGTTTCCTTAGTAAACAGGCAAGGTCAAAACCGGGAGATCAGTCACACAGGCAATGAAAATCCGACAAGGAGCAGACAGGGAATCCAAGGTCCAGGAAACAGGCAGGCAGGGTCAAAACAGGCGGGTCAGAGAATCGAATGTGGGAAAGTTTGATGTAACGCACAAGATGATCTGGCAGAAAACAAAGTGGGTGTGGAGTTGATCCTGAGGGGCTGATGAGGGAACGAGCTGCAGGCGAGGAGATGGACAGGAACAAACAGGTGAAGGGATGAGGTGATGGCATAGCAAGAGGGAGGAGGGGATCTGAAAGAATAGGATGAAACAACCTGCTGAAAATAAGGTAGTACCTAACATTCTATCACAATCAGGTGGTAAATGGACTGCATATATATAGCACTTTTACACAAGCACAATTATATTAATAATTATTCAAATTCGTCAGTGTACAGCACAAGTACAGTACAGCGAAAATAATTCTCTGCATTTAACCAATCCCGCTATTAGGAGCAGCGATCAGCTATTCATACAGTACCCATTATTGCTCCCCCATTATTGCCTCATAGTCACTCATTAATACACATTCATACATTCATGCACACAGCCATGCAAGGAGACAGCTAGCTCATCAGGAGCAGTGTCCTGCGCAGGGACACAACGACACTTGGCTCGGGGGGGGGGGGGGCCGGGGGATCGAACCAACAACCTTCCGGTGGCCAGACAACCCCCCTCTACCTCCTGAGCTACTGCTACTTTTTACGGCATGGTAAAATTGTCCATTCGGAAAGTGGGTGAACGGTTGCTGGGTCTATTCCCCGGCGTCACGCGTGCAACACTATGTCTATGTACCCTTTGGCAAGACACTTAACCCGGCAAAGCGCTCATGACGACTCTTTTTCTGGCGGTGTCTTCTGAGTGTCGTTCTGGGTACAAAACGCATTAGAGAGGCACTTTTAGTACCTCTGCCGACTCTCGAAAGACAACATTGTGTCCATTTGCTGTTGTGAATTTTCTCCCCTAAACGGTTCCAGGAAAAAGCTTTGTTGCGCTGAGTTGGGTATACTAGCAGTGTTGAGCTAGAAAGGACGTCGGATTAGCTTTGGGCTCTCTGCGAAAAGTCATGGCTGTGTTGTTGTTTTTTACCTTTTTATACAGTTTTCTGATGAGAGAAAAATGCAGCAGTGTATGAATGTAGTGTTTCACAGCCTTTGAATCAACCGCCCCAGTGAAGCTATTATGAAACCTATAACAATTTATACTTTGTTGATCAAAGTTATACAATATGACACCTTCAAAGTGGTGAATTGTTTACATTGAATAACGTAATTGCTCAAGTGTGCTTGTCAGTTGATTACAGTTGAAAAGGAACAGTGTCTTTTGGCTAAAGAACATAACCATGTTCTGTTCAACTATAATTCCCACTATTCTCCAAAACATTAGCCCTCAATGTCACTGTATAACAAGGATAACGATATTTTAAATATCAATGGTAACAATACTCTTTTATTTTAACACTAGACAATGTTTTCTACTGTTGTAACACTTCTTGGTATTCGGAATACTCCGGAGTGTTCAGAATCATCCAATCAGAATAGGTTTTAGGCCATTACACTATAGAGTAGTGTCTGAATACTGTCACAAGTTAAAGGTTTTACCATGAAAAGGTCGAACCATTTACCCTAATACTCATGGCACAGTTATTACAAAATGAGTTCAAATTAAAGGCAACTGATTTCCAATAATTGCTTTTTTTATGGCCGGGGCTTTTCAGAAAATTGGATGGCCACGCCAATCAACAACCGATGCAGTTGGTAACATTTAGGGTGTTTTTTTCCTGCCTCCTGTGGATGAACTCTGGGGGACTTTTAATGAAAACTCTGTCCGGAGGTTTGTACCGGCACAGGAGGACTAGATACTCTCTCTCACTTGGCAGTGAACTCCCTCCATCCCTTTGAGCTTCTGACCAAATGCTGTGTTTTCCTCCGGCTCCGGGTGAATCATCCGTTCCGAATAGCCCCCCTCCCTCCCTCACCACCCCCCCTATAGAGTAAGAAAGCTCAGCCTCCATTTACTCCGTTCTCCTCTGTCGAAGGGAGAAGAAAACAGAGGTGACTGCACGTGTGTGTGAGTGTGTGTGTGTGTGTATGTGTGTGTGTGTGTGTGTGTGTGTGTGTGTGTGTCTTTGCGAGCGGGGTGTGGGTTTATGATCGCAAGGAGAGTTGCGAAGGTTCATCATTTTCTCCTCCGGGAGCTAATGAAGTCGTAACTGCCGTCAGCAATCTTTCTGCATCAGATGGGTTTGATTTTTATTGTTTGGCTCGGATTGGGCACGCTTTGGGTTACAACTGCTCTGTGTGGGGCGGCCATTTTCTTCGCCCCGGTTAGCTACGGAGTGCTGTGAAGGATGCCATTATTAAACGTCACTACGGGACCTTGTTGTATGTCTTTATTTATTTATTTTTAAAGGGACTAATTGCATTCCGGTGTGGGGGGAGTCATGGATTTTTTTGTCTGCATGATCAAAGTTAATGATCTCTGAGTAAAAGATACCCGGTATTTAAATGCAGTCTATTAGGGCCAGCCACTGCAGAAATGAAGAGAGGCTGGCTGGAAAAACGTGCCTGATAGAAGTCCACCGCATTCGTTTGGAATATTAAACAGATGAGATTCCAGTCATGACATATTGGAATGGTTGGGTGCATAGATGTGATTTGATTAGAGTTTATGAAGTCAGTTAATTTGATATATATATGTATATGTGTGTATATATACGTGTGTGTGTGTGTGTGTGTGTGTGTGTGTGTGTGTGTGTGTGTGTGTGTGTGTGTGTGTGTGTGTGTGTGTGTGTGTGTGTGTGTGTGTGTGTGTGTGTGTGTGTGTGTGTGTGTGTGTGTGTGTGTGTGTGTGACACCCAAGGCCAATATATATATGTAGACGATATATTTTTATATATATATCAAAATGAATAAATAAATAAATAAATAGAGAGAGAGAGAGAGAGAGAGAGAGAGAGAGAGAGAGAGAGAGAGAGAGAGAGAGAGAGAGAGAGAGAGAGAGAGAGAGAGAGAGAGAGAGAGAGAGAGAGAGAGAGAGAGAGAGAGAGAGAGAGAGAGAGAGCACTCATGTATACATCTGACTTTACATCTGTCTCTGTCTATGGCCTAGCCTAGCGTATCCGCGCGGTCAGTGCGAGATGTTCCCGCTAATGGACCACGACCCCATGTTGACAACTTTAGCACTGGGCCCCTCTCGCCGTGCCGCTAGTCAACATACGCACCAGCGACTCACCTCCTAGCCGAGTGTGATGCATGGGCTGTGCTCGAGGAAGTCAATGGCTTAATTAGCACTACGACCGGAGGCTAAATTAAATGTATTTGCCACCGTCTGAGGGAGTACTCCCTTGAGACTTGCCGTTGAGTAGACTGGGTGAGTGGACAGCTGAGTGGACCGAATCTTATGGTATCTTATTAGGAGGGGCTGCATTTAGATATAGATAGGGTTTACAGGTATGTAATCATTCAAGCTGTGACTTGTTGACATTGAATAACTGTATTGATAGATACAACATGCGTTGTTCCAAGACCACACCGGAAATTTGGGGTGGCACCGCAGAAAGTACAGGACAGTTAATAAGAATGAAAAAAGGATGTCATGTGCGGGAACATTTCACAGTTATTCAGGAGTGATATTACTGTTCATCTCACGCTGTTCAAGTGAACAAATATGTATCCAAACTACTGTCTTATATTTATCCGTGGTGCCAAAAATATTAGCTTTATTTGACATGATGTGGGAGCCGTGCATCCATAATGAATATTTGACTTGTCACCTAATTACCAGCCGCTTGGTATTTACCTCAAAAAGAACTGTTTGCTCCCATCAAGAGGCAGGACTGCAATCAAAAAGCTGCTTCCTAATTTAGAATTAATTTCCTCGCCCAACTTTTGATTAGATGTTGGCCTAAGAACCTCCACGTTAAACATGTTAAATAAGGTGTGTTTGAGTGTTAAGGCCTGTGTGTTGTTTTTTGTGTGTGTGTGTGTGTGTGTGTGTGTATGTGAGTGTGCAGGTCTGCAGGTGTGTGTGTGTGGGTGTGGGTGTGGGTGTGTAAGAGTGAGGTTTTGTGTGTATTAGCTGGGGTCATGGCGGCAGTCTAATTGGTGCTGTTTTTTCGGTTTCATTGTTTTTCCTGATAAACATTTTCATTTATTGTGAAAGTCAGACAGGGATCTGATTGCCAAGTGCTGCAAGTTTGAGTGTGAACCCTTTCATCAGCCCCAAGCTAGAGAGCAACCACATCGTAATTAGAATTGTGTCATGGAATAACATTATTCATAGGAATGAGTGACTGCATCAATGAGTGCATTCATTCAACCGCCCACTCATTCATGCATTCATTAGTGATTGGGTGAAAGACAGAATCAATGGATGAGTGAGTCTACGTATGGATGAGTGCACACATGGGTAAGTCCATGCATGGATACAATGGACGCGTGAATGCATGGATGAGTGATGAGCGTCAGGTCTCACATGGGGTCTGCGGTAAAGAACGTCGTCGCTCCTGTTATTCTCCTGCTGACAGCTGCCCTAATGCACATGTGAAAGTGTCAACAGTTTACATCGGAGTCGTCGCCAACGCACTAGGCGTACACAACGGCGCACGTTTCCATGGGAACGGCCGTCCTCATGGAAGGTGACGTTGTCGTTGGCCTTGAAAAGACGGCGTCTCGACGATGTTGTGAATGTTCAGTGCCCGGTGTGTGAATTAGCACATATTGCAATGTGACATTGTGGGCGTAAGCAAAATGTACAATATATTTCGACATTGCATGCATTGCAGGCATGACGTGGTCCTGGGTGGTGGTTTTGTTTCCATGGTATTTTTGGGATAAACAAAGAACATGCGGGTTGGACGGCGGGTGATGGATAATAAATATAATGAAATTTAATTAATTGTATTTAATGTTTTAATCCTTTGACCACCTGGCAGGCTGGCACTGAATTCACCGCATCAGTTTGTCTGGTGCACAAGAGGCTGGCCTTCCTTACAGCGCCTAGTACGAATATGAATCGGCTAAAAATAATTAATGATAAATAATTATAGTAATTGTCACCTGTCCGAGAAACCTGTCCGTGGCTAATTATTATGCAGAAGGACTGTCTTTCTAGGTGCAGAAAATCGAGTCTTTCTAACTGCAGGAGCAATGGCCTTTTGGTCTCGGGATAATATTGCACGTCAGAGGAGTGGGTCATGTGTAGCCTTGGTATATATACTCATAAGCCACACTAGGTTGAACACTTTTTTGGAAGTTTATTGCATGTCCTGTTATTTGAAAGTAGACTGGAGAGTGGTGGGGGCTTCTCCGTGGTGGTGGTGGTGCTGCTGCTGCTGCTGAAAATATTCCTTGTTATTCTACAGTCTGTTTAGTCCTATTTATGATTTATTCATTGAATTGAGATGGATCAGCAATGACCCTCAGTGGTTCACAGCTCAACCCAAACCGCAGCTTTCCAGATCATGTATATTTCCTTTCGGATGTGCGCAGTCAACGCTCACTAACTACAACTACATCCTACTACGGATGTAACCGCATGCATCCCCATGCAGATGATGAGGCAGAATATGAGATAGCTAGACCCCCCCCCAATCATAATAATGTACAACATTTGTGCTTGTGCAGCGGATAACCACTGTGTATCTCCACGCTACCGGCGTAGCCAAAAGTGTCTGCTGTAGCTTACGCGTTCCTCTCACTGAACTTCACGTCGGGACACAGAACCCACTATTTTAGAGACCCACAGCGTACCAACGGTGGCTTTCAACCCAGAAGTATAAATCAGCCTTTAGGTCTCGCCACCCGACTTATTTTCACATTCCAGTTTTCTGTGAGTCAGTGCAGGGCATTCAGAGAGAGAGAGAGAGAGAGAGAGAGAGAGGAAGCGCAAGCGCATAAGATTTGTCCAATCAGCATTCCTGAGAATAGACCGGCGTTCAGCTTTAGTTCAGCAAGCAAACAAATGTGGGGCATCTGAGCTGTCTGCAGTGAGGGTGTTTTTTCAGTGCCAGACGGTGCACTAACCCTGCACCATCCCGGCTGTACGCTCGTAAATGCACAGCATGCCCTACACTTTCGATTCTTTAAGACTCCCCTGATAACCTGTGTGCCACATAACGACTGTACAATACAGTTGAAAGCGACCCCCCCCCCCCCCCCCCCCCCCTGCTCATATACCCATCGGCCTATTTTCAAGACGACAATGTAAAACCTCAGTGTATAATTATATTCAGCGCTGTACACCCGGTACACCCCCCCCCCCCCCCCCCCCCCCTGTGTTCCGTGCGATTCTTTCTTTCTGACCTTCTATTTCTCTTTGCCCTCACAGCTTCACTCCAACTCCGACAAAGGCGACGGCTCCGTCAGGTACATCCTGAGCGGGGAAGGCGCCGGGACTATTTTCATCATTGACGAAGTCACCGGGGATATTAAGGCCGCCAAGAGCCTGGATCGGGAGAGGAAATCACACTATGTGCTGCACGCGCAAGCCCTGGACCGCTACACAGAGGAAGCGCTGGAACCAAAGTCGGAATTCATCATCAAAGTGCAAGACATCAATGACAATGCCCCCAAATTTCCAGAAGGACCCTTTGCGGTGTCCGTGCCAGAGATGTCTGAAGTGGGTGAGTGAAGCTACGAGAGTGTTTTGAACTTGACTTCCAGTAAGCTGATTTCTCCTGTTGGCAGCAGTGTATCGCTTGTCTCAGAAGTGTTGGGTTTGGGCATTGAGCCTGTTTTATTATTATATTTTTCTGCAATGTCAGCTGAGGAGCTATCCCTTTTCTGTTGTTGTTGCTGTTTCATTTGATGTCGTTTCTAGCATTAAGCCGTTACTCCTTATCAGCTTAATGCTCTGACTATGAAGTGGAGATATATAGTGGTACCATTGTCTTCCTTGTCCCATGTGTAAGAAACGATTCTCACGTCTTCAGTTAGAAGTAAAAAAAACAAAAAACAATAGTCCTTAAATCGATGCAATTTATCATTGAGAATCAGGATCACACATAACACATAAATCTCCATCACGAACATGTGCTCTCTGCAGGGAACATCTTGTAGGAATTGTGTTCTTCTTAGAGGCGAGCTAGTTATGTGCTTTATTATTTCCTTGTTCTGTAACGGTTCGCCCCAGTTAGCCTGGTTTTTAACGCGGGATAGTGTCTCTGTAGAACCGCTGCCGTCAAACGACCGGATTCTGCCTTACATCACACAGGGAAGGAAAAGACCTCAATCCAACGCCGCCTCCCTAGACCGTTACCCAAAGGATGCCCAGTCCTCCTGTGAGCACAGAGCGAGCACTTCTTTTCCCTTCCTTTTCGTGTTCCTTTTCTTTCTTCTATCATTCTGTTCTCTTTTCACGGTCCGGTTGCAGCGGGAATCCTTGTGCACGCAAGTGCAATGGCCTCCATAACATGGCACTCTTCTTATCAAAACGTACATTCGCTCGCTAACCCTCATGCCGGGCAGATAAAACCTGTTGTATATATATGTATATATATATATATACATATATATATATATTTATATATGGGGAAGAACCATTCACAGTGCTGGCACCCATTTGTGTTCGGAGCAAGCATTTTGTTGCATCCGTAGGCATCGACTTAATGCATAAGTTGTGAATACGAGTGCAGGGGGAACTTTATGGGACCAATTTAATAGGGAACAGAGTGACTTTAACCGTTTCTTGGAGCAAAAAACAACGTGGATGCACACAAATGGATTAAATACTGTATACAAGCCTCGATAGACCTTTAGGCGCCTTCTTTATTAATACTCAATACTATTCATGAGCCGTGTGGCTTTGCCATTCTGCATCACTGGTCTAAAGATCTGTAAACAACTCTTGATAATATGTACTATTTTGTCCGTTAGCAGACACTTTTATTCAAAGCAACTCATGGGGAATTGAATGAGGGACCTAACCCTGAGCAGATAGGGGCTAAATAGCAGATATCTTGCTCAAGGACGTTGGACTTTGTTGAACTGACAACATCCTGACAACTACACTATCCAGCCCCCCTCTATATTTGCATTTGTGTGTGTGTGTGTTGTGTATTTGTATTATAATTTCCCATAATTATATATCAACTTAAAGTCATCTGTATAGAGCTATATGTTATCTGTAGACGATCAGATGCCTACAGCGGATCATTTACCAGCAGGAACGTGTTCCTCGAAACCCCTAAATCTACAGTATCGATGTGCTTCGGCTAACTAGACCACTCATTCAACGTCTTAACATGGTTCACCTGCAAACTTCTGCATTAGTTGCACAAGAGGAATCAATCAGCATTGATGGCCCAAGGGAAGTGAAAGGCTGTGAAGGAGAAGATAATTAGTGGGGGGGGGTTTCCTTCTTCCTACTCTTTTAGCATATGCTCATTATAGTAATTCCTCTTGAGCCTGGGTGGCCGCGGTGTCATGGCCGCCGTAGCCCTTGACAACCTGCTGTCTACCTGGCCATGAAACTCGCAATCAGGGTTGCCGTCAGAGTTAGTTAATTATTATTGCGCAAATTATTGATTTTCAAGAAGTTCTTGAAAGGTAACTCAATTGTTAACTATTTATGGCGTGCCTTTCACAAAGAGCACATTTGAATACGAGGGAACTAGCATACAGTGACGTTTTGGCTATTTTAAAGCTTTTACGACATTTACACTCACTAGTTTTAATTGTGTCAATCGCTGCCTTTTCCCAACAGACTTCTTTTTCCACGGTTAGCTTCCAGGTTGTTGCTGGCTTCCTTTTGTTCCGTCTTTGCGGTGAGATTCAGGTCATTCCCACACCAGCTAAAACTATCAACACCACCAGCCACCGACCCTCCGCAACCCCACCACCCTCCACCACCACCACCACCACCACCCACCAGAACACTAATCCCACAGCGTTAGTCGATAGCAGGGCTTCCAAGACCGCAAGGCGAACCAGCTGTCTGGGTAGGAGGCAGCTAATTGCCTATGATGTTCTTTTGTTCTCCCTGGAAATTGATTTGCATTAATTGATTGGTTTGGTCACATATGTTTTTCTTTTTCTTCCGGGGCGGGATAGTTTAGAGGTTAAGATTACCAGAAGCAACATGCCCTCACCCCTGCCTACTCTTTAATAACATGTATCTGAAGTCACTGTCGCTAGTCACTTTGGATAAAAGCCGACACGCTAAATAGCGAAACATCATTTATTTAAAAATGTCATATTAACACACTGGTCTGTAAGGCTGTGCAGCAGGTGAATGTATTTCCAGTTAGGCTGTGAAGGTTACTCTTTACATAGAAATTGCACTCGCTCACACACTTTTAGAACAGTGATTATCAAGACAGGTTAAGTGTGCTCTTCAGAGAACCAAAACCCATTTGGATTTTATTCCTCCCCCCATCTGAACCCATCCCAAATACATTTTTTCAGACACACCAAACACAGTTCATCAATCTACAGGGCCTTGAATAAATAAAAAAATAAAAAAATAAAAAATAAAAAATAAAAAAAATAAAAAAATAAAAAAATAAAAAAATAATAAGATAATAAGATAATAAGATAATAAAATAATAAAATTCTACTTGTTTCCCAGATTTAAATATGGAGCGTTGGTAAGGAAGGGATAGGATCTGGACTAAACCCTATTTTCAACTTAATCACCCTGCAACTCATTAAGATGCACCAGCTATCGTTCTATAAATGTCCTAAAAATGTGTCCACACTCAAAATTGCGACAACAACAACATCGCGAGATGTAATGCTCAAATGCCCGGCAGTAACCGCAATAATCGCTGCGGCGACTGTGACCCATAAAAAGTAATGGCGTCTTTGTTGAAGTGCAAGGGTACATTTTATTTTCGCGGGCGGGAAAAAAAATGAAGAGGCCGCTCCGTCTGTAATCCTATTTCAGAAGGCCAACCTTGAGCCTTTAGAAGTGCATTACGTTGGTGGCCCCTGGCCATAAGTCAACGGGTGACGGTGGCACGGGATGGATGGAAAGCAATGGGAGGGGATGGAGGTGGACGTGAGGGTACGCGGGTGGCAAGGATGGGATGATGTATGGGACTGGACTTGTAATGGAAAGAGAGAAATAATGTGTTTGTGTGTGTGTGTGTGTTTGTTTGTGTGTGCGTGTGTGTGTGTGTGTGTGTGCGTGTGCGTGTGTGTGTGCGTGTGCGTGTGTGTGTGTGTGTGCGTGTGCAGTGCAGTGCAGTGCAGTGCAGCACGGCAAATAGGGAGTGTTTGAGAGGGAAAATATAACCCAGAGTTTGTAAGCCGTTTCAGTGGTTCAATCAGTAGCTATGTTTTAAAGAGGCAGAGCGGCGTGGGTCGGATTCCTGGCAATGGACTGAAAATAGACACCCAGTAGCCATTGAAAAAACAACAGCAACCACCCGATGTGAGGAATAGCAATTGTAACACACGGATGCACAGCCATTCAAGGCCATTCACGTGTGGTTCATTTGTTAGTGTAAAACCAAACTCTTTTAAATGTTTCATTCATTTTAGTTTTGTGTTGATTCTGTTGTGATGGCTGTTAGGGATGGATCATGAAGGTTAATTGTCTTGTATATATTCGTAGTTTCATCTTTCATCTAGCGCCACCAATATATTCCTTTTACTCAATCAACTATGTGATGTGTCATATTATACCAGCAGGTATGAGTGTGATTAGCCATGACAAAGCCGTTTCCAAATTGCAAATTGTCATGTGACTCAAAAAGCACACACATTGAGGATTGTCCACCAGGTCTATTTTGGATAGATGTGTTTACCAGCCTACCCAGTGGACTCTGGTAGGCGTATCTCTCTATTCATCATAGGTCTGGGTGGACACTCCCACTGTGTGATGTCATCAAGCAACAGGATCATTTGGCTAATCCCACTCACACGTGCTAGTATAATATGACCCATTAAACTCATAAAGTCATGAAGATGCATTATGGCGGTATCCTAACTCGTGTGTGTTTCTGGTCTCTCAGGGACCTCTGTGATTCAGATAACGGCAACGGATGCGGACGACCCCACCTACGGCAACAGTGCCAGAATAGTCTACAGTATCCTACAAGGACAGCCGTATTTCTCCGTCGACCCCAAAACAGGTTTGTTCCACCTTTCCGGCCCGGCTCTGGGAAAATCTGATCAAACTTTTCTTTGTGTGTGTGTGTGTGTTTGTGTGGAGGAAAGTGGATGTCATTTGCCATATCTCTGCCATCTTGGTTGTGTGATTGTCTTGCCTTTCCCATAACCCCCCTCCCCCCCTCCCCCCCCCCCCCCCTCCCGCAGACCACCCCCGCCCCACCCCCACCACCAAAATGATAACTTTGTTCGGAAACAGTGGGAGAGAGTGCTCCTCCATTCGAAAATGGCCAGTCTTGAGTGAGTGGCTGTCGGTTATGTGTTGCCGCGTGTGTCTGGGATCAAGAAAGCTGTAATGCAGCCACAGGAGAGTTACAGGTGTATAGCTGTATAGTTGATCACGCTGTCTTTCTGGGTCATAACTGTCGTGATGCCTTTCAGAAGGCCACTGTTATCTAACTTTTTTTCCGCACCTTTTAGACGGGCCAGGGGAGAGAGAGGATGAAAGCAGCACAGTGGTCTGTGTATCTGTGCAGAGTGTTTGGAAAGTCTGTGTATTGTTCACCAAGCCCTCGCTTTTAAATGTTAATGGAGCTTCCAAAGAGGAAGATGTATAAAAGTGGAAGGTTCATTTGATAGAGACCTGTGTGTGTGTGCATGTGTGTACGTGTGTGTGTACGTGTGTGTGTGTGTGTGTGTGTGTGTGTGTGTGTGTGTGTGTGTGTGTGTGTGTGTGTGTGTGTGTGTGTGTGTGTGTGTGTGTGTGTGTGTGTGTGTGTGTGTGTGTGTGTGTGTGCATGTACGTGCGTGCGTGCGTGCACGCGTGAGTGCAAATATGCAAACAGAGAGATAAAAGACAAAGTGCTTCAGTGCTCTGTTGAGTGTGTCAGTGTGTGTATGTGTATATGTGTGTGTGTGGGGGGGGTTTGTGTGTGTGTGTGTGTGTGTGTGTGAGCGTGTATGTGTCTTTGTTGTGTGCAAGGTGCATTTCAGCGTGTGTGTGTGTGTGAACATATGTGTAAGCATGTGATTGTATTTATCGTCATGTTTGTATTGGGTGTGTGTGTGTGTGTGTGGGATGTGCACGAGAGCGTGTATGTGTCTGTGCGCATGGTGCATTTAAGCATGCGTGTGTGTGTGTGTGTGTGTGTGTGTGTGTGTGTGTGTGTGTGTGTGTGTGTGAACACATGTGTACGCATGTGATTGTATTTATCGTCATGTTTGTATTGTGCATGTGTGTGTGTGTGTGTGGGGGGGGGTGGGGGGGGATGCGCGCGTGTATGTGTATGTGTCTGTGCGCATGGTGCATTTAAGCATGTGTGTATGTGTTTGTGTGAGTGTGTGTGTGTGTGTGTGTGTGTATGTGTGTGTGTGTGAGTGTGTGTGTGTTTGTGTGTGTGTGTGTGTGAACACATGTGTACGCATGTGATTGTATTCATCGCCATGTTTGTATTGTGTGTGTGTGTGTGTGTGTGTGTGACTCTCAATTAGCGTGTGTGTGTGTGTGTGTAGTAATGTATCCTTTGGTTTATGGAGCAGCAAGCGGCTCCCTCGGAGACTACATTACCCATGTGAAGCATAAACACGTCGATAAACGGCAAACACAGATCACCACGTGAAGGATTTCCAACGCATCGCGGGGGGGGAAAGCACAGCTCAGATTGACGACAGAGTCAATTGCCGATGCGTACGCTATGGTGTTTTTGTTGGATGTTTTGGGATTTTATATTGAGTGTTCGCTCTTTAAGAATTGACATTGTATCATCTGGTTTTTTTTTGCGAATGTCGTCAAAGTGTAATGTGAATTTTTATTTTAAGGCCACTGAAATGGGCCAAGAATGGTAGACTTCACGCCCCATAGAATGGAGTCTGGAATCAGAAATAAGAAAGCGTTTGGGTATACACATAGAAATAAATACATGGATATGTGGACACCAATCGACACCCTTTCTTTTTCTGCACTCAGATGTCTAGCCTCAAATGGTGCTATATGTAAATAAAATAACAATTTTACTGTACTATATCATAAAAAGACAATCAGGTCATCAGAGCTTAAGGAAACAAGTCGAAATAAAGTCAAAGCCTGTGTATCCTCCTTTAATATGGGGTGGCAGTATAGCTCAGGAGGTCGCCTCACAACCGGCTGGTTCGATCCCACGGCTCCTCCTAGCAAAAAGCTGTGGAGGTGTCCTTGAACAAGACCCCCTAACCCTAACCCTGCTCCTGACATGCATGGCTGACTCCGCCGTCGGTGAGTGAATGTGTGTATGAATGGGTGAATGTGAGGCATGACTGGTAAAGCGCTTTGGATGAAAAGCGCTGTGTCAAAAAGCATCCATTACCATTACACACACACACACTTACACGATGTAAAGCGCTTTGGGTGTCTTGAAAAGCGCTATATAAATGCAATGAATTATTATTATTATTATTATTATTATTATTAATATGTCCATTGCCGGAACATCTGTACATTTTGTTTTGGTCTGTGAGTACCCTGGGTTGAAACAAATCGGCACGCAAACACAGTGTGCGGCAGCCACGAGCAAAATGAGTCAAATGAATCCGGACCAACTGAGATTGTAATCGACCTAAAGAAGCCTCCATGACCACCACAGCCACGCTAAATCTTGGAGTATTAATCTCGCCGTGGTCTCATATCAAGTGGCCCTGGGCTGGTCTTGTCTTCGTTCACAGTGTGTCCTCAACCTGGGGACACGCGCCAGCATCCAGTCTCTGGGGAGGGGGGGGAGGAGGATGGGGGGGGGGGAGGAGGGGGGGAGGGAGCAGGCAGAGACAACTCTCTCTAGTGTTGTGAATTTAGACTCGCTGTCATTCTTACATAAAGCACCTTTAAAGATGGCCATGGCATCAGACCACTTGACATGCAACAGACTTGCTCTCTCTTTCTCTCTCTCTCTGGGTCTCTCTCTCTCTCTCTCTCTGGGTCTCTCTCTGGGTCTCTCTCTGGGTCTCTCTGGGTCTCTCTCTCTCTCTCTCTCTCTCTGGGTCTCTCTCTCTCTGGGTCTCTCTCTCTCTCTCTCTCTCTCTCTCTCTCTCTCTCTCTCTCTCTCTCGTCTCTCTCTCTCTCTCTCTCTCTCTCTATCTCGTCTCTCTCTCTCTCTCTCTCTCTCTCTCTCTCTCTCTCTCTCTCTCCTCTCTCTCTCTCTCTCTCTCTCTCTCTCTCTCTCTCTCTCTCTCTCTCTCTCTCTCTCTCTCTCTCTCTCTCTCTGGGTCTCTCCTCTCTCTCTCTGGGTCTCTCTCTCTCTCTCTCTCTGGGTCTCTCTCTCTCTCTCTCTCTGGGTCTCTCTCTCTCTCTCTCTCTCTGCTCTCTCTCTCTCTCTCTCTCTCTCTCTCTCTCTCTCTCTCTCTCCTCTCTCTCTCTCTCTCTCTCTCTCTCTCTCTCTCTCTCTCTCTCTCTCTCTCTCTCTCTCTCTCTCTCTCTCTCTCTCTCTCTCTCTCTCTCTCTCTCTCTGTATGTATTTGGAGACACACACAGAGGGATGCTTGTTTGCCGCCTGCGAGCTGAGTCTGCAACTTCCGTCACATTGTAATTCAGCGGCGGGCATGCAGAGGGGCATAAGGGTGTGATTGAAAGCCTGGGCAGGTGCGTTCTCCTCTGCAGCAGTCTCCCCCCCCCCCCCCCCACCCCATGCATTAATGTTTAGCAGTCTGCTGCTGCTTCTCCCAGCTGCTTCACCCCCCCCCCCCCCCCACACTCGAACTAAGACTCCAGGAAGTACATTTTTCCATATGAAAAGACGGTGTGGATGCAGATTTAGTGCCGACGGTTGAGCTGCGCAAGGGGGGGGGGGCCAGTGCGGTCTCCCTGCTGAAAAGGTTCTGGGTTCAATCCCCCGATGTCTCTTGTCTCACCTCCTGGGCTGGGCCTGCCTGAGTGAGACACCCCTAACACCCTTCCCTGTTCATGAGTGACATGTATCCAGCAGAAAATTACAAATGAAACACAAAAAAAATATGTACTGTTTGAAGAGAGAGAGAGAGAGAGAGAGAGAGAGAGAGAGAGAGAGAGAGAGAGAGAGAGAGAGAGAGAGAGAGAGAGAGAGGAGAGAGAGAGAGAGAGAGAGAGAGAGAGAGAGAGAGAGAGAGAGAGAGAGAGAGAGTGAGAGACTGAGTGACTGCGAGCCGAGTCTAATGAGTTGATGAATGGCACGAGTGTGGAACTGATCAGTGAGGACATTGTACTGATTCTCTGTTCACCAAGAGGGCTGGTGTCCGCTGGAGAGAGTCCATTAACCCGCCAAGACCCCTTCCCCACATATCTCCCCCCCCCCCCCCGATACAACGCCTCCACCATCACAGAGGGGTCACTTTTCAGTCATGGGATTAATAGAGCAGCCGCTTGATCTGTTCACAGCTGGACACACACACACACACACACACACACACACACACACACACACAGTCTAACTCAAAATGTTTTACACACACACACACACACACACACACACACACACATACACACATACACACATACACACAGACACACACACACACACACAGTGCACACATAAGCGCACACAGTCTCTCACTGTCTCTACACAAACACATCAGAGAAACACTCTGCTGCATACACACAACGTATATCTTTTTCAAAATGAACTGGACTGCAGTTGTATGACCCACACTCAACCATTCATACACACATTCAAAGGCCGACGGTGGTGTCGGCCATGCCAGGCCACGGCCAGCCGGTCAGCTGAGCAGTTATAGGGCTCAAGGACGCCTCGACACGCTAGGAGGAGCCGGAGGGATCAAACCAGCAACCTTACTGTCGCCGCTCTACTGTCTCTCTCACACACACATACACACATACACACACACAAGCGCACCCACCCCCACACACACACACACACACATTTATACAGTTCACACACACATACACATACACTCATACATTCAAACATCAATGGGTTGATGGGTGACGTCATCCAGTAGTTATGGAGGAGCAAGTTCAATGTCATGTCTGTTCATGGTAAATGGAATGGACATTTATATAGCGCTTTTCTAACCAATGGTTACTCAAAGCGCTTTACGTATCAAGTCTCACATTCACCCATTCATACACACATTCAACCGCCGACGGCGGACTCAGAGCCATGCGAGGAGACAGCCAGCACGTCGGGAGCAGTTAGGGTTAGGGTGTCTTGCTCAAGGACACCTCGACGGCTTTTGCTAGGAGGAGGCGGCGGGGATCGAACCAGCATGTGAGGCGACCGCTCTACCTCCTCTACATCCTGAGCTAAACTGCCGCCCCCGTCACGCAGTGCCTTCTTTAAGGGGTCGCCTTGAGGAAAATACCCTCCGTATGAGAGGACATACAGTTTATTTTATCTACCTTGGGATTTGTGGAAAGCTCTTTCATTTCTAGACAAATTGGAATTGGCTCTTATCTTGCGAATGCATCTGGAATCGTTCCACGAGCCCCAGGTGATGGGCTCCAAAGGTCTCTGAACTTTGCAAACCTCTGCTGACCGGTTGCGGTTGCTTTCAACTGTGGACATTTTGTTAGGAAAACATCATCACGGTGTACACCCCCCCCCCCCCTTGTTTCTGTAGTGTCTGTGGTGATTAGACTTCCTGGCCCAAAAGGTTGTTGGACCACGCACCATAACGTGACGCGTCCAAATTCCCCTGGCAACCCACTGCAATAAACAAAAAACACACGTACATTGTTATTTACAATTCAGGCACAATTCCAGTGCATCACATTCAATACTGCTATTGAACCAACTTTTGTTGTGTTGTTGTCCAGTATCCCTCTCTCCCTCTCAGTAGTTCTATATCAATATCTTAGCGAAACGGGTGTTTTTAATTAATTCAGGTGTGGCAGTCGCAGTAGCAGTAGTAGTAGTTAGTAGTTAGTAGTTAGTAGCAGTAGTAGTAGTAGTAGTAGTAGTAGTTAGTAGTTAGTAGCAGTAGTAGTAGTAGTGATAGTAGTAGTAGTAGTAGCATCATTAGCAGTAGTAATAGTAGTAGCATCAGTAGTAGTAGTAGTAGTAGTAGTAGTAGTAGAAGTAATAGCATCAGTAGTAATAGCATTAGTCGTAGTCGTAGTAGTAGTAGCAGTAGTAGTAGTAGTAGTAGTGGTAGTAGTAGTGGTAGTAGTGGTAGTAGTAGTAGTAGTAGAAGTAGAAGTAGAAGTAGTAGTTGCAGTAATAGTAGTAGAAGTAGTCATAGTGGTAGTAGAAGTAGTAGTTGTAGTAGTAGTAGTAGTAGTGGTAGTAGTAGTAGTAGTAGAAGTAGTCATAGTAGTAGTAGTAGTAGTAGTAGTAGTAGTAGTAGTAGTAGCAGCGGAAGTTCACGCGATTGGACCCTAGTTGATATTGCAAAGGCATAACATCCCTGGAATCTCTGGGCTCTCAAGGACACGACACTGTAGCGCTACGGGGAGTTGGAGCGCCATTGCAGCGTACATTTTAAAACCGCCGAGAACAAAGCCGGTGTCGTTTAATAGCTAGACTCCAAAAAAATTATTAAAACAATAGAAAAAAAGCGCAATCCTTCCGAGTCACGTGCGTGCGCGGGGGGGGGGGGGGGGGGTTCATATCTCTTAACTAAAACTAATTGGCGGCGGCGAGACAGCTGCTCGTCTCCGAGCGGAATCCGAACGTAATCACAAACGTGACAATCGTAATTGCCGCATCTGCGGTGGAGCAGCGAGACTCGACGGCGTGTTTCAAAAGGAAAGAACAAGAAGATGAAGGGGAAGGGGGGGAAGAAGAAGAAGAAGAAGAAGAAGAAGAAGAAGAAGAAGAAGAAGAAGAAGAAGAAGAAGAAGAGCGAGTCGAGTCGTGTCATGGCGTCGGATGTGACTAGTCTTTCTCTGTGCTTTGGGACAGTTGTGTTTAGTTGTTGTTGTTGTTGTTGTGGATGTTGTTTTGAACCACATCACGGTTGGTAGTACGCTTTCAACTTTCAAAGTAATTTGTTAGAATTTGATCATGAGGCGCCCCGCTAAAAGGTCCCGGGTTCGATTCCCGACGCCCCGCAGCTTACCTGTAGGCGTTCTCGAGCATATCCGCTTTGAATGAGAGCTGCTAAATAAGTAGCACTGTGAGGGTCACTCGTTTACTTTAATGGAAACACACACACAGGCAAACTCATACAAGCACACACACACACACACGTGAATGTGACCACGATTTCCCATGGGAATTACAATATTATGCGTGAATTAATTTAATCACACAATTATGTTTTTTTGAGATAGTGGCGACTGCAGTGAACTCTATTTTTAATCGATGTTAATGGATAATATAAGCCCCTCTCTCTCTTGTTCGCTCTCTGTCGATCTCTCGCTCTCTCTCTCTCGCTCTCTCTCTCTCTCCCATGCTCTCTCTCTCTCTCTCTCTCTCTCTCTCTCTCTCTCTCTCTCTCTCTCTCTCTCTCTCTCTCTCTCTCTCTCTCTCTCTCTCTCCAGCTCTCTCTCTCTCCAGCTCTCTCTCTCCAGCTCTCTCTCTGACTTGCTCTATTCTCAAGAATCATTCATAGGACACAATCCAGTAGCCATTTTGGTTGAAGTCAACCAAATCCATCTCTCTCGCTGAATCCATCATCCAACACAACAACTGTTCTCAGGGCACAAAGGACACGTCAATCACACGCCACAAGGTGGTCCATAACGTGGCGAAGCGCCGTCTAACACATAACACGCCGAACGCATCCAAGGCACCACACACACACACACACACACACACACACACACACACACACACACACACACACACACACACACACACACACACACACACACAAACAAACACTTTATTGAACGAATCGAGACTGACAGTAAAATCTCTGGCTCTCTGGGGTCTCTCAAGTTCACCCGTATCAGAAATACGAGAGGGAGGCTGCGAGGATGTAATCAATACATCGGTACTCTGAATCGCAAGAGTCGCAGCCGGCTGTGTGTATGAAATGACGCAGGGCGTGTTCCAAACCAGTTACGCAATCGATCCGTCAGCGCTGGCCAAAAAAAAAATGGACACTTTGCCCGTCGACTGTCTGCGGTCCTCCTGAAATATTGCTAAATATCAGCTATATGATGATACGACTCACCCAAACACATTTGCATCGTCCCGCCTCGCTATGGATTTGCTTCAAATCACATGGTTGGCAAACAAAATACCAGCCAGCATTTTTTTGTCTGTAGGCACTTTTCTAAATTCATGGCCAAAGTATCCAGCCAGTGTTGGTACTTATATACTACTTATATGCACATACATTAATGTAATGTTTAAACGTTGGCCGTCCCATATTTCCCTGACTTGACTGTGGATCAGGAGATGATGGTGAACAAAATCTTCAACGAAAATGACGAAGACGTCATATTCCCTCCGAAGCTTCCAAGGCAAACGCGCACCACACACACACACGCACGCACCACACACACACACACACACACACACACACACACACACACACACACACACACACACCACACACACACACACACACACACACACACACACACACACACACACACACACACACACACACAGGCTGACACACACAGCCCCCTGGTCCCCATCGCTTCTAAAGTAGGCTAATTTCTCTGCTGATCTGGGATTTCCAAGTGTTCGACATTATTGAAGGAGCTGACAGATGGAAACGTCTGTGGGGTTCACAGATCCAGTCAACCCCCCCCCCCCAGCCCCCCCCCCCCCCCAGCCCCCCCCCACCACCACCACCATCTTGGATCAATGAAAAATAACGGTCGCTTTGTCAATCAATCAGTAGGCTTCCCGGGCTGCTGAGAGTCTCCTAACCTTGTAGCCCGGTAATTAAAAGGCGGTAATTAACGGACCAGCGTGTCGAAGCGAGACCAGACTGTCAAAACAAAACAGAACAACTGTTAGCTTCGTGAGGCGTTTATTCCTCCACCTCGAGCTGATTCCAAAACAGCACTCTCACTCTCAACATACAGACAGCACTGTCTGCATGTTCGCAAGTTCGCAGTCGACGCTCCCCGTATTTCTTCTGTGCAGATGCTAAAACGCCGTGTTCGTGTTTCACGCGCCTTGTCAAAAAACCTTAAGAATGTGAGAGGTGTGTGTGTGTGCCTGTGCCGTCACCAGACGGATCAGGAAGAAGAAGAAGATGAAGAAAAAAAAAAAAGGAAACCCTTTCGTTTCCCGGGGACGAAAAGAAGGAAGAGTGCTTGGGTAATCTCCCCTAATCCTCTTTGTTCACCCGGGAGATTGTACTGCTTCAGAAGTTTGCAGCCAGACAAAGAGGCGGAAAGTGTGATTGCATCAACTCAAATAGACTGGTGTGTGTGTGTGTGCGTGTGTGTGTGTGTGTGTGTGTGTGTGTGTGTATGTGCGCGTGTGCGTGTGCGTGTGCGTGTGTTTGTGTGTGCGTGTGTTTGTGTGTGCGTGAGGGAGGGAGGTGGAGGTGGGGGTTGGGGGTGGGGCGGATGGCTGAAAGAAAGGGTAACCAAGTTGCTAACGAATACATTTCATCACAGTCAGCGCTGTTTTAATTAATTTCTAAATTTAGTGGCGTTACCACGGAGATCTCAAGACCTGGTCGGTGTCGGTGGCTCGGGTAGACCAGGCAGGGCAGTGAAGTGGGGTGTGTCACGCGGCCTTTTCTGGTACACACCTCGGGGCGTGTTCGTAGTCAGCGAGAAGTTGGAGTGGGAAGTGGCGTGCTTCTTGTGTTTCAATTCAAAGACGTGTTTCTCACAGTTTGTAGAATGTGTCACATGTTCTACTCTTTAATTGTGCTACACTCACGGTACACAGCCCACACTTCTATATATATAGAATATATCTGTATATATCTGGAAATACAAAACAAAAATCATCTAGCCATGCTTTTTTCTTTTCCAGATTGTTGAAGTACAATGGAGTGCTTACTCCCCATTCACTCCCGCAGTATGAATTCTTCACAACAATAATATGAACAATAATCATGAACTTGGGTGTACTCACTCAGTGTCTTGTGTGTGTGTGTGTGTGTGTGTGTGTGTGTGTGTGTGTGTGTGTGTGTGTGTGTGTGTGTGTGTGTGTGTGTGTGTGTGTGTGTGTGTGTGTGTGTGTGTGTGTGTGTGTGTGTGTGTGCGTGTGTGCGTGCGTGTGCGTGTGTGCGTGCGCGTGTGTGTGTGTGCGTGCGTGTGTGTGCATGTGCGTGCGCACACACACACGACTACCCAGTGGACTGTACCAACATGTAGGCTCGGGGCGGACACTCCCGCTGTGTGATGTCACCACGTCAACGGCAATTTTACTCACATCACCCCGTCCCCCCCCCGCCCCCCCCTACCCTCCCCCTCACCTCGCTGGATGATTACAAACACTGTGTCGTTCCATTAACCAACAAGATATCACAAGTGTGTTCCATTTCACTCACCTTGAACACTCCCTAGTTCTCCGCTGTGTTTTCCACCGCTGCTTGTAGTAGCCAGCTAGGCAGCGAGGGAGCTAGGATGCTAGGGCGCTAGTGGCGCCCGAGGAGGACATGGGGGGGGGGGAGCGATGCTCGGTAATAACGGTGAGAGAAAGGTCACGCCATCCGTCTTGGTGTTGTGTTTTTAATGAAAAGTACGGCCGGCTGTCAACATCGTGATTCTTAAGGGCCCCACAGGTTAAGTAATGCTTAAACTCCAAGACGTTCTATTCACCGAGTTTTGAAGAGCTGAAGCATGTTTATGCTCGGATGGTATTAAGGCTATTTGATGGGAGGCTTGCGTTTGTCGATTGTCTTTGTGTTTGTGTGTGTGTGTGTGTGTGTGTATGTGCGTATTGGGATATATTGAGTGTTGGTGTGGTATATTTTTGAATATTCTTACTTAAAAATATAAACTTTCTCCCTTAAATATTGCATTCCAAATTAGCCTACTGTCCTTTACATGTAGCCGTGACAGCCACATTCCCCATCTGGGACTAGTAAACATCACAGTCTTATCTTGCATTATTGACGAGAACCAAATGTCACGGCAGTTCATTTCGTATATAACCGCGCATCGCAAAACAACGGCCTGCGAGCGTGAGTTGGCAGCGCAGTGCTTGGTGACAGCCAATAAATCCTAATGGCAGTTTAAATACAGCAGGGGGGGCGGCGTCGTAGTCATCGGTGTCTGACCTTTGACCCCTCGAGTCGCGGTCTCCGAGGCCCCCGTGTTGACATGCCCTTGCCACGGCGTCATTGTAATCAGGACAAAGAAAAAAAATAAAACTAAGAGGCACCAGGCACTAAGACACACCATCAGAACATACGTTTTATTCATGCTGATCGACTATTTTCTGTCCTATTTTTTTCATCGCTGCTGATGCAATATACTACCCACTTTTTCCCTTCCCGCTATTCCCTGTGCTTTCCTTAATTTATTTTAGTTTATTTTCTTTCCCCCTGCCGAATATTTCAAATTGAATGACAGTTCTTCAAAGCAGGGCGGACCGGCCACTCTGGCTATATCCCTGCAACGCCGCAGCTAAATTGCGATAGCGAGCGTCCAGACTCCCGGCTTGTGGTTCGAATTGTTACCTTGATATTCTGAGGAACTATGGCAGCTCATAACCTGCCAGGGCTGGTCTTTATTTGCCTCAGTATATCTCTGTCTCGTATCTTGTTCTCTCTCCCTCTCTCCTTCTGTCTCTCTATCTCCTGCTACCCCTCTCTTTCTCTCTCTCTCTCTCTCTCTCTCTCTCTCTCTCTCTCTCTCTCTCTCTCTATCTCCTTGCCTTGATACCTCCCAGGCCACACGACTGTTCCATCTCACCTCGGTTAGTGCTAGGTGGTGGTTACACATCATATCACACAGGGGGGGGGGGGGGGGGGGGTGTTAAATATCCCGGTGGGCAAGGCAAGGCCAAGCCAAGGCAACCGTGAGTTACTGGCCGTGTTTTCTCACCAATCAGATGATGGTTAGATTATTAATCTAAAGTCTGAAAGCAGGTGTGCTGAAGTCGGGGTCAACGGGGCGTTTCGCCTTATGTCACTTCACATTTGTTTCGAACCAATCGTGTGGATGGAGGCGGGTGTAAGCGTGTAATTGGCTGTTAACAGTGAGCACTCGAAACTCAAGCCAGCACCAGTCGACTGTAATAGTGTGTCTGTAAAGGTTTCAAAGCAACACAGTGTAGACTGGCCACTGTATAAATGCACTTATTAAAATCTCCTTCTGAAAGCTCCATCCACTTAGGCAAACGAGTTTCTCTTGGCGAATATCACCATAACGAAACAGGAAACAGTGACTTCGCCCCCTTTTTAGTTTCTGGTCTCCGGCCGAGGCTCTGTACTGTCTCCCCCCCCCCAGAAGTTCAGCTATAACACAGTGGGACTTGCCGCATCTGAGATAAGTGGCCGTGTAATAATAATCACCATGGCATTTTAGGTCTGGCTGTACTTCTGCAATGGATATTACGGCTTTTGCCAAGGAACAGATCCCAGCGGAAAAATATCAGGGGCTTAACAAATGTAATGACAAAGAACTGAAAGGTTGGCTCATTCCGACAGCTGAGGGGACCAAGTGATGGGAATGAAATGAAACGCCCTCACCTTGTTCCCCAACATTTGGAAAGGTTATGGATCGGGGATGGCATGAGATCAAGCATGTTTATTTGCATGACTAATAAAAAGCAGCACCTCTCTTTATAATATGATCAAGTGTATTTGTCCGGTCCTCTTTGTTGTTGTTGTTGTACGTTGACAGAATTGAGTGGATGCTGGTGTATATATAAAAATATATACAGCATATATATATATATACATATATATATATATATATGTATACAGTGTATATATATATAATATATCATTGGGAAGAAGGTCAGGCATTCTGGCATCTTGCTCATGGATGCCAACAGGTAGACAGGTAGACTGAGCGGCAATATAGTAGAGCGGTTGCCTCACAACCGGAAGGTTGCTGGTTTGATTCCCCCGGCTCCTCCTAAGAAAAACTGTCGAGGTGACCCTAACCCTAACAGCTCCGCCATCAGCGGTTGATTGAGTGTATGTGGTGTATGAATGGGTGAATGTGAGGCATGACTTGTAAAGTACTTTGGATAAGAGCGCTATACAAAAGCAGTCCATTACCATTACTGCAGACATTCAGGTTTGACCCTTTTGCCTGACAATGTCGGCTTGATTCGACCGTACAGCAGGGAACGTATAAAAACAACTGCTCATGGCTGGTCGATTTTTATATTATTTGTACAGTTGTTCACTTTGCACTGCATCGTCATTGAGCTATATTCAGATCAGATTCAAGATTCAAGATAACTTGATTTATCCCGAGGGAAATGAAGGTGCAACAGTTGACACAGGGGGAATAAATGCACACAAAAATATACTAATACCTAAAAGCTAAAAACGAAATAACAACAAACTAACTAAACAAAACTAGTATAAACAAAATATAACTAAAATAACTCTAAATGAAATCTAAATGTATTGATAGATGAATAGATGAATTGCACAATTTACAGTATTATTACAGTAATACGTAGGTATATACAATACATGTAGTCCATTCACGGTCTGAGCACTACCCGGATCCTTTCCTCTTAGCGCGTCCTCTTACCGCTTGCTTGTTTGTGAGTTACATATTGTTCTATTGTTTGCCAACTAATTGTTTATTTACCTGAGCACTGGTTCAGTTTGTAGAGACTTGTTAGGAATGAAATGCACTTCTCTAGTTGTTCTCTTGCCTACCTTTGTTGAATGCACTATTGTAAGTCGCTTTGGACAACAGTCTGCTAAATGACTGTCGTGTAATGTAATGTGATGTCTACCATTGGGGGGGGGGAAAAAAGCCACAATTTCTGAAAGCCTAATTTGGACCCACTACTACACTATCCTGCGCCTCCTGACACCATTGAGCATGGGACTCCCACTCGTAGAGATGAGATGTTGTTGGTCTACAATCGTTCGGTAGTCCATCGTCTACTTCACAGTAGCCGGTGTGTGGTGGGAGATCCAGGTTGGCTGAATCCCAGCACGGACGGTGGAAGGAGATGAGGAGGTCCGACGATCGGTGCGACACCCACCCAGATGATCTTCTGCACTTATAATACTGGGCAATCCTTGACCCGCTATACTTTTTAAATTGATTATCCTGCCAGAGGATAGTGGATTAACTGCTGCCTTTTATTAGACATGTGGAAACAAGAAAGAAAGGAGAGAAAGGAAAAGCGGGTGAGGGGGAGAAAGAGAGAAGAAAGGGATTCTGCTATTGTGAAGCAGACGTCTGGCCTTTGTGGCAGAGTCACTCACACAGATTGACCTACTGGGTCTGTGTAACTCTGTGTACCTTCTAAGGCAGCTTGTTTTGATGAGCCCCATTATGTCTCACTGTGGAGGCTGGACTTGGAATACCGAGAAAACATACACACACACACACACACACAGACACACACACACACACACACACACACACACACACACACATACACACGCATACTACACACGCACACGCACACGCACACCCACACCCACACACACAGTTAGCTGGGCCGTCGCTTCGGTGATGTCGAATCGATGGCCTCCGGCACTGAACAAACAAACAAATGTGTGTTAATCTGATATCCGGGTGCCGATGTGTAGGATTACAATCAGGTAAACTCAGGTAATTCAATCAGATCTTTTCCCAGGCAAAGAATCAAATGTATTTCATAAGAGGCTCCCGAGGTTTCAAAAGTGGCTTTTATTTATTTATTTTTTTGCACATGCATGAGCAAAGGGTTCCTGTGGTGTTTATGTGCAATATTCAATTCTGTTAATCATTTAATCATATTTTCACGGGATTGCGTAGACCCGATTCCCCCCCGGGGTCTTCTGAGCCCCCAGGGGGGGATTCTGTCACGCAACACTTGTGGTTCCAAAGTGATTGAATTGTCCCATTGTTTTTCTTCCTGCCGCCGCCGTTGTCGGCTCAAATGGGCCTCCATGGTTTCTGGAAGTCAACATCGTTCCGTGGGAACAAAGTGTGCGTTTTATTTTTTTCTATCTCCCCACCGCGACTTCTGTGATCCATTAGGAGGGCCGCGTAGATGCCTTCTCTAATCTCATCACAGATGATCGTTATTACCAATAACAAATACACAGGGGAGCCACAAACACCACCATCCCCCACCCGCCCAACCCACCCACACACACTCACACCCACCCCCGCCCACCCACCCACACACACACACACTCACACCCACCCCCGCCCCTCCCAGAGTCCATTTCCTGTCGCTGGTCAGAGATCAGGGGGCTATCACCGGGCAGATCTCATTGTGGCATCCAGCCACGCTGGCTGGTTCAGGCAAGCCTCGGGTTCACAAGTTCACCGGGACAATAGTGCCCCGGACCGCCGGAGGGTAAAACCTCTGGAGATGGAGAGAGGGGGGGGGGGGGGGGGGATACGATGAAACCCAGGTGATGAAATTCACATTCGATCTGAACAAGTTTCTTGGGATGTGAAGCTGGTGTAAATTGGTCGAAAAAATGACTGCCTTTTTATAAAAGCACTCCCAAAAGTGATTGAAACAAAAGAGACAGGCATACATATAATACATAGTATGTACGTACAGTAGATACATACAGACACACATTCACAATACACAGAACAGTCGTATGACGGGGTGCTATACACGCACAAACGCGCACACACGCGCGCACACACACACACACACACACACACACACACACACACACACACACACACACACACACACACACACACACACACACACACACACACACACACACACACACACACACACACACACACACACACACACACACACACACACACGCGCGCACACACACTGATAACGCGCAAGTGATTGACGCGTGAGTGATTCCACTCCCTCTCATAGAATACATTCTGTGAACACCCCTCCCCTCCAACCCCACCCCATGTCCTGCATGGGGTGGGGCTCATAAACGACCCGGAAGTGGCAAACGACACCGGGCCCCGCCCCCCTCCGTCCCCACGGCCCCCTCCCCTCTCCGATCCCCAGGGACTCCCCCCACCCTCCCCTCCCCACCCCTCCAGCAGTGGTCAGACCGTATATATCAGACCTTCATGGCAGTGTATTCACCGTTATTGGAGGTGGGGGGGGGGGGGGGGGAGCCGTTAAATGTGATTGAGCGTGCGCCGTATGAAGTTGTGCATCCGGCGAATGCGTCAAGGTTGCATAGTCATTTGAAATATAGCAAAATGTAAGCAACGGGGCTAACCTTGAAGGACGGGCGTAGCAGCTAGGAGGCCCTCCTACGTCTATTTTTTAGTGGGAGTAAATTATTGCGCAGGTGGGATTGGGGATGGAAAATGCTGTGTGACGTGTTTATGAATTCTCTTCTTTTTTTTTTTATTCCGTCCATCCGTCTTTCTACTTCTATCTATCTGTTTATCGGTTATATCTGTTGTCTATCCATGTCTGCCAGGGTACTCTATCTCTCCATATATCTTCTCTAGTTATGGTTATTTATGGTTATCTTGTCTGTCTCTGTGCTCCATCCTTATACTCTATCTAGCTATCTAGCTATTTATCCAACAATCTGTCAATCTGTCTGTCTGTCAGTCTTGTCGTTTTACCAGCCTAATAAATTATTCAGGTTTTAAATAATGCACTTTTATCAAGTACTTTTATGAAGACAAATTTCTCTCTCTCTATCTCTCTCTCTCTCTCTCTCTCTCTCGCTCTCTCGCTCTCTCTCGCTCTCTCTCGCTCTCTCGCTCTCTCTCGCTCTCTCTCGCTCTCTCTCTCTCTCTCTCTCTCCTCCTCTCAGTGCAGTGCAACCATCATTTAATTAGACACCAGTATGCGTATCATCAGGGAAAGAGAGAGATAGTGAGAGAGAGCAAGCGAGAGACCTAATCAATTCTAACCAGGCCTGTCATGGTCCTCTCTGTCACCCTGTCACCCTCTCATCTCCGCCTCACCCACTCAATGGCCCCTCTTCACCCTCATCTTTTTCCCTCACCAGCTCACCTCCTCTCACTCCATTGACTCTTATTGGAATGTTGCTGTGCTTTCAAACCCATTGGTTTGTTGTCCCTGGTCAAGGTTTTTCTACATACATTGCTTACATGGTGATTACAAATCTTTATTGGCATTCCAATGAAGGATAATATCCTATATAAATACAGTGTGACACCTGAATGAAAAGAGCACCGTCCTTACCTCACCCCCATCTCACCTCCTCACCCCTTTTACGCTAATGTGAATGTATTTTCCGTCGCCACATTTTAAACAGGCGACTCTCCTGTGCGGTCTGCTGTGACCCCCCGCATTTCCTGTCTGGGATCACCTTGTTATACCTTTTCTTATGTCTACCTTCCTCCCCGTCCCTCCCCTCCACCACCGCAGGGATCATCCGCACCGCCTTGACCGACATGGACCGGGAGGCGCGGGAGCACTACGCCGTGGTCATCCAGGCCAAGGACATGGCGGGCCAGGTGGGCGGCCTCTCCGGATCCACCACCGTCAACATCACCCTGTCAGACGTCAACGACAACCCGCCCAAGTTCCCGCAAAGTGAGTCGCACCCGCCGGAAGTGACATGCACACACACACATGCACGCACGCATGCACGCACGCACACACACACACACGCACACACACACACACGCACACGCACACGCACACACACACACATGTTGTGTGGAATCGCCATTCCTTTGCACACCTGGTGGAGGAAAAGGAGGGTGTCTTGTGATGTCATGCACATTCCAAGCCCCCATCTTGGTGATTCTTTGCCCGCTCTAAAAAGAATAAATTACCAGAGGGCCCTCGGTATACCGCCGACCCCCCACACCTAAACGTCCAGTGGATCTGAGCCAAAAGTCGAATCAACCGTTCCTTGGCCTATTTACGTAATCTCTCCGCCCAGTTGTCCAATTCAATACATCACTTTTGCGAGTTATCTTGCTAACAGACAAACAGACAGACCGTGACACACACACACACACACACACACACACACACACACCAGACCATAGACAGCCCATAACACACACACCACAAGCACAGCCTCCGGTCCATCTTCGGAGGCGGAGGTAACAAACAAGCAGGGGCGACAACATCACCTCTGGTAACAATGGGTTGCTTCGCTTATCCTGGAATTGCGGCTCAAGGAAGTACCAAGACGGCGGCCGTGTGATCGCAATGGCTTGATGATCCCGGTGAAAACACCCGACCCGTCTCTCCCCGGCGGTCCCCCGTATCGCTGTACTGCGGTTATTTACGACTGGGCCGCGTTTCCCAAATTTAACTGCGTGTACGGCGATATTTACATCCATCGATTAAGCCGGAACACTGTTTTGTGTTTTTGTTTTTTTAAACCCCCGGTAAATGGCGCGTGGCTGTTGGAACGTTGAAACCCCCCGCGGTCGATATCGTAGCAAGCGCCGCAACTGCAAAAAAAAAAGAAATGTAATGCCTTTTGCGCTTTTATTGTTCTCAGAGCCTATACTGCCCCTTTGGACCTCACTGCAGGAAGGAGAATCTCTTTTACATTGCGTATGGTTCCTTCTTTCTATTCCCCCCCCCGAGTCCCCCACACCCCCCCCCCCCCCCCCCCCCCCCCCACTCTGTCTCCCCCGTCTTCCCGGGCCGTCCGGGGCTTTCAGGTTAAGCAGACACCGCCTAATCCAGACTGGATGTAGACCAGCGGAGCTCTTTTGAGGGCGGTAAATGCTCAAAGAGAGAGAGAGAGAGAGAGAGAGAGAGAGAGAGGGAGCCAGGGCCCTGCAAATAATCTTGACTCTAGACATTTTCATTGGCCCAAGGGATGGCAGATTAGACCATGATAGGATCTCGCCGAATACTTTTACCGAGTGTCCTCAGGGGGGGGGGGGGTCTTTCTGTATATCCCCCCTTAAAAGCCATGAATACGAAAAATATTATATTTTTTAATAGATACCCAAATGGTTGAGGTGAATAAATGAATGTAAAATTTCAATGCAATAAAATGAAAACAATAATCTTATGGTGTTATCGTGAGTGGTTCTTACAATGATACCAATTGAATGGTATCTGATAAAACATTCATTTTAATATTTATTCATGTGCTAAACTTTTCATACTTAAACGGGTTTAAACCGCTGTTTCTCATTATTTGGATTGTTATTGTGTATATCTCTATTTCTATATATGGTTATTATGTTTTTTGGTATATTATTATGTATAATACCTTCTACACAGTACAAAATTGTATGGAATATATTCTGTCAAAACTACTCTATTTCTGTCTTTTGTAAACGTTATGGACTCTGCAGACCAGTCAGCCCCTTTTCCTCTAAATATCAACGGCGGAGTCTGATCTGTTTCATTGTACTGCTGTAAAAAACCCGGTGGAGAATTTAACGTCAGTCAACGTAACGGAAATCCTTATTAATGGTTCCCCCAGGAGCCACTGGGTGTCCGAGTCAAAACGCTTAGCGAAGCTTCTTCTTCACCAGAACAGTAAAACAATGCTTTGGAACAGATCACCTTTGTTTTAAATCGCTTTTTTAATGGATCCACAGTAATGTGCTGTAAAGGGCCTTGGGTACCTTGAAATGTCTCTTCAAGAAATCAAACCATGATTATTGTTATTGTTATTATTATTATTATTATGAAGTGATTTGGGAGATGCTTTTGTCCAAAGGGTCGTGCAGCGGATACAGATACAGAACAGGCATTGGGCATCGAAACCCCATTTCTAAGTTTCGAAGACCAATAAAAATTGTTATTGGTATAGTCATATAAGTAGCAGGAGTAGTATCGTAGTAGTAGTTGTACAATATAAATGTCTAGGGATGCACCCATGTACATTGGCCGATATATCCTTATATGTTATCAAAACAACATGTCATCTTATTAACAATATTATCAGCCAACCTTTTTGTGCCGGTTCATAAAAATCCAACTATTGTATCGCATGAACATTACTATCAGCTTATAGTATTGTTCCGACATTGGTACGGGCCAATAGTATCGTACGGACATTGGTATGGGCCAATAGTATCGTACGGACATCGGTATGGGCCGATAGTATCATACAGACATCGGCCAATAGTATCGTACGGACATCGGTATCGGCCAATAAGATCGTACAAGTGGCGCTATTGGGCCAATCATCACTTGACAATGACTTGTTTGGCTTCCCACAGAGAACTACCAGCTGTACGTGGCCGAGTCGGCGCAGGTGGGCAAGCCGGTGGGAAAGATCAAGGCGAACGACGAGGACCTCGGGGCCAACGCGGAAATCAAGTACACCATCATCAACTCCGAGGGAGCCAACACCTTCTCCATCTCCACCGACCGAGAAACCCGGGAGGGCGTCATCAGCCTAAAGAAGGTAAACATCAACAACAATAACAGCAGCAACAACAACATACACAATCTGTTCTTATGTTCTTCTATTCCTGTGATTGTTTGTTTTATTTATTTAGTTATTCGATTTTTGGGGTTTTTGTTTGTGGGAGGAGGTATCTTAGTGTGTATGTGTTTTGAGTGTAAAATATTACATTATAATGAACACACATGAAACAATAATATTAAAAAAACAACACATTGCGATCACGAATAAATGCTGATTTAGCATACTCTATTCTCCGCCATAAGATGGTTTTGAAATGTATCACACAGTATCGATTTGTGTGTGTCACAGTGGTTTTACATAGGCCCTTTCCCTTGTTTTGTACCTGTCTGAGGTGTGTGTGTGTGTGTGTGTGTGTGTGTGTGTGTGTGTGTGTGTGTGGCCTGTTTGACGATGGTTAAGCAGACTCATTTAGCAGAGCAGACAAATTGCTAAAAAGTGTGGACATTGGGGATCGAGCCAAGTAGCTTTCAGCTGGGAGCCAAAACACCCGAGCCACAAGACTATGCTGTTCCCCCATTTTTCACACAGTAGTGGTTGGCCAATCCATGTGGATTACGCCCAACCCCTTGTTGCTGGTGTCCTCTGTGTCGCTAGGTTCTGGTTTGGCAAAACAAACTGATAAAAATGATGGAATTCATGATAATGAAATGGGCCCATGGCCATGCTGGGTGTTAGTTTAGTCTCTGCGTGTTCTCTTGTTTGTATTCTCTGTGCGAGATTCTTGTATGCTATGTTCTGTGTTGGAGTCGCCTTGAGGGATTCTCATCATATTAATTATCTATTTATTGGTTTTTACTAAAGCCGCCAAAATCCCCACTTTGGACCCAACTAAATTAAATCAATGCATCTGCCAATATATTCTGATGAGCTGATGCTTTTTAATGGCTAATTACAACGGCAGCAAGTGCAAAAACAAAACCTTGATTTATTCACGATCATCTGTACTAAATTATGATCTTTTACTAATGTACTTCAACTAATTTGGCGATGTGATAGGCCTATAGTCATAGAGAAACAACATTTCACTAAGCATGCACAAAATGTGTAGCTCAGAAGAGGACTAAACAGAAATCATTTAGTGCAGTGGCTAGGATGTTGACTGACTGTCTTTAACGAAAGGTACTGGGTCTGATTCTCCAACGTCGGTCAACATTGCAAGACGCCCTAAGCCCTTACCAGATCCCAAATACCTTAGACTAAATTGTAAGTAGTAATTGGGGATAAGATAGTGTTGTGGGTTTGAACCCCGATATCCCCCCGGTCGGCCTATAGGCATTCTGCGAGCAAGCTGTCGTACCCCTACCTGCCGTGTGTCTAAAATAAATCATGTCACTTTTGAATAGGAAAAAAAGTGTCTCCTACCCCGAAATGGTCATCGAGGTGAACACTCAGATCTTAAACCTTTGTGCTTTCGTTTTAATCGACTTTGGTTCATTCACCGCTAGTCACTATGAATAAAAAGGGTGTCTGCAGAGAAAACCACTAGATATCACAATATCATGGTAAAAAAGCAACACCTTGAATAAGGGCTGGGCGAAAGGGCCAACATCATCCGATATAGGCCATTTAATATCTCAACAGTGATATATGTCACAATATTGCATTTTTTCTGGTACTTCAATAAATTGTCTATATTTAAAAGACACATGGTAAAACCTGTGGTTTTGAATGTGGATTGAATGTGAATTAAATACTTTAAAAAAAATGTAATTACTAATCTTCTCATTTTAGACTTTTAGTGCAAATAATATAACAGCCAGAGCAATCTGGTCCATTTTTCTATACTGTAATGCAGCTTTTAACACCAGAAAAGCCAACATGTATGCCATATCACGATATAACGATCAAATTCCCCCCAAATCGAAGAGGACATCTAATATACAATACAACATACGATACAACATCGATATATTACCCAGCCTTAACGTTGACTCCGTGTCACTGTTGCTCCCCAGCCGCTGAACTACGAGCGAAAGAAGGCGTACACGCTGCACATAGAGGGCACCAACACCCACACGGACCCCCGCTTCACCTACCTGGGCTCCTTCAAGGACTCGGCCACGCTCAAGATCACGGTGGGGGATGTGGACGAGCCGCCCGTCTTCTCCATGGAGTACTACATCATGGACGTGTACGAGAACGCGCCCGCCGGCACCGAGGTGGGCGTGGTGACGGCCCGCGACCCCGACAGCCGCAACAGCCCAGTGCGGTGAGTCCCCAGCTGTGCCGATGTAACCCTGAGTGTCCTCCCGCACACAGGATTTGATCTCACGCAGGAGAGGCGACGCTCTAACGTGAGAAGCTGATACCTATGAATCTAGCTCTAGCTTCATCGCTAGAACGTCTTTGAGGTGTCGGAGGAGTGAGGTTTACGTTACTGCACAGCACCACCGGCTGGTGTCCGTAACACTCACCCCCCTAGACCTTACTCTCATCCGGGTCACGGCTCCAATGTAACCGTGAGTGTTCCGCACTGGGCTCGAACTCACGGTCCCGGCATGAGAGGCGAGCTTCTATCGCGAGAAGCTCAAACCCACGAGCTCGAGCTTCATTGCTAGAACATCTTTGAGGTGACCGGGAGTGAGGTTTACACACTGCACAGCACCATCGGCTGGCGTTCGTTACACCAACGGTGTAGTTGGTCGTGAAAAACGAATCATGATAAAGGGTCTAACTTACGAAGGCAACATAAGGCCAGCCCAGCAGGGGGCGTGTCCAACAAAGTGGAACATGAAAAAAATGAATAGGATTGACCGCCTACTAAATCTGCCATAAAACAGATTCACTTTGTGAAGTGTATATGAATATACAGCGTAGTGAAGGCTAGGTGTTGCGGTCTGGTGCCCGCCTGCCTCTTGTGTTCTACGGTGACACTTCTAGGCCAGCCCTGACTCAAGCAGTCTGGACACGTCTCCACTCACCTGCCCCCAACGCAAAGAGATGTAGTGTTTTTTTAACTGATAACCAGCCTGCCCAGTCAGTTTTGATTGATTTGTGTGGTGAGTAAGCTTCCAGTCCCCGGGGTTTTGATAGGAATAGTTAAATATACCTTTAACATTAAAAGGCCCCTCCGCTACCCCTTTAAAGAAATTTAGATATACACCAAGTAGCTGCTACTCTTGAGCGCCAAAACCCCTTCCCAACAACCAGTGCCTCCCCCCCGCCATGGTTTAGTGCTGCGTTAGCATTCTGCATTCTTGAGCATAAAAGGGGTCCTTTCAATGCCATGGTTAAGGTGGCTGCTTTTTCCCCTCTGGGTCCTCGGTGCTAAAAGAAAGAAAGAAAGAAAGAAGGTAAAGAAAATGTGTGCTGTATAGATTCATTGGCACTGCACTATATACTAGGGGCTACAACAAAACGCCTCTGCAGTGAAAAGCTTCTGTGCTCACGTAGCAGGCACTGAAACCAATCCAATCCTGCGTCTGCTTTGAGATAGCTGAGAACGACAGGAAGGGTGGGAGGGGGGGGGGGGGGGGTGAATAAGCATGCTTCACACGTTATTCTCTCCTGCTGGATCAATGTTACATCTTTAAAGGTTCTGTTTACCTGACCCTACCTATACCCGACACTCCTGCTCTGAAAAAAAAGATATAAACTATAAAGATATAACAAATAAACATCCCGCAGTTGTATTTCTGTATTTTTCGCTTTTTCGCATATTTTTTTTCCACCAGAAATGCATAAATGCTTGTCTGGTATGAGACTACGAGTTTGCCCCCGGGCAGTACAACGGTGTAACGCATTCGTATGCAAAGAAAACACATGCTTGGCTACTTCTGTAGAAAGAGAGAGAGAACCCGCCCCCACTGTTATTAGCCAGTGGATTAATCCTATGGTTGACTTTGCAGAGGATTCCTGTTCCGTGGCATTAATCTTAAGCCACTCCCACGCTGCTCACACATCGGTTTGAGATTTTTCTCCTCCCCCATCCCCAACCACGCCTTTCCTTTCCTTGTAAATGACAAAATAGTTCTGAAATTCCCCAACACTGCAATGCTGGATGAGTTCTTTCTCATACATCAATAGGTGGCAATTTTCCGCCGCTATTACGTGTTATAGGGTCATAGTTTAGAGCCTTCGCCATTGCCAGTGGAGCCCAGGGACTCTCTCACCCACGGTAAGTGCAGCCTTATTAGGGCCATATCTCTGCTACCCCCTGGCTGTTTCTTAAGAGGCCCCACTGCCCTGGTTTTCTGAACACATACCTAACACACCCTGCCTGTGTGATGAACGGTGTTCAATATCGGAGAGGGAGGAGTGGTTTGAGCTGGGAACGGATGTTTTGTTGATCTACCAAAGTGCTAAGACAGCGGAAAACATTTTGAGGCGAACAGAACAGGGGGTGGGGGTGGGGGGGGCTGTTATTTCCATATGAAAATCTCCCAAAAGATCACATTTCTGTTTACTGTTTTTGTTATTTAGGAGATGCTTTTATCGACAGTTAAGGGAGTTCACTGCTTTAGGGGAATGGTGAATATCGGCTCAGGTTGTTATGGAGCAGGCCCCTTAGTTTAGTTAGTAAAGCAGTGCTTTAGGCAGATCTTTATCCGAAGCCGTATTACAGTGAATTTAGATCCAGGTCATTAACAGCCCACAGGTTATGCTGGGGACATTGAGGATCGACACACCTTCTCAGCTCGGAAGTAAAACATTCTTGCGGCTACACTTTTCTGCACCCCCCCACCCTCCACTTGAGATTGAGATCCAGCCTACATATCCTGTACATCCCCCACCACCACCCCGCGCCTTATTTCATAACTTCTAAAGGGTGGGGGGGTGGTGGTTGGATGAAGTGTTCCGGTGACCTGGGTTTGAACCCGTAAAAAGGCGTTATTTCGCTCGGCCGTAGCACGTGGCGGCGCAGAGCTACGCCGCTTTCCGTCTTTGATCGTAGCCGCGAGCGCCGTCTCAGCGGGCCCACGGTGTGGGGCTCCCCACGCAACACACCAAGGGGACATTTGAACTGGCGTTTCGCTCTGGAAATGTCCTGTCAAACAGGGCGTGGAGATATGGTGGGAAGGAGAAGCCCACCAGATGCACACTTGAAGCCTTTGCCTCCTCTGGATGCTCTGTGTGTCACATGTACTCTTGTTTATAGCGCTGTAGCCCGTCTCCCCCCAATTCAGGGTTTGTTTTTTTGTTTTTTTATTATATAATAATTATATAATATGAATTATATTGTTAATAATTAAATTATTATTATTATTATTAGTTATTATTATATTGACTGGCTTTATTTTTGTCGCTGTTCCCTTGGTTGGATTAGAATGTACATTATATAAAAAATCATATGAGTTTTCTCCTTTTTAATACATTTTCTCTGCTAAATGACATTAGCCATTCCATCTGTGCCACCAAAATGCAATCCACCTTAGTTGTATTTAGGTAAAACGCTAGTATATGAATGTGATGCACCTGGACAGCTCCGGACTAGGACAAATCAGAAAGTTGATTATCTGGGACCAGGCTTTTTCTCGTTTCCTGTGCGGTGCAGGAAATTCCTACAAAACTAAAACGGCATGAACGGCGATCTAATCTTTTAGATGGAGTGGGCTCTTCTTTCAGCCATATCACGTTCACGCAACACCTATTTAAGATTTTCATGTGATAATTCAACTCTGTGTAATGTGTGCTTGCAGATAACCCCCCCCCCCCCCCTCGCCCCCCCCCCCCCCCCTCCCCCCCCCCTCAGCAATATGATTGGTTGAAACAGCGAAGGAACGCAAGATTCCCCCGTTTCCACACACTGCCTGTCCTGTCACACTTGTTTTGTATTTATGATTTGCGAGACTGCAAAAAAAAACAAACACAGTTGAGCTACCAAAACTAGCATAGATGGCCTTCTTATGCTAATACCGAAATTGCCTTCTTAAAACATGAACGGCATATAATCTCAACCAACCATGCAGCTTTGGGAAATGGAAAAAGGACAATTTGTAAGGACAGGGAGTAGAATAATGCGGGAGAAGGAGGGTTTGGAGTGGGTGTGTCAGCAGGGGAAGAGGAAAGGACCATGTTTCTTTTTTGTCGTTGGCCCACCCCGCTCTATGTGATGATGCGTGTTCTTCATGAATCGCTGGCCGAGAGTTCTCTGTGTGTGGCTGTTTTTGTTTGTCCGAAGACCAATATTCCCCATGATTGCCCTGGGCAATCATCCAGAAATCAAAAAAAACACCAAATTCTAAATCTAAAAACAAGCAGGAGACCATCCACAGACATTCTGCCCTTGAAATTGTGACTTAATGTGATGCCTCACCCTGTCCTAAAATACTAATCCACAATGTTCTTTTTTTTCTACTCCAAATGTTGATAGTTTTTCACAGGAAATTCCGTAAAACATTCATGTGATTACGCCCAAAATGCCTTAAAAGGAATTAACCAAGAATAATATCATGATTGCAAATTAAATCAGTACGGGTAAATACATGAATTCCTATCGAATATCCTGTATTACATATTAGGGAAAGTTCTAATGCTTTTTTTAATTAGAACTTTTTCAACAGCACTTAGCACTCAAGCCTAGCCACTGTTAACATAAGAACCCAACTGTACCAACCACCCAGGGGATCAAAGCTACCACCTACCAATCAAAATGTCAACATAGTGTATAATGTCGATTCCAAATATCTAAAACTAGTGAACGATGGTGATAAGCCATGTTTCTTAGTTGTATTTAGATGTTATAATATTATTATAATATATATTATCAGTTTTTTTACCTGTACTGACTTGTTCCAAGTAAACTCTGGTAGATCAAGAGCAAACATATTTTCAATCTATTTAGATGCAGCTTGGAATAGCCTTGAGTAGACTAAAGTAGTGAGTAGACTAAAGTAGTGAGTAGACTAAAGTAGTGAGTAGACTAAAGTAGTGAGTAGATTAAAGTAGTGAGTAGATTAAAGTAGTGAGTAGACTAAAGTAGTGAGTAGACTAAAGAAAGTAATATATTTCCCGTATATATATATATATATATATATATATTTCCCGAGTATGTGGAGCAATACCAACCGAAACCGTGGGGCGATATATTAAAGATCCATTGCGAGATGGAAGAAGTAGTACACGAAGAAGGGCAGTGAATTTTGTTACAATGTGAGCTTGCTCGTAACTGACACCCGTCTGTATCATGTGACATTGCCAAACTTGAGAAAATAAAAATAAAAATATATAAATAAATGAATCAAATAAATAAACTGTTAATACTGTGTAAAAATACTGATAATATAACTATTTTAAAACTTCGAAGGCACAAAAATCATGTCCCGTGTCAAAATCCAAACAGCACCACCTACCGCAATTGAAAATGACTGTACGGAGGACCACCCTCCCCATTCCTCCTCATTAAAGTCTATTATAAAACTGCCGTACCCGAGCGTCCGGTGAGTCCTGGTGTTTAACATGAGTGTGTACGGCAGTAAGGGAGGACGATCCTCCCTTAGGGCGGGTCTAGCCAGAGGTTTGGGAAACAATCAGCAGAGCTCACTGCGCCGGTTAATAACTGATCAGAGTTTTGGGGGGATGTTTATAATCATGCAAGGATCAATCTTGTGTCATTCATTAATTCTGTGTTCCAGACAACTCTTGAGTCGAATATTTCAGACTTGAAACTTTCGAGTTCCGACCTCAAAGCATTCCAGGTGCATGACGCCAAACATAAACAGAAAGCATGGCTGACTGTGACAAGGTGGTTTTGCTTTGGCTCGTGATTAGACAATTTATGAGATTTACATGCATAACTGCTTTTACTGTATGATAGTATGTCTTATTTTAATTAAATACAGGTAAATATACTTGACATAAAAAACGCTTCTCCCTCAAATCTCACTCAATTGAAATTCAGTTAGGTTTGTTTGGTAGATCTAGTCACTGTGCATATAAATGATATTCAGATTTCTCCGAGTCTCATCATTAAACGGAACAATCGCTAAATAGCTATTTTTCATCAAAACATTGCTTCTTCCCCCTCCAATCACATCGTTTTCAGTTTTGTGTGGCTTGTCTTCAAAAATGACCCACTAATACACTGTCAAAATTGAAAGTGAGGCACCTTCCTTCTTCCCTTACTTTTTCAACAACCAGCCGCCACAGGTACACACAGATACTCCTGCGGTAGCTACATACTGTACATACCACACTCTTTCAGCTGAACAGCCTCACGCACCTTTGAGTGGGACTAGAGTCAAGTTCAATAGCCCTTCTGCTCCATTGATCCACTAGCGTTGTCGTGAAAAAGCTACGTTAGCGAACATGTTTATTACCGAATGATTAACACCCAAATTAAAGAATACATAAATACCCAAAAAATTAACTGTATCCGTCTCGTAGTTTCAACGTCAATTGAGAATCGTATACTTAGCGCTCTCGAGGGAACGTGCGCATGCATTAAAGGTGTAAATAGGCCATTAGGAGATAAATTAGGAAATACACACTCGTTCAATGTTCATTCATGGCTTCACCCTTGAGAGAAGCTGAACCTATTTATCTACTTGTTATTGCCTGGGCTTTTTTATTTAGTTTAATGACCAGGTTGGAGCCCAAAAACCATTAGAGTGACTGTGTTACCATAACCAGATGACTGCCCATGCCCTGCTTGTGTCATTATAACATATTAAGGGTAACTGCTCTTGACTTACAAATGTGTTTTCTTCTGTTTGGAGCCGCAAATTAGCTGTTTTCTCATGTTATTTTAACGGTAGAAAACTGAATGTGAGTTTGATTTATTCTATTTTTTTGCTGGGTTGTTTCGATCAACAAAGCGACAGTTTACACTACATGCATGCAACATATCAAATAATATTAAATTACTAATCCTTTGAATAGGTCTACTTTAACAACAAAGGTCTTCTTGGTGTCTACAAGACTAGAACAAGCCAATTATAAGAATTTGCATATTTCATGTTTTGAAAACCCAGGACAATGCAGTAAAATAGGGGAATGGTGAGCTACTTAGAGAGCACTGAGACAAAAACGCTAATATACCAACATATTTTTTAACATGTGACATTTCCAGTCTCTCCGAGGACGAATGCATATTGCTGTTAGGGCCTTACATCAGTGACAGAGTAGAAAAACATAATTTCACACTTCGCTCACAGCAATTATATGCAAGGCCCTAGAGGCAACAGTTTATCTTGTTCCAACAAGGCATACATTCCTGAAAAAACCTTAAATGTCAAACTATTGTATTCAAATGATCTGAACTATGTCGTTTGGACATATGATTGCTATGTGTTCCTAGTTAGCTCGACTGGAACGTTAATGGCATTAGCACTGCCAGGGGTTAGGGTGTTAAACTAAATGAACTATTAGACTACTGCTGGAGACAGACTACAACATGTTTAAAACATGTAATATATGATATTAAAATGGTGGCAAAACACACACATAACACACACTTGATGTATTTGTACATCTTAACAAGTTTGTTCCTGTAGTGTGTGGAGTGCAACCTTTGGAACGGAACACCACACACTGTCATGAAACCTGATTCAAACGTCCAACAAATTATCACAAAACTGTCACCTGACCTGAGCGTAAACCATGGATGTAAGGAAGCACTGCAGATGAGGGTTCCGGTGGCTATAATCAAACTGATAGTTAGACTCAACACATTGTATCTTTAAAGAAAACGTAACTCACCAAACTCAGGACAAACTTCTAAACAATTGATTTTCCAAAAAACAACAACAAGGGACAGAGACTTCTCAGATCGTTCTCAGATCATATCGCCAAGTAGCTCACACTACTGGAATTGATCGATAAATCGTAAATATTAAACATGTTTGGTATTATCGGGGCTGTCCCAACAAGCTTTCCAGTTGATTGAGAGGCTGCAGATTGAAGCTGTAAACAGCGCACATAATTGGCACAGAGGGTCGGTCCTGACCAAGTTGTTACTCCGATTGGCGAGAGGGGCCCCATTTAGACCCAACAGGGTCTAAATGGCCCTGATTATCCTGGAGTGTAAACAAGGCATAAATTGTCACTCCGCCTCTAATGCTGCGCTGGATAATCTAAATGTCAAACCCCTAAAATCCAGCAACGATGTCACTCAAAATGGCCAAAGCTGTAAAATTTTCTTTTTTATGTGTAGCAATGTCAGTTATTGGAATAACTCATAACAACTTAATACAATATCCAGGAATATGTTTACAGGTGACGGAGTCTCTGTCGATCCTGGAGAGTTGGTGACCCTTCACCAACTCTCTTCTCCCTTTTTTATACAAGCCTGCAGAGGATTTTACATTGTGTTCAACAGAGTGTATCTAAATGGTTTTACATTGTGCTTAACAGGAGCCTGTACATGGTTTAACATTGTGTCCAACAGAGTGCATCTACATGGTTTTACATTGTGCTTAACAGGAGCCTGTACATGGTTTAACATTGTGTCCAACAGAGTGCATCTACATGGTTTTACACTGTGCTCAAGCGGAGCATGTACATGGTTTTACATTGTCGTCAACAGGGTCCATCCGGGGCACATCAACTAAAACCAAAGTAGCTCTATGGTAATTAAGCCAAGCTTAAGCGTTAGCTCTTATACAACCGGTGAGTTCACTGAGATCACTGTCTTCCAATTCTCTGTAGAAAATCATACAATAACCATCGGTGTGATTATAACCGCCGAACGTCGTCCGCCATGTTTGTTTACAGACGTGGTTCATGCTCAGGTCACGTTTTTGATACAGGAGTGTAGGGAGTTTTTTTTTTTTTAGAGTCTGGTATCGGGGTTGTTCATGAGTGTGGGTGTGTGGTGTGTTTCGTTCCAAATAGTTGCACTCCACACACTACAGTTACACAATTGTTTATATTCATCATTACATATCACTACTTGCTATATGTTTGATCTCACCATTTTTTAATTGGCTGTCCACATTTTTATAGGCTGTCCTCAGACTTAAGTGTACTTTTGTACAATCAACTTGAATAATAATAATGTGTGTGTATATATATATATATATATATATATATATATAGAGCTTCAACGTTTCACAAAACCCTCGGTTTGATATGGCTATGGTGGTCCTCAGACTTAAGTGTACTTTTGTACAATCAACTCCAATAAAAAGGTGTGTGTGTGTATATATATACAAACAGTATTTATATATATATATATATTAGGGCTGAAACGTTTCACAAAACCCTCGGTTTCATATGGCTATGGCGGTGTCACGGTTTGTTATGGCTCAGCTAAATAAATGCCCAAAATGTTTCATATGTACTTTGAATTTCCATTTGTTATTGTAACAGGCAGCTTCACGGCTTCCTGCAGCACACAGAAACCAACAGTAGCGCTTTCTATTGATGATATATAATATTAGAACGCAGCTCTCCGCAGCTCTAGACGTCCAGCTGTCTGACGTGGGCCCAAGAGAAGGCTTTTCTGTGACAATGTGGTGTTGTTGTTGTTGTTTTGGTTGGTTGTGTTGTATGTACGACGGAGGGAGAGTGGCTCTCGGGTGCGTGGAAGTAGCAGTGTATCGCAGAGTCAAGTCACTTGACCTGCTCTTGAACCCTGTATTCTCTAGCACAGAGGAAGGGTCTGATAGCTGCCGCTATTTTCCGGCGGGATCTCTCTGGATCGGCTACCGGTGAATCAGCCCCATACAACATGGCCTGAAGGCCAGGAGAAGTTGTCGTCCCGGTGGGGAAGCGTTCCGATTGTTGGCTCAGTCCCGCAGAGTGTCTCATCACCGTGTTCACTTGAGACACATTTGGACACGCCGAAGACCATCAGGGTCTGGCTTCCAAGTTGAAATGATGTGAATGTTTTACCCTCATAAATTCCGGTATATAAGCTGGTTTATGTATGTACTCTTTTTTTCGGTTTTTTAATGAAATTATTTATTTGTATTATTTGAAACTGTGCACCGGGGACCCTGTACTATACATTTAAACACCCACATGTATACTCTATATTTATATATATATTTATATATATATATAAATATATATCTCACACACACACACACATACAAACACACACACACACATACCCTAAGGACACCTACAGGAAATCAATCTGTTTGACATTAAACCCATTACTTTTTTCCTGTGACTGGAACACCCTAAATCAGCGGTTCCTAACCTTTTGGTAGGGCATAATTATGAAATATGTAACACAGATTATTACCAGGATAGTATATAACCGTTGCTTATATAATATTTCACACACAGCAGGCACTGCAAAGTATCACAGCCACAGGTTTGTGAAAGGCAAACGCATTGTTTGTCAAATGTGTATCGAAACAGTGCGAGAAATGTACGTGTTACCTGGAACAATCCGACCATAATAAAGCAAATGGTGAATAGCACAGATGCTATGTGTAACCAGCAGTGTGTCAGCATCGTGTGTCAAATCCCCACACAACAAAAATGGCACACAGTCCTTGCCTCGGGTCGTACCATGTGTTCCCCGGAACGCGGGGGGGGGTGGAGGTACTGTGGCTCTAAACCTTCGCTCTGCTCAGCTCCGCCCGGCACCCCCCTTATGTGACCCTCCGCGTCTCTCCCCCCCTATGAACAGGTACTTCATGAGCAACAAGGAGGAGGAGGCGGCGGGGGAGGAGGGGGAGGAGGAGGCCGTCGGGGTGAGGTACTTCACCATCGACGGTGACAGCGGGGTGATCCGCACCACCCGGCCCCTGGACCGAGAGGCCCAGCCGTGGCACAACATCACTGTGATGGCCTCGGAGGTTGGTAGGTACCCCCAGCGACACACGTGCACACACACACACACACACACCCACCTACACACACACACACACACACACACACACACACACACTCTCTTTTTCTCTCTCTCTCTCTCTCTCTCTCTCTCTCTCTCTCTCTCTCTCTCTCTCTCTCTTTTGCGCGCTCTCTGTCTCTCCCACACACACACACACACTCACACTCACACTCACACACTTACTCCCTCGACATGCTCGCTGCATCTCTGTGTGAAATGTTGCATTTGGCCGACTGGTGGCATGTAGCATATGCTAATCCCTTTTGTGTGTGTGCGTGCCTTGTTGTGTGTTGTGTTTGTTTGCTTGTGTGTATATCTGTATACACCGTGTATATATATGTATATATATACATATATATATATATATATATATATATGCCTTTTAATGTGTGAGGAAATGAGGATTCAAAAATATCTAACGTATGCATGTCAAAAAAACTGTCTAGACAGAGAGGTCCTGAAATCTGACCTGAATAGAATCTAAATATAATCCAGCCAGACAGCCACACTGTTATGTTGTTGAGATATCAACATTGTTCTTGAGCTGTAGTAAAACTCTTCTTTTTACAGTTTTAACCATATGGAATATAAATATAAATCTGATCTAAATCTGGAGAATTAAATCCTCTTTATTAGTCACACTGTCTAAATAAATTTGGAAAATAAATAAAAAATTATTTTTATTTAAAAGTCCATCTAAATGAAATTTCACTGTGTACACACACAGTGAAATTTGTTTCCGTGCATTTAACCCTTACTAGCATTAGTATTAACACTCAGTATTATGCACTGTTATTGGCTAATAATTAGAATGATCCATGGATGTAAACAAGCATGGCGGACGGCTTTCGTTCGATGGTTTTAATCACATCGATGGTTCTAACTGATAAGTCCATGGTTGGACCTTCCAGTTGTCTCGAAGCATTTTAGTGATTAGTTTAATTCCCATTGGTTTTGTTAATGCGCTCTCTAGGTGCACAATGCGAAACCATGTACAGTTATCTAAGGAGAAAACACACCATGAACCCTCCAGGATTGACCACAGCATTGAGACTCACCTGGAAAAGATAAACAGAGGTTTATTATAACAGATATAAAAATAACGTCGCAAATATATAACATAATGTTGCAGATTTGTATGGATGTATGTGTCGGATGTATGGATTTTCATTTTTCTATTTGCACTCAGATCTGTTCCTGAGCACCTCACAGCACAGGACTTGATCGCGGTCTCGCCGATTTCAAGTCGTTAATATTAAACATGTTTGATATTATCTGGGCTGTTCCGACAAAAGCTTTCTAGTAGATCTGAAGGCTGCCGATTGAAGCCGTGAACAATGCACACTTTGAGATAATCGTTACTGAGCGTCGGCCCCTCCCAGGTATTCACTCCGATTATCAGGAGGGGCCAAATAGAGTCTAAATGGCTGATGATCCTATAGTGTATATGCGGCATAAGTGAGACATGTGCAGCTCAGACAGATTATTTTCCACGAGAGGTGGCGTGGTTGTGTCGCTAAAGGCTCTTTTTGTCGAGGAATCAGGGACTTTTTTTTTCGACTTACAAACAAAGTCGCCCATCGGAGATCACCGGTCGGCCATGTTGTCGGTTGGGCTCCAAAGATGGGGGTGGTGAGGGGTGGGTGGGGCGGGTCAATTGATTGCTTTGTTCCCGTGCTCGTCAAATCCATTAAGCCTTAAGCTCCCCCCCCCCCCCCACTTCCCATGCGAATATAATGAGCTTCTTAACGTAGGGCGAGATCATTTAGCGGTAAGGGTGTTCAAACTCCCAGGCGTCCCCCCTCCCCTCATGTCCTCAGTTTACCTGTAGGACTGCAAGTCACACACGTGGACGAAATTGGACTACCTAAAGATAACAAACAATAAGAATTCTCGAAGGAGCACATCAGAATTCACCGCCTATAGCTGCAGACTATGTTTGAGCGAATGATAATTGACAGGGTGGAGCGTGGAGCGTTTTAAGAGCTTTTTTTTTACTGCTTTTCATCACATCGCCGATGTTTTGTTACAAATGTCAAAATATTCATTTTAGACTATGACGACATTTGACATTTAGTAACATTGACGTTCAGTCCCAATGTTGGTACCTGAAGATAAACGATAACTACTTACCATTTTGTCATTTTAGATAGTGGATCGTGCCCAGAACCTTGCGGCTAGGATTGAAACATATGTACATATTTACTGAATAAGAAGTTAGCACTTAAATAATAAAAGTTTGCACTGTGTGTGGTCAGAGAAGCGTACTTTATATTCAAACTGTGATACAAGAACAAAAACATAGCTGGAAGGTATGGTAGCTGGAAATTATGAGGGTAGCTCATATTTCAAACTGTATTCATAATACATACCTTTAAAATATAGTGAAACACAATATAGTAAAAAATGAAATCATAAGAGGGAGTTCATAAAACCACATTTTCCACTCAGGAAACCCGGGAACAATGACGGCTGCCTTAGTTCGACGCACATCTATTTCCAAACCGCCGTCGCTGCTCTAGCCCACATTCTACAAAATGTACCTAATGGACTCATCCGTAGAGATGTGTTTATGTAGGTCAGATGGACCTGCTTGAGGGAGAATATGCATCTGCTTAAACGTTCATTGTCGCATTTACAGGACAGTCACTTCTAGTTATGAGTCTGTTAGGCCTTTACGGCCACTCTTATTACCCAACCCAATGTGTGTCTCTCCTTGTTAGGCTAAAAGTGGGAAACCAGTAAACATACATTTTGATGTTGACTTTCAAAGAGAGAGAGAGAGAGAGAGAGAGAGAGAGAGAGAGAGAGAGAGAGAGAGAGAGAGAGAGAGAGAGAGAGAGAGAGAGAGGAGAGAGAGAGAGAGAGAGAGAGAGAGAGAGAGAGAGAGAGAGAGTAGAGGAATAGAGGTCTGTGGCTGGTTGAATCCAATTGGGTTCTTCGAAGACAGGAAATCTGCAATTTTCATTGTATGGTTGCTAAATGTGGGAAAGCACACTGGTCAGAACCAACGTCAGAATGACATTGTTCAACGTCCGGTACTTATCAAATTACATTATTAACAATAATATCATGACTATTATGACATCAATTATGTCTGATTTGTAATGCCTAAATATTCAAAGAAACAATTAACGATCCAAAAGTAGAGTTTGACTGGAATAGAGTGTATTTTCATTATAATCAACTACCAAATCAAATTACTCCCAATTGTTCCAATGTCCTTTACCTCCACTGCTATGTGAAAATTAATTAAATCAATGCAGGCCTCGCTGACTCTCAAGAATTCCTATCAGGTAACTTGGCTAATTTGTAATCGCAATTAGGCAAATCCCTTACCAGTCGACAGAGGCCCTGCATGCTAATGCTTCCTTATCTCCTCTTCCACCTCACACTCTTTAGTATTCAAGGATGCAGAGCCTCCGACACCCTCACTCTCGCAAAGACTAAGATGGATACGTTGTTTACACAGAAGCACTCCAAACGACACGGAGAGACTGTGAAAGAGATGGGGGGGGGGGAAATAGCTGGGCTGAACCGCCGTATTTGAAGCTTTTTGTAACCTCCTAGTTCCACGCCAGGACTTCCCCGGCTAGTTATCTTAAGACAAAAGTTTTCATGCTGGGTTTCTGGAGGGACGCACTGCTGAACATACATACACGCAGATAGATTTGACTTTCTTTGGCGGTTCTCCGCTTCTGTTGCCGTTCAGCTCGTCCTCGGTAAAAGAAGAGGAACACAGTGTCCTGATGCCGGCACCGCTAAGCTGCTCTATCCGAACAGCTGCGGTTCCGGTCACTTTTTTTTCCCCTTGAGTGTCAACATCAATTTTGTGTGTTTCCCCCACAACTGACAACGGTAAACGAGACCAAACAGTTACTTAGCTCTTCTTTTTTTTTTTGTATATTGTAATTCCTCTCCAAACAGCTTGCCGTCAGTTCCAGGGTGTTTTTCCGCGTGGGAAGTGACAGTCATTCGCATTGAAGGGACGAACGGAAGTAATTGCGGTTTACCAAATGACCAACCGTTTTTTTCTTTTCCCCCGGCACCCCTGCCACCGGTGTCTCTTACGGTTTGCCTCAGAAGGATGCTGCGCTCTCGCCACCCTGGGGTTAAATTAGCACTTAGTGACAAGAGATAATGGACTCATGGGAAGTGTAGTCTTTAATCTGCAAAGAAAGAGGCTTCCGCGGTTTTTCCGTCGATAATAGTCAGTGTACCGGCGCTGTTTTTGTGGGCCTGAAATGATTTGTGAATAACTAAGTCGGTTGTGTTGTTGGAAACGGCTTGTCGGGTAGGAAATAGAGGGGGAATCGTAAAAAGGCGGGATTGCGTGTCGTAAATTGGCAGT
>CM051020.1:7470334-7475334 GCA_027704905.1 Muraenolepis orangiensis
TGCTTTTAACATTGCCGCTAATACACAAATAAACCGTGCAGCATTTCAGAGCGCACACGTAAACACTTCAACGCCCGCCATGAAGATTGAACGGTGTTAAGTCCACATTCAGTGGAACAGTTTCTTTTTTTTTCAATTTTTTTGTTTTTTTTTCAACCAATCTTATCGTACCGTACCCAGGTGAACCGTGATTCATCATACGTGAGACATGAATAACTGCAGCTGTCACCTTAATCACTGAGAAACCGGCACCTGCTTTGGCGCGTTGAAACAAATGCGGAAGGACGAATCATTTCAATGTTTTGTATTCTCACATCCAGCTTTTGTCACACCTGTCACTTCACCCAGCACCGAGCTTGAACGAACAGAGAAGAATGTGCATGCACGCAGTCACTCACTCACTCACTCAGTCATGCACGCACGCACTCACTCAGTCACGCACTCACTCACGCACGCACGCACGCACGCACGCACGCACGCACTCACTCACTCACGCACGCACGCACGCACGCACGCACGCACGCACGCACGCACGCACGCACGCACGCACGCACGCACGCACGCACGCACGCATGCACTCACTCACTCACTCACTCACTCACTCACTCACGCACGCACGCAGGCACTCAGTCAGTCAGGCAGGCAGGCAGGCAGGCAGGCAGGCAGGCAGGCAGGCAGGCAGGCAGGCACGCACACACTCACTCACTCACTCACTCACTCACTCAGGCACGCACAAACTCACTCACTCACTCACGCACGCACGCACGCACGCACGCACTCACTCACGCACGCACGCACGCACGCACGCACGCACGCACGCACGCACGCACGCACGCACGCACGCACGCACGCACGCACGCACGCACTCACGCACTCACGCACGCACGCACGCACGCACGCACGCACGCACGCACGCACGCACGCACGCACGCACTCACGCACGCACGCACGCACTCACTCACTCACTCACTCACTCACTCACTCACTCACTCACTCACTTACTCAGGCACGCACAAACTCACGCACGCACGCACGCACGCACTCACTCACGCACGCACGCACGCACGCACGCACCGCACGCACTCACTCACTCACTCACTCACTCACTCACTCACTCACTCAGGCACGCACAAACTCACTCACTCACGCACGCACGCACGCACGCACGCACTCACTCACTCATCACTCACTCACTCACTCACTCACTCACTCACTCACTCACTCACTCACTCACACACGCACGTGTATATATATACACAAACACCACCAAGGTCACATTCTCTTTGAAAGGACCAATATTCAAATTCAATACAAATTACTAATGCAGCTTCTGGTCTGCGGGCTGCCTACATGTTGGCCGCCCGCTCGAATGTTGACTAGATGAGTAGATGTTCCGTCGTCTGGGAGGCGCCGTGATGGTGCTGGATTAACACGGCTGTAAGCCAGCCGCCGGTGGTGTCACGCAGGGGTGTACACAGACAGGAAGTAGAAAGGGTCCGACTGTGAATGCCAAGTATTCACCCCCCCCCCCCCCCTGAACAACACTGTCTGCCCCTGACTGTCTCTGTGTGTCTTTCTCTCTTGTCTTTCTGCCTCTCTCTCTCTCTCTCTCTCTCTCTCTCTCTCTCTCCCTCTCTCTCTCTCTCTCTCTCTCTCTCTCTCTCTCTCTCTCTCTCTCTCTCTCTCTCTGTCTCATTATCTCTCTCTGTTTCTCTGTGTCTCTCTCCATCCTCTCTTTATCTCCATTTCTCGGCATCCTCGCCCCCTTGGTTTCTCTCCATTCTCGATTCATTCTATCTCTCGTGCCGTCCTTCCTTCTCTCTCTCTCTCTCTCTCTCTCTCTCTCTCTCTCTCTCTCTCTCTCTCTCTCTCTCTCTCTCTCTCTCTCTCTCTCACGACAGACACTGCAATTTCCCTTTGCTTTCTCAAACACTGATACAGAATAATCAACACACACACACACACACACACACACACACACACACACACACACACACACACACACAACCCTTGATCCATCCGCATCACTCTCTGCATCCTCTCTAATTTGCACACGCACACATCCCTTCAATCCCTCTCTCTCCCTCTCTCATCCCTCCCTCACTCATCTCTATCACTCTTTCATCCCTCTCTTCTCTGTAATTTGCATCCCTAGCTACCTTACTCACCCCCCCCCCCTCCACCCACCCCCCTACCCATGCCCACTTCTGCCCCATCCCTGTCCGCTGATTGTCCGATATAGCTGCCGCGTCGGACTCAGTAAGGGCTGAAGTGTGCGTAGTCATCCTGGCTGTCCATCATTGTAATTATTCATAAATGGGAGCGGAGATTGGAGTGGGAGGAGGAGAGGTCTCGGAGCAGCTGTGTTTAAAAAAAAAAAAAGAAAAACAGCAGCATGCGTGGGTGTTCTCACCCTGTGGGACGGGTGAGGTTGTTTATGGTACTGTACTAGAGCTATAGGTGCCTCCTTCTCCCAAATGCTTTAATATTTGCAAATGGCCTTGCAGCCCCAAATGCCCCTATACTTGCAATACTTACGGTAAAAGATGCATAAATCATTCCCGTCCGCTCCAAGATAGAAGTTAACCATGGCAACAATAATAACGGACGAGAATACGTTCTAGTCAAGTCACACTCAGAGGGGCGGACATTACTAGCCTTACTGGCTAGTTATTACAGTCTGCTAGTCTATGTTTGGAGAATAAATAGCTTATTCCATGTGTTCTTGCTCATATGACCTTATTCTTTCTCCCTAATACCTACCGTGAACAGTGGCTTGATGAATAGGAATGCATACAGAATACAGAGGACAGGAGTGCAATTACTATTTCACGTTGATTTACTGTTACTCCCTACTTACAAAAAAATGGCCCATCGTCAATGAATGTAAATGTGTTTATTAATTGACTACAGTGAAACACATTCATACAGCCTGAGATTCAAACTGTTCTACTACACTTGCCAGGGTGGCTCTAACAGAGAGACCAGCCATGTGTGGCAGGATGTGTGAAGATGAAGGCAGGCCCTGCCATTTACTAATGTTTACTTTTTAACACAAATCATAAATGCTTGCAAATGAATGTGTTGCTTTGTTTATTTTCCGTCATTGCCTGAATCGTATCTAAATCCACCGTGGTAATCGTCATGATACAAAGTGTATGACTGCATACAACTTCAGATGACAACATAATGCACATTTATTTGGTCTTACTTTGAGAATGACAATTTTGAGAGATCATCTTAAAATGTAGGAGATTCTCTTTATTTAAATCAATACAGCGAAGAACAACTTCAAATGAGATTCTAACTTGAGTAGACAGAAGAGACTAGTAGGTAGTAGTGCGTATACAGTATATAGGCTAACTCAATGCCGAATAGAGAGGCAGAAGAGGACCATTTACGTTGTGGCCCCTGCTCCGGGGCTATTGAACTACTTTCTTATCAGAGCCAGATTATTGAAAATGAAAGGGGGCCAGAAAGTAATTATCGCATTCTAGCACTTACATTTCAGCATAAAAGACAACACTAATCACCCTTAATACTGTGCATAAAGAGTGTTTATACACAATGTATGAGTCTAATAAAATAGGGCAGTCCGTTCATACTTCTACATTCTATGTAGACCTGTGCTATTCTTCACATATTCTTTAAAAAAAATTCAAAGATTACTTTGAAATGGATTGAATTAAATGGGCAGATCGAAAGACATTGAACCTTTTCAAACATTGACCTGTGAAATGAATCACACCCATGAATCAATCCAGCAACAAGTGACCACGTGATCCTTGTGAGCTTGGTGTTTTTGTTTCAGATCGACAAGATGATGATGCTCTTCTTACCTTATCGGTCGGTTCGCTACATCTTCATTTAATTTTCTTTTCTGAATGGATTCTTGTCCGGGATCAGTCAAAGGTTAGAAGTACTAGCTTATCTTATTAGCTATCCACTAGCTACCCCTCGAGCTTCATCCTAGCCTCTCCCCTGTTTATTTGGAGAGAGCAAGGCATTACAAACTCCAGGATTAGGGAATCGAACTCCTTACCTGAAACTGCACTGGTGCATCTCACCCATGCATTCACTCCGCTCTGCTATTTCGGGCCGTCTGCTTGCCCCCTCGCTTAGGGGCTCTTGTGCCCGATCTACGCGGTCGCGGCTCTTCTCCGTCCTGGCCCCAAATTGGTGGAATGAACTTACCACAGATGTCAGGACTGCAGAGTCACTGCCCATCTTCCACCACAGGCTGGAAACTCACCTCTTCAGGAAACACTACCCGGATCCTTCCTCCAAGCGCATCCTCTTATCCCTTCTTACTAGCGTACTAGTGTCTTGTGACTCAGTTCTTGGAGACTTGTTAGGAATAAAATGCACTTTGACTTCTTGTGACGAGTTGTTCTCTTACCTACCCTTTGTTGAAACACACTATTGTAATTCGCTTTGGATAAAACTGCTGCTTAATGACTGTAATGTATTGTAATGCAGAGATTGTATTCAAGATTCTTTATATTTGCCATGTGTAACACTATACAATACGATACTCTACTATACTATAAACAACCGTACATACTATCTACTACAAACTATAGACAACACTGTACTAAAGCAATACTATACAAAATTAAAAAAATAATAGTGTGTCTAATACATGGTCCAGTGGGTCTTACAATTCTGCAGAAAACAAATCTCACAGAAAACGCCTCAGCCAGGTTTCATACGCTCATGTGTTCATAATTTCTTCTTCTTTTTCCGTGTCACCCCCCCCCCCTCCCCCTCCTCCTCTCTCCCCACCCAGACAGCACAGCCAGCATCGTAGCACGCCGCCGCCGCTTCAACCAGCTGACCCAGGAGCTGTACCGCCTGGCCGTGGTGGTGTGGGACGGGGGGGAGCCCACCCTGAGTGGCACCAGCACCCTCACCCTGCGCGTGTGCCCCTGCTACGGCCACGGCCGTGCCCGCACCTGCCAGGGCGAGGCCTTCCTGACGTCGGCAGGCCTCAGCACCGG
>CM051020.1:7480334-7550334 GCA_027704905.1 Muraenolepis orangiensis
AAAATAAAAATAAAACGGCCTGAAATGGGAGCAGCCGTTTGGGAATGTTCCAGGATCTGCGTCCCTGCTGACGAATGATCATTTACGAACACTAGCAGTGGTGGACAGAGTTTCAAACGGTGAAGGCGAGAAGTGAAAAACGGAAGAAAACGGCTATCCTGCACCAAGTCATTGAGCCGGATTGATCAATAAATCTGCCCACCACCGTGATTGAACCGATTACAGAGGACATGCCCGCTCCAATGTACCATGATGGGTTGCTTCGAAACAGGATGGTGAGTGTTAAGTAGCCTACTGTTCTAGACAGAGACTATTTTCCCCCCCGCTTGGACCAATGGGCTCTCTTCGTAGCCCAGAACTAGAACAGTAGGTCCATTCTAGAATCAATGTTGTACGGCGTCACCAGGAATCTTTTTTTTAAATGAATAAATAAATATGCCCAGTTAACAGTTCTCTTTGTTAGCGTCGACACACACACACAGGTGTGCGACTGTTAGCCACTGCTGTCTTCCCTGTTTGCGTCCTCTGTAGCACTGAGCCCCACACCACAGGGAATGTGAATCCCATGAAAAATGAATTCACCCATCACATGGTTTCCATCCATCACCCACGTGAAATATTTAACCTTTTTGGTCAGAGCCCCTACACCTTGCTATTCCCTCCTTCTTTTCCATGTCGACGTCTCTCTTCCTATATATATATATCTCCCCCCCCCACTCTCTTTCTCTCTCTTTCTCTCTCTCTAGCCCATACACCTCACCCGCTCTCCATCTCTCTCCCTCTGTATATATCTCTATCCGACTCTCTCCCTATATCTCTGCTCTCTCTGCCTCCTTCTCTCTCCTTGTCTCTCCCTCCCTCTCTCTCTCTCTCTCTCTCTCTCTCTCTCTCTCTCTCTCTCTCTCTCTCTCTCTCTCTCTCTCTTCCTTTGTATTTAATCTTCTCTTCCACAAAACTGCTGGGGGTGTTGGGCTTTACTGGTGAGAGAGAGAGAGAGAGAGAGAGAGAGAGAGAGAGAGAGAGAGAGAGAGAGAGAGAGAGAGGGGTAGAGAGAGAGAGAGAGAGAGAGAGAGAGAGAGAGGTTGAGAGAGAGAGAGAGAGAGAGAGAGGGGGTTGAGAGAGAGAGAGAGAGAGAGAGGGTTGAGAGAGAGAGAGAGAGAGAGAGAGAGAGCCCTCACCTTGTGTCTGAGTTAGAAATCGTGCCAGAGCTGTTTTGCTCCCTCAGACCTTAATTTAGCACAAAGAACCGAGACCGGAAAAAGGTTTCTCTTATCTCACCGCCATCTCCTTAATCCCGACCGCGTGCACCCCTCGTTATTAGCTTGAGTCTTAGCATTGCGGCTAGCATTAGCATTAATACAGCCACTATGAATAACCTTGGTAATGAAATTGTGAAAATAATGTGGCAGTGCTAAAAAACGTGTGGTGGAGCAGCAGCAATATATCAAGATCATTCCGGCTAATGTGGCATAATGAACTCTTTGGAAATTGTGTTGTAGTAAAAAAAAGATACTACCTGGCAGTGCTCATTTGATCCACTTTATGTTAGCGCTAACAGCTTTGTAGCAAAGCCACCACAAACTCAGAAAGTGTAACGGTCAGGAGCTAGCGAAGACGGCCAAGATGAACCGTGTCATCAAATATTACTTTGACAACGCGTACATGGAAAACGCTAGCATCATGCTGTGCTTAACTTAGCCCATAAAACCCCTCCACATGGCGCTAGTAGATTAATTTGTTTTGTTCTCTCCACTAACTGTATTATTGTACATTTTTACACGATAAGTGCATGGCTAAGTCTTCTCATCCAATCTCAAGGGTGCTCCCATCAAGCCAAGCAGCTTGAATTCAAAGAACCATCAACCCGCCGATGCTAATGACTGCTAATGTGTACCGCTGATTTACAGCTTGGTAGCGCTTGGTTAGCTTTAGCGTCCTGATGGAAGAAAAAAACAAAAAGATAAATATGCTCATAAAAAAATTCTCGAGGCTGATGTTTCTGCACTCATCTGGTTAGCTGTTTACGAACCAAGACATGTTAATCTGTCATGAGCTATGAATTAACTGGGGAACATACAGAAAAGTACATTAGCGCTAAACTTTTTTTCTCCGTCATTTTACCCCTGCATGCTAGAGCTAACATCGTAGTGATGAGTTGCGGCTCGGCCTAATTTGTTTTGTTGCTTTTTGATGTCGTGACTCGATAGTGAATCTTTGTGTTTTATATCTCTGTCGCTCTGTCTGTCAAACCTTCCATCTATTATCCTTGTCACTATACATCCCCCTTTTTCTCCCTATCTCTCTCATTTGTGTTCTTCCCCTATTACCCCCCATTTGTATGCTTATCTTCTCGTGTTTAATTTGCGCTGTTCCCATGGCTGCTGTAACACCAGACTTTACCGTTGGCGGGGTGCCAACTTAACTTTTCACCTGAGGGAGTTGAGAAACCTTCTGGCCAAGCAATTGTTCAATATGAAAGTCTGAATCAAATCAAATGTATCTGCTGCTGACAGGTAGTCATTTTGGACCCTGCCCTTTGGGGATTAATCATTTGGGGAAGATAGTATATACTAGGGAGCAGGAGGGTTTAGTGCAGGGGTCACTAATAGGCAGTCCGGGTCCAGACCCAGGCACTGTCCTATCCGGACCTGGACCTATAACCGATATTATATTGAAAATTAATATTATTTGGACAAAGCATTTCCATTTTTACCGCCGCAGATTTTCAAGCCTTTGCAGCACTGGTTTAGTGGGCCAGAAAACTCACAAACCAGTGGAATGCATTGCAAGTCATCTCACGTGATGCTACTCCAAGCCATTCACACGTGCATTCCCATGAGCGTTGCGACTAGACGCATTGGAGACATTGGGGGAGTGGGATAACAGAGGGAACTTATGTGAAATGGAGCCGTTGAAACTGTTCACTTGTTGGGAAGCAGATTCAGATTGTTGATTATAAAATTGACTGTTCATGCAAAATGGACTTAACAAAAAGGGGGCATTAGCTCAGTCTGTTGGGACTTGGCTTGGGAACCAGAGTGTTCAGGTTTAAGCCCTGAAACTCCAGTTCACTGCCGAGGTGCCCTTGAGCAAGGCACCAGACCCCCTACACTGCTCCCTGGACGCTGTATATAAAATAGCTGCCCACTGCTAAATACTAGGATGGGTTGAAGGCATAGAAACAAATTTCACTGTGAGTGTCCATGTGTGTGACCAATAAAGAGGATTCAAATCCCCCAGATTTAGATTTAGATTTAGAGAAAAGAAGAAAAAGGAAAGCAGCTTTTTTTATAAATTGATGACAATATTTTTCAAAAGCTCTTGCTTATATTTAATTGCAACTGTTACTTAACTTGAAATGAGCTAATAACAGTTATGTATTATTAGAGTGTTTTTTAACAAATATTGTTGAAATGTTATTGACATTTGTTGACGACACCAATGTTGATCAGACTACTAGGCTACTTCAATATATATGGCACTAAATCATAACTCAAGTTAATTACTAAGCTGTTCCAGACCTTTGAGGACATTATGTCTTGCTGGTCCTCTTAGAACTTTAATTGAATACTCCCCATGTAGTTTTGTGTTTGACTCCCGACCGAAAGGTACTGGGTCATATCCTCAACGTCAGCAGCCTAATCTAACTGTATCCTGTATCCTAACCTGTATCCTGCATCCTATCCTGCATCATAACCTGAATCCTGTATCCTAACCTGTATCCTGCATCATAACCTGTATCCTGTATTGTAACTGGTATCCTGTATCCTAACCGGTATCCTGCATCCTAACCTGTATCCTGCATCCTAACCTGTATCCTAACCTGTATAGGATCCGGAAGCAACATGCCTAACTAACCCTCTTATCTGTTCCTTCCATGACCTGTATCTGACTTAACTTTAATTAGCTTTGAATGACAGCGTAAATGCAAAATAGCAAAGAGTAACAGAGTTGTATCTTCCTCTCCCCCCGAAGCAATCGTGGTGCTCTTCGTCACGCTGTGGCGCAGCAAGAAGGAGCCGCCGATCATCTCGGAGGAGGACGTGCGGGAGAACGTGGTCACCTACGACGACGAGGGCGGCGGCGAGGAGGATACAGAGGCCTTCGACATTGCCGCGCTGCGCAACCCCGCTGGCGCCGAGGAGCTGAAGTTCCGGCGGGACGTCCGACCCGAGTCCAGACAGCGCCGACGAAGACACCACCACCACCATCACCAGCAGCAGCAGCAGCACCGGCCGCCACGAGGGGGAGGCGCCCCCCGCAGCCTCTCGCAGGAGGAGGAGGAGGAAGAGGATGAGCTAGCGCTGGCGGAGGAGGAGCGGCTGGATGCGGCCGACGTGCTCAAGTTCATCAAACAGAAACTGGCGGAGGCGGACCTGGACGGCAGCGTGCCGCCATACGACTCGCTGCAGACGTATGCGTATGAGGGCCAGGGCTCGCCCGCAGGCTCCGTCAGCTCCCTGGACTCCCCTGTCGGGACACGCACGGAGGAGGTGGGGGGAGGGGGGGGCTACGACTACCTAGACAACTGGGGGCCGCAGTTCCAGGGGCTGGCGGGGCTGTACAGCGAGGTGGTGGCCACGGCAACGGCGGCAACGCCAACGGCGGCCACGCCGGTGGCCACGGCAGCATCGGAAGCGGTGGTAACGGAAGGGGGGGGAGACCTCGCCGTTTCGATTTGACTCCTCCCCTCCAACTGCCCCCCCGCTTACTCCTCCTCCTTCTCCTCCTCCTCCTCCTCTGTCAGTTCAAACCAAATCTGTTAAAAAAACAACGATTGTTTGCTTTCAGGACTCTAAAGGAAATTATGAAAACTGTATGAACGAGGAACGTGAGGGGATTTGAAAAAATGTTCCCACTTTCCACACTGTCAAAACTGAACTGACTCTAGTTTTTTTTTCTCTCTCCGTGTTGTTGCTTTGGATCATGGAAGTTGTTCGCCTGGAAAGGACTAACTCAGATTTTACGGTAATAAAAAAGCAACAATAAGGCAAAAAGGGGGAAATGATATTTTCCTTGGTGTATATTTTTTATTGCTCAATAAAACCCTGAAATCCATAAGAGTGGATATATGTGACACAGAGTACGCTTTTCCTTTCCTTCTCTGTGCACGTTGTGTGTACACAATATGCAGCGAGGATGGCCTTGGTGCAGGTCATTAGTCTAGTTGTTTATGATTCAACACACAGCAGGACAAGTGGGAAATAAATTCAAGGCATGGATGACAACCCCTGTGTATAACGGACCACTGTTTGTCCCCATTACTCAGTGAGGGGAGAAAAAAGGAGGAAATCCAATCCCTAAATTGAAGTTTTCGCAACGTGCGCTTTTTAGCTATAGGTTTTTATTCTTTAAACGGGAAATTAGTCTGTCATAGAACAGCCTAGAACAGTCTATTTTCCGTTGTACATCAGGGTGCCAAAATGTCATTGTTACAATCGTCCTATGTCTCCAAAAAAAATAACAACGTCCATTGTCAGGAAGGGATGATCATTGTCAGTGTCAGTCTATAGTTGAATGAATATCGGTATTGGTCTTAGACATTTCGTAGAGGAACAAATGCGCCAAAAAGCCAATGAACCGAAAGGTAAAGCTTGACCCAAAAAAGGTGTAAAGAATGTATTGCTTGAGGAATAATATTTGAAACACTTGAAACAGAACAGAACTATGAAAAGCACCAGCAGACACAATCATCTACCCTTTAAATGCATGTGGCACCAAAGAATCTATTTTGTTTCGTGCTTTTGATTTCCAACATAGGGGGGGTTAGAGGTGTGAACAAATAGTTTGACTTACAATTTCAAAGGGCAACTTTTATAGCTTCTGGAAGTTGCCAACTTTTTGAAAGGTTGAAAATATATTCTATTTCTAGATACATCAAAATGAGAGGGGGGAAGGGGGAGTATAAACGTATGACCTGAACATTTATTTCTTAACTTAACCCATGCCATATATGGGGGCATATATATTCCCTTGTAGCTGTTCCACCCCCAGACGATGTGTACCTGGTTCGAACCCCGACGTATGCAGCCTAACCTGTAGGCGTCCTTGAGCGAAATGCCTCACCTCTACCTGTTTCATGACGACCTGCATCGCAATTCACTCTCTCATCGCTGTCAGTGTCGGCTGAAATAAATACACAATCGAATAACCACAGCGTAATCTCGCAATTCAGCCATCCTCCACACAAACCCTGGGCGACAAGCACAGCACTGCAACGTCAGAAAGGGGACGGAATTGCGTCAGTCGTGGAGGCTGTGTGCATCTTTTTAAAAGCCTGCTGTTTAGTAATCACCACAGACCGTCACCCCCCGAGCTTAACCCACCCACCTTGTCCGCGGTCAGGGGCTCGGACTGTTCCTGTACCGCTGACGGGGGTGGTGGGTGGGGTGGGGTTGGAGCAGACAGAGAGGTGAGTCCATGAATATTTTACCGACCCTCATACCAATACCCCCGACAGCCCATCCTCTCTTCTCCCCTCCTACGATGGTCAAAGAAGAGGAGATGATCCCTTGTTCTGTGTGCTAATGTCGTCATCCGTGTGGATTCAACTGAAAGAAATGTAGTGTTTATTCATATTTGTTTTGCCACATCGACATATTAAGCAGGCGAAGAGTGAACAACCCCAGACCCTATATGATAGTTAGCATTCATATGACGGGTTTTGGACGTTTCATTCTCCTATCGATTCATGCATATATTTATTTATTCAAATCAATACTACTTGTCAGTGTACAACATGTGGGGATTTTCTATGTTGCCAAGCGTTGGCTGTGGTAAAGACGGCAACTGACCTTCCTCTAGAAAAGGTGAATGAAACGGTAGTGTTTTTCAGTCAAATGTTAAACAGCGCATACCTACCTGGATAACGTTTAGGCCTACAGATAACGTTTGCATTAATCTAATCTGCTGACTAACCTTTCCAAGAGGGCAGTGATCCCAAAAAAAGAGGTCAACCAAACACAATGACTATGGCAATCGAAGGCTACTGATACAATTGATTTATCCTTCTGACCGAAGGAAAGATATATTTGAGTGGTATTCAATAAATACGGCATTCTTCATCACTTCAACCTTCCTTCAAAACAACAAACATGCAATACATGTATGTCCATTTGTACCATCCCGAAGGTCTCAGTTCTGGGAAATAATTTGTTATCTCTAATTGATTTAGCCTATTTTGCCATGTGCAAATTAAAAGTCCCATTGAATCTGAAGGCAATGGTTTTGACCCCCGTATTTGTGAATGTGGTTTGTGTGAAACTCCATCAATCCCCCCCTTGATATTCATGGCATGCTGATTGCTTTTGTGCTTACATCTTATACATCTTGTGATGTCAATGAAACCTGGTAACAAGATGTCTTGGCTCTCCCAAGACGATTATTTTCCTTCCTACCATCGTCTTTATCCATGACAAGAGTTTTTTGAAGAAGCACACAGCTTCAAGGTTGACATCTCAACAGCTGACGTTGAAATGTCGAAACCCATTACCACATGTCCTGCAACCATGGGCATTTGGATATGGGAATGTGAGAATTAATTAATGTGACGATAAGAGACGGGATAGTGTAGTTGCTGACCCCTTTAAACAGACGGTTCCAAATGTCGGCATTCTAACCTGAAGGCATCCATGTGCAAGATGCCCTCACCATATACTTAATGAGAAAATAGCAACAGTATGAAAAGACAGAAACAGCTGGTGCAGGGAGGATGGGGATGGGGGTCAATCTCCATGGTTGACCACTGGGAAAGACTTTACACCTGACCCCTGGGGTGGCTGTCGGTCAGGGATAACACAGTGAAACAAATATATTCCCATCCCACCTCCTGGCTTCCACGAAGGCAGGGCAGGGCTGGGAAACAAATCAACAGTTTGGCACATGGCAATCAGGGAACTAGTGGTTATATATTATTTGAAATGATTGCAAAATATGGTTGGCTACCTACAACTGCGTCAAATTTACACTTCATTTGGCATGGCGCACAAAAACACATCTGTCTGCCATGCCGCCATCGCTGGTTCATGCTGTCAAATTCTTCCACAACACATATTCAGCTTTCCCTCCAGGTGACGTATGTTCAATTTCACGAGAAATGCCGGAATGGTGCACCAGCAGCACTCTATATCGAAACGTGTATTTTTCGGATTCAGAGAGGTGGAATGAAAGCCAGGTTGGGGAGAGAAAACTAACGATCCCTGAAACATTCAAAGTGAGCGAAACGAGAGAGGATGCACATTCCACAGAAGATGAGGAAGATTTAGGTGGGAGATTTTTTGCAGAATTTGAATGCAATTTTTTGCACCAGACGATAGCACCTAAAACCGGGCAGTTGACGCCGATCACACAGTCTGTCCACAAACAAAACATTACATGTATCTCCTTGCCCTTTAGAGAGCTGTGTGGGCCTGCAAAGATATTTGACACTGTAACACTGTGAAAAAGTCAATTGTATTTGTATGGGTATTATATGTGAATCAAAAAAAATCATTGACTTAGAGAGAAGACTTTAGGAGAAGATGACAAAAAAGGTGCACACAAGTCACCCGTTGTGTCACTTCTGAATAGAGCGGTCCATTTTTCACCAGCTCTTTCCCCCCATGTGTTACATGTGATAAGGAGAGGGTAATAGCTCTGCCGGGATGTATGTTTAAAGAAATCGCCTCTGAGCTTTTGAATGAATCACCCAACCAGAACACAACCCAACCCCCCCCCCCCCCCCCCCCCCGGGGTCCCGCTGACATACCCGTCATTCTCTGTTATCTCTCAGACTTTTTTTTCCCCTTCCAGTTCTTCTTCTTCTTCTTCTTCTTCTTCTTCTTCGTCGTCGTCGTCGTCGTCGTCTCTCTTCTCTCTTCTTCTTCTTCTTCTTCTTCTTCTTCTTCTTCTTCTTCTTCTTCTTCTTCTTCTTCTTCTTCTTCTTCTTCTTCTTCTTCGTCGTCGTCGTCGTCGTCGTCGTCTTCTTCTTCTTCTTCTTCTTCTTCTTCTTCTTCTTCTTCTTCTTCTTCTTCTTCTTCTCCTCTTTTTTTAAACAATCTGCAGAGACTGTTGTTGACATCATCTGCATATACACCAAAAACAATTTTAATTGGACAGTTTTTCTTTTTGCATATCAGCGTCGGATGTGGTGCATCTCCTGCATGTGTGAGTGGGTGTTTTTTTCTCTGTTACATCCATTTCTATGTCTGAGTTTGGTGTTGTGTGTGTGTGTGTGTGTGATTCTGTGGACATTCCTTCACCTCTTTATCTTTGTGAGAAGGACTGTGTGTGTGTGTGTGTGTGTGTGTGTGTGTGTGTGTGTGTGTGTGTGTGTGTGTGTGTGTGTGTGTGTGTGTGTGTGTGTGTGTGTGTGTGTTCATGCACGTTGCGGCCCCCAGGTCCACCAGAGTGAGCACATAGAGAATGAGAGAGAGAGAGAGAGAGAGAGAGAGAGAGAGAGAGAGAGAGAGAGAGAGAGAGAGAGAGAGAGAGAGAGAGAGAGAGAGAAAGAGTGACCCTGAGGTCAGAGACTTCGAGAGGAGTGGATGTCAGGCAGGCCAAACAAGAAAGGACTCAAATGAAGGCACACGGGGGGAAGTGTAGAAGGCGAACGTAGCAGGCAGACCACAGAACTGATAAGCAGGGGCGGCAGTGTGCCACGAGGCTGATCATATATACTGAGATTGATCAATGGATGGGCAAAATAAATCAGGTGTACAGAGGTGCCTTCTCACGTGGCAGGTGAGGTGACGACCGTGGCGGACCGGGAGCTCTCCCTTCCCCTCTCACAGACTATGAGCTCATGAAAGAGGGGCTTTGCATATTCTAAACCCGTTCCCGAAAGGTGAGTCGAAAAAAATGTAAAAAAATGGAATATGTAAAGATCAAAGAGACTCAGAAGGCCCAAACCCATTTCTAATTTTTACCCCTACCCCTCATTTTTAAACGCCACTGGCTTTTCGACCTGCCCCCTCAAAACGGAGTTAGAAGGGGTCGTAGTGGTGGAAATCCTCCCCTTTGAAACGGAACAACATGGTCTCTATGTCGCTGCGTCGTCGGTAGTCGTTGATTTGGCGTTTACGGAAACATGACACGTTTGTTGCCGGACATTTTGAATCTCAATGCAGTCTGCAGCTGTGGTGATTTCTCTTGCCTGGGCTTTAGGCATCCTTTTGCATTAGTAGGCAGAAAATTGGAGAATATACTAGAAAATACTATTATAATACATACTATACACTGACCCAACGTCCCGCTTTGTCTGGAATTGGCCACTTTGTGGCCAATTCTTTTTATAATAATCCCAACAAGAATCGGGACACCCTTCCCATACGCGTGAATGCACAAAGCAGAGCGGTAGGGCTCGGTGGTAGAGGCATGGCGTGTATGGCGATTGAGCCTAACAATCCTTTCTATAAAATGCCAAAGGGGGCTATTGATCTTTCTGCAAATGGTTTCTCTCAGTTCAACTGGGATATTAATATGAAGAAGGGGAAGTTGATCTGGTACACGTCACATGTACAGTATGTGTACCGTTGCCTCAGCGGTTATAGTGAGAAAGGAATATTTTGTGCGATCGAAATCAGCCCATTTATGATGCCTCATTTGGATTCCATGAAGCATTCGCAGGTGAAATAAACTCCTTGAACGAGCAGGTCCATTTAAAAACTCACCTCGATGGTAACTAATCACCATGAGGGAGAGAAAGAGAGAAAGAGAGAGATACATAGAAAACCAGAGAGGCCGAAAAGGAGAGGGAACAAGATTGAGAGATAGAAAAAAAGAAAGATTGAGAGAGGGAGAGGGAGGGGGAGCGAGAGGGAGATAGAGAGAGAGCGAGAGGGAGATAGAGAGAGACAGAGGGGAAGAGTGCGAAAATCAAGGTTTTTTGAAATGCCACCGTCAGCGAGGCAGATGACCTACATAGCCCTCAAAAGTTGGGCGGGGGGAGGTGGTCCAATATATGTGATGGTGCTGACACACAGTAGTGGTGTGATCACTATAATCCACAGCAAAATGCAAACCAGAGCCACAGGCGGTATGTTGCAGCAGGCTGAATATAGGGAAGCTGCTGATTGATCAACTCCATCCAGCCAGTTGGTACAGTCAACCAGAGTTGGTACAGTCAACCTGTCAGAGAGTTGATCTGCATAATCCGTTGAGAAGTGTGTGTGGTTGGTGAACGGTTTAAGCAGCCTCACCTGGCCCTGATTACTCTGTGGCTGCTGGGTGAGGCTGCAAACCTGTGGGTCCTTAGTAATCAAGGCCCACATGTTAAAGCAGCCACCACCACACACACTCGAGGGAGAGAGCTCTTCCATGTACCATCTGCTCTGCAGGCCGTTATCTGCAAAACTCGACAATAAACCGGTTTCCTCATTCACCCTTTGTCCTTGTCTTCAGGAGGAGCCCTCAAGCAGCCATTTGACTGCTCCATAGGTATAGGCTTTATCTCAGAGAAAGGGTATTGTTATGATGGGCATAGTAGTAGCGGTGAAATGGATTTTTTCAATGGATTATTCTTTGACATCCTATAGTATTATAACAATGTACATTGAAATAGATTGCAACTGTCTTCAAGAGTGTTTGCATACATTTATTTACTGCTCTCATTTGGGAGGATGTGTAGCTTTATTTTGATAGTCTTAACAACTGACTGTGTGATATTGGGATAGTTCCAGTGTTGTATGAGCTGTTTTTTAATAGTGTGTGGTACATTAGTGTGTTGCTTAATACAACCATATTCCGATTTAATTTCACAGCGCAGGTCTGAACTCCAACACAGACGACACACAGTGGTAGGTCTACCCTTTGGTGACTTGATTACAATGTATGAGGCATAATTGTATTTTGTGTTCTTTGTGTATATTTTGGCAAGTTCAACGTGTGCCTTGATTAACAAGGAGCCACAGGTGTGCCGCCTCACCTGATACAAGTCCACCTGGCCTGGGTGAGGCGGCACACCTGTGGCTCCTTGTTAATCAAGGATAATCAATGCATAAACCGGCCACCAACCAGACACACTCCACAAACATAAACAATGTAATACATGTCAACCGTATGTCAAAGTTAAAGCTCTATTGGTTGTTGTGTTGTCATTTTTCTGCAAATTCATTGGCGGTTTCCCTATTCAGAGGTCTGTATACAATAAATGCTGGTTATCATATCAATAAGAATATAGCTTGTGGCTATATATATTGCAAGGGAGTTAGTGTTCATTGCTACAGTGTAGCTTAGCTTCAGTTAAAGCTACCTCGACCTCTCAAAGGCAAAGTGTTGTATTTATCAAATGCACTGTATAACAGAGGGTCATTCTGGACTGCGAAATACTTAATACAAGAAAAGGGTCGACTACATGAATAAAATATGAAGTAAAATAAAATGGGAATAGAAAAAATGTATCACCATCAAATAAACAATTCAGTGGGTATACAATCTCAGTCACCCGAGAGAATGTGAATATGAACTGAATTACATAGCATAAAACCTAAATGAAAAGCCCCAAGAGTCCCAATTAAAGAGTACCTTTAATTGGCCGGGTGCTACACATTTTGACATATAAAGGCTGGTCATAATGAAACATTAATTGTCCAGCTGGTTGCCATTGATGCTGCAAAGCATTTTTTATTTTTGGGTTTTTACTTCTCTCACATCTGCTGATCGGCACAGAGCTCATCACAGAGAAAAAGGTGAAGTACTCAGGAAAAGCCACAGCAAGTCTTACTGTATAGATGGAGCACTAAACACTCAATGTCCTGCCTATTATTTCCCTATCAATTGAACATTGAGTGAAAGATATAGAAATATTTAAAAAGTCAGTTCAGGTGGTGACTCATATGTTTTTGCAAAAGTCTTCAAAATACATATATATACAACACCTTATATTAGATGAGTGAATACTCTGAGACATGTGCAGTGCACATTCGACAAAGTGGTGCATGAAAAATGGGTATTAAGCAGGTATTAAGCCCGGACTACTTATTAAAATAATTATAGAAAGCCACAAAGTCAAATCAGTGAGCAGGGTCCAAAATTATCACCTGCCCGCCAGCCAATGGCTGGGAGATTTTACATTTGACAGGTGCGGGATTTCAGGGTTGCGTATTAAAGCAATTGCTCGGCTGGTCGATTTTCCCACTCTGGCAGGTAAAAAGACACAATTCTAAAAGTTAATTTTGGAGTGATTTTCTTTTATTAAATATCTCTGCTCGATGCCCGATGAAATGGGAAATAATAGGCCGGATCAAGGGCACTAAGTCCAACACAGTGTCCAGTACGTGCACTCTATTTATAGAGTAACGGCAAGACATGTCTCTGGTAATCCCGAGAGAGAGAAACAAATGAAGATGAATGTGTCAGGAAGAGGGCTTACAGGGCCAGTCTGCGTGATCTCTTAGGTTGGCCTAGATGCACGTCTCGGAGCGAGATCCCATGAATTATTTGTAATTGATTTGATCAGATTTAGCCACATTTGTATTGTTCATACTGGTTTAAATAAACAACTTGATAGTATTTCCCATCTTTGCTGAGCAAGAGTTTTGTGCCTAAGGAATTAATTCCATATAGACACCCATCCCAATTATAAGCCGGTTGAGTTCAGTGATGGAAGCAAATCAATTAGTTATATAAGTTCATTGAAGTTTTGCGGTAATCTTTATTTGGATCTCTCATCAATGCCCTTGCAATGAAAATTAGAAGTACGTTCTTGGTTCACAAAGCAATTAGGGGAGAGGTCTACACTGTTTTAATTGCAACTAAAGCCATGGAAACAGATTAGAATGGTGTTTTTGTTCTGTGCATTCCAGCTCTCTGTCTCTGTGTGTTCCTACTCACAGAGCAAGTTCCGGCTGTTTCTATTGATACAAATAGCTATCGATGTTTCATTATTCACCACACAATTATTCACTGTGAGCCCAACCAACCAACCAACCAAGCACACCCCAACATACATTGCATGCATGCTAGCAGTTACCTAGCAAAGCTTGCCGTGATTATTACTACATTACAGGGCCAAGCCTAGACAATGTAAACGTTGCTTTAATTGGCTGGAATGTACTGTAAACTTATGTTCTCGTCAACCTCGAGCTAGAATTGGTTAGCACAGACCTGTGTCAGTGTACCGGCAAATTCCCGTTAGCTGAAGCTCGCTGTTCGCCACAAGAAACAGAGATAATGCCATTGTGTGGCGGCCATTGTGAGTGTGCATTAGGGAAGGCTGTTCTTCGGAGGGGAGTGGTGGGGGGGCTGTGTGTGGCTGTCTGTGCGATGTAAATGTACCTTTTGTGTGATATGTTGGCATGTGTCTCGACGGTAGCCTATTAGCCGAGAGTGCAGTGATAAGCAGCTGCTAGCTGACATTCTTTATTGAACTTCTAAATACACTGAGGAACGAATCAGTGGTACAGAATCAATCTACGGATCTTTGTATTCAGTGATGCCAGTTGATACCATTTAAAAACGATGATATATTAGCATTGTGGCATCTTGGCTTGATTTGTACCCTCTGTTTTGGAATGACCTTCATTGTATTTTTTCTCAATGCTCCACTCTGTCTTTTTCCAAGCTTTCGTTTTATTTATTTCTCCGTGTTCAGATCTGGTTTTGTTATAATTTGTCACTGGACACAATGCTTTTACTTCGGCTTTCTCCATTAACTGTTCCTTATCTCTTTTTCTTTCTGTTAATGTGATGTCTCGCCGGATACAAAGCTTTCACTTCCCTTGTCTTGTCCCTTGTTTACTTTCCTAATGACAGCCCCATCCTCTCCTGATATCACGGTAATTGGTTGCCAAACAAAAGGTAGATGACTACTCCGCACACAACACAACACTCCCGCAGGAATGCTCTTCCTTCATTAGATCCTGTGTGGTCTCATCCTCCTTCCCCTCCTCCTCCACCACAGCTGAACTGAAGTCTGATTATAAAATAGAATGCAATGTGTCATCATCTTCATCATAGAGGGTGGCCGCAACCGAGATTGAATTCACAATGCCGCGCCAGTAATCTTCGTCCCTCATTATTGTAGGTAGGTCCTCAATTTCTTATTCTGTGTCCCTACTAGTGGTATCAATATAGTTAAGAGGTATACGACCTCTATTAGTAGAGTTCGTACTATTACTGTTATTACTACTACTACTATGCAATGCGTAGTTGGAAAAATAAACTATTTAACGTTTGATTCCATGTCTGTTTCAGGAGGGATGAACCAATTATTAATAACTAGCTATTTCGAAGTGGTGGTTCTAATCCATACCAGAAAGTATATGAGCAAAGCAAAAAAATAATAACTGTTTAGCGTGAGCTGAAATGTTGTCAGACTTGATTTGGGAAATCGAGTGTTTGATCGCAGGCCCACGTATGCCCTAGTGAGGGCTTCGTGGATCAGCATCGCCTGCCGCCATCGGCGAGTTGGCGGCACACGGAAAGGTTTACGAACGCAACTTTTTTCTTGTCTTCGAAATAATTGGAAATTAAGAGGCATAATGAGGTCTTCTGGGAAACGCACATTTCCAGCAGCACTCCTGACATCCCGCTGAAGGAGGTGGAGCGGAATTCATGGACGCTTTCTGATTGATTCGGCATTCTTATGACGTTCACAACAGACCGACAAAAAAGATACGTCCGTTGGGAAACAGTGGGGAAAAAAAACTAGCCATTGAAGCGAGAAGTTTTAGCGATTACAATAATGAATGAAATTGACTCTGTCGAGGAACTCAACGGGTCCCAGACCTCTTCACAGGGCTGAGACTGCCTACTTGCCTACTTGGTCCTTCTTCAATGTCTTTCCAATGTTGTCGAGAACACCCTCCAAGCACATGCGGCGTGATTCAGGCGTTACCTAGAAACCTGCTGACATGATGTAACCGGTATGCGCTACACGTCTGTGTTGACACGGTGGGAAAGATTACTCCAGATGAAAATGCACAGAAATAATAGCAGTCCTCCATTCGTATTAATCTGTAATCCGTATTAAAAGTACGTCTACTGAACTGCTAGGAGTGCTGCCACTTTCACTTTCATAACATTGTCATTAACATTACACTTACAATCTTTGCTGGACCTTTTGGACTCATCACTGTTACTGCACTGTACTGCACTGTATTCATGATACTCATGATACTGCACTACTGCCACTTTAAAATGCTTTTAAAGAGTTTAGTAAAACATATACATTCAAAACATGTACATATCATTTAACAGTCACTTTGCTGCTCTTTTTTTTTTTTATGGTATTGTTTTTGAAATTCATACTACGGGAGGGAATGGGGAGTAAGCATTCCAATATACTTGTTACAAATGGCCAATAAAAATATCTTGTATCTTGTATCTTGTATTTCCTGTGGCAATTGTGTGGTTAAGGAGACACTTGGAAACACCACCACACACACACACACACCACACACACACCACACACACCCCACACACACACCACACACACACACACCAGAACTTTCGTCCAAGTTGCGCAAGGCTCTCAGGAGATGCGTTATGTCTGACTGGTGCGCTGCAGAGATATTAAAAGGCGCAACAAGCCGTCGGCGGTCACAAGCTACCCAGTGGAAATATTTACAGACTATATTCCAGTAGAAAATATTCAAAAGTCCATTCTAAAACAATAGCAACACAAGACAGTGTTTAACCACACTAAACCTTTTTTTGTATTATTTCATTATAATTACAGCAATACAACTTATCTCTCATATCAATTCTCCATTTAATTCAGCATTTTTATGCAATTCTGTACTTGAGTAAAACAAAAACATTAAAAAAACATGATGCAATGTGTCGACTGTTCCCCACAGCAAGCTAGGAGATTTTTTTCTTTCTTTATTAAGACATGTTTAGTGAGATACACAACTGGCTCGCTCAGCTTTCAATTGGACATCTCTCTGGGGAAAGATGTGTGACCCATGTGGTCAGCTGAACAAAAATGAAAATGTATTCAAATCATCACGTGTTCGAATCCCTCCCCTCTATTTCTCTGGAATACCAAGAGCTGGAGGTGGTTGTGCGGGGGAGGAAAATCCACATCCCAGCTGATCTTCAAACGTCTCTGAGGGACTGATATGTGTTACGCTTTAGAAGAAATACAGGAATAAGTGAAAGGCTGCCTCACAAGTCTTATCACTTCCCCTTGTTGTCCCTTGAGACGGGGAAAACGATGAGGAAAGCTTTAAAAAAATAAAATAATAATAAAATTAAACATTGAAAGAAAAAGATAAAAACAACTCACAATGAATGATTTGCACTGTGAGATTCAATCCAGACTGTGTTTTACATTCACTTCAAAATAACGTTACAATTTTAAGGTGATTTTGTTTCAACCAAATTTACAACCGAAAAAATCGCTTTCGACTAGAGGTTTTAAAACAAAACAAAATAAATCAAAGAAGAAAATCTGATTCATGCTTGAGAATTAATTTCAGGGATAAGACAGATGTTCTTAAAATCCTTTTGACATTTTACTTGTTCAACTACGAAACATGCTTTGCATAAATTGCATACTATCCATTGTCATCAAACAAACAGAAATCCTCTTACTATGGCTCATTTTAAGAAAAAAAAAGGATAAACTAATCTTTATGGCTTTTAATGTCGAATGTACCAAAAAAATGACGACATCTGAAACTTGAAATGACATTCCCATGCTGTGATTGATCACGTCATTTGATTGAGACTGAGTTCTTTCCCCTCTCCCACAACCAGAAATGATCTCAATTCAAATGACTATTTGCACACAGGAAGCAAACATTTACATTGCCAAAGCACATACAAAAATGCAATTATCTAAAGAAAAGTGAAAAGACAATATGACAACAATGTAAACATGTACATACAGTGTGTATATATACAGGTATATATATATATATATACGGTGTATATATATATATATACATATAAATATATATATAATGTATGTATGTGTGTGTGTATATATATATATATTGGTTAAGTTAAACATGTAAACAAAACAAAAAAAAAGGGGACAAGGAACATAATAACAGTCGAGCGGCAATTGGTTCGATCCCCCATGTCTGCACTTCATCTGTAAGCATCAGCAAGATGGCTAACCCCCAACCTGCTCCTTAATGGCATGCATCGCAATAAATTATGAAGTCACGTTCGACAAAGGTGTCTGCTAAATAATAATAATAATAATAATAATAATAATACGATAGTAAGGTAGCATCAAAATCTCAATCCGTCTCGCTCATCTTCTGCCCCAACATGGGCCTGAGCGTGAAGCAGCAGTGAGGAGCTACCATGCCAGCCTCCGCTGGGCATTGCAGAAACACTGGATCTGTGCCCTATTCAAAAGGAAAAAAGAGATTGATTGCACAGTGTTCATCACCTCCGTGTGAACTCTGCATGCGACTCTATTAATCACACTCACTCAGAGGGAACAGGGAGGACAGATATTGATTGCTTGCTTGTTGTTTGTGTTTGGTTCAGGTTTTTTTGTATATATATCTTTTTTGTTATCATCATAACAGCGTTCTATTAAGTACCGGCTTGCAGGTCGGGCGGGTGATTCTTCTGGGAAATCAACAGGAACCCCTGGATTGCTGTCACCTCGGAACACGGAAAAATGTGAGGAATGAGTCATTAATGAGATTTAACAGCAGCCCACTGTGAAATAATATTATTCATGTTATCAAGGCTACATTCATCTATTTCAGACCTCTAGGGGACATTTAGCACACCTTTGCTCGACACTGGGATCCAATGTTGATGAGTGAGTGTTAGGTACGCTTTGAGAAAACTTAAGATTTAATCAATTTTTGACACTATCAAAAGACCACCATGTTCCACACAGGCGAGCATGTGCAAACGAGTCACCTAAAATATAAAGTTCAAATCCCTTTTAAAAATATAAGTTTTCTAAAGTTCTCGAAAAGTAAAGGCAATTATATAAAATAATTGCTTCGGGGATGTAGTAGAGTTTAACTATCGATTGTTACATATTACTCAAAAGTGTACTTGTCCAAACACTACTCAGGTGAAAGTACTTGTGTATTCCGACCTTGTGGAATGTGGTATCACCTATATATATAAAGTACAATGGAATGCTTACTCCCCATTACCTCGCCGCAGTATGAATTTTCGAAAACACTAAACAAAATAATAAAAATCAAGATACTGTACACAAAAAAATAATAGTGTAATGTAACATGGATGACAATGTTATGATAGTGGCAGCACTCCTAGCAGTTCAGTAGGCGCACTGCCTGTGGGTAAAACAGTCCTTGAACCTGGTAGTCCTTAGTCCCTAGATTCTGCGGAACCGGTGACTGGACTGCAGGGGGTAGAAGAGATGGAGCCCAGGGTGGTTGCGGTCCTTTATGATGGACATGGCCTTATTCCGACATCTGGTCCTACAGATCTCCTCAATGCATGGAAGTGCACACCCAGTGATCTTTTTCGCCATCCTCATGACCCTCTATATACCCTCTATAGGCTCTCTATATATAGAAATGAGGACTGTGGTACAGATGAAGCCAGGTGAGAGAGGTTGACGAGCTCCAATCGCCTGTGGAGACTGCTACGTCTGGAGCCAGTCGCTGTCTTATTGTTTGTTTATTTACCGAGGCGGAACACGTTGACATGTTTCAATAACCGCATCTCCCACCTGTCGGTTACACCTCATTCCTTGCAAAAGGAATGAGGCTAGGGGGTAGCTAAGGGGAATTCAGAAATGGCTAGAACTGAAACCAACCTAAGGGGAATTCAGAAATGGCTAGAACTGAAACCAAACACAGATGTTGACAAATGAAGCAAGCCCCAGGCGTGTCATTTTAGAATTTGACACAATCCGCCGTTCGCTGTGTTTTCCCTGGGGGGGGGGGGCCTGATGTACAATTTTTAAATCTGCAGAGTCATGGACACTGGTAGTCTTATCATTTTAGTGTGTGAACTCGATTTGCATATCATCCTTCTTGGCTTGACTGAACACGGACACTAATAGATTTTCACTGACGGATAAATGGTATGTTTAAAAAGCTCTCATCTCAATTGGGCTATTATCAGTCATCTGATATTGAGGAGGAAGTTAAAGTCTTTCAGAATGAATGAGGACAGCTTGTTTATTCAACATGGCAATTTTGACTTCCAAAGTCCGGCCACAAAGTCATAGCATTTGTTTATGTTAATTTCATAATATAAAATGGGATTGATCCTGTGAAACCTTTTTTTGATTTTTATTGGGCGTTGCAAAAATGTCACAATATTGTGATGACAAATAGCTGTACCCCCTTCGAATGGTTTGATCTGTGTGAATTATTCAGTGTGTTGCCTAAAAATATTTTTTTTAGGCAAGAGAGAGTTTTTTGATTTAGTTATAAATCAAAGTTTCACCGATAGCAACTCATTTCGTAAACCGTTAAGCTGTTGAGGCACAGTGAAATGACAATTTGGGTTGTGTAATGAGATTCTAACTTAGGTCACGCCCCAGAATTATTGGTTGACACCCAGGCAGGGTTTATCCGGGCTGTTTGACCTCTGGGGCCTCCAAAACCCCACCAACTGTGGCCTCAACCTGTCTTTGCCGGCATCCTCAATCCATGCCCACCTCTTTCGGACACGATGACGCAATCATTCAGCTCTTTCCTATACCGTTTGTTTGAGTTATAGACGTGACGGTTAGTCCTCTGCTCGCCGGCGCGTTAGAAAACGTGTTTGAAAACCCCCTGACCGTCTCTCGTTAACGTCGCAAAGGCGCTCCGAGGCGCTCACGGATCCGACGACACCTTCAGACGCTTCAAACGCGTCTGCGCACCAGCCGACACACACTCACAGCATGCGTAGCCTCAGAAGAACACTCTCCAATACCCCAGGGCCCCTGCAGCGCAAACACACCTGCCGTGATTCCAGTGGGTAGGAACATTAGAGAGGGAAGAGAAAACCCCTGCGGCCGTGCTTTGAGGAGTCTAGTAGATGTCTGTAAGAGCCTGCCTATGATGACGAACGTACAGACATCCGTCACACACGCGTGCGCGCGCGCACACACACACACACACACACACACACACACAGCATGCAGAGGAGAACATTTAATGAACATGGATATTTTCTTGTTATTGACAGCCAGACAGCCACACAGAGCAATTGTACGATGTTCTAGCACAGTGGTTTGCAAACTTTAAGGCCCTGTACCCCTAAAACACTGAATCTTCTGCTGTGTACCCCCTCTACCTTTCATCTGATGTTATATCTGAAGTGCTATTAACTATTTTGCTATTTTGTCAGCCTCGTAGAAAGCCCTCTAATTTGTCAAACAAGTGATATGCACATGAGTTCAAACATTATGAATGACTTATCTGGAAAATATTAAATACAAATGTAAAACAATTGTAAGTCATAAGAAGAAATGTCAAATTCTGTTCTTGCAACAACCAAATAAGTGAAGAATTGCAGCAGAGTTGGGGCGGCTGTGTGTGTTTTAAAACGTGGGTTCCTTTTTGACACAGTGAGGCTATTATAGATTTGTTTGTAGCGTACCCCCGATAAATGGGTTATTTGTACTCCACATCATTTGGACTATGTACATTTTAATATTTGTGACATTTAACATACGCAGAAACATGAATGCAAGCAGTATAACAGTGTTTTTAGCTTGAAATGACAATACGTAGCTCAGTTTAATATGAATCATGGTATGGTGATGATTTTAATAGCCGCGTGCACCTAGCTAACAACAGCCTATTGTAGTGGTTGCCTAACTTTGGATGAAACTGTCTGCTAAAGGACACAATTGTAAACATATGCACGTAAACACACACACACACACTACCACAAGCGGTCGGCGTGCCAGAGCTGTTGAGTCGACGCTATGGGCCATCGTTATCCATATCAAAGCCCCTCGAGCGTTGGACACTCTCCACTCGACCTAACAGGATGTTCAATCCCCGTCGAACGCGCGACACGCCACTTTGAAGTGTGTGCGTGTGTATGTTTTTGTGTGTGTGTGTGTGTGTGTGTGTGTGTGTGTGTGATATTTACCCGTGATTGTGGACACATGGCGCCTCATTAGACCCCTCTGTAGCCTTGTTACCACCCCGCATCCCCCCACCCGCCCCCTCCCCTTCCACACCCCAACACAATGACCCATCCTATTATAACCACCCTCTCCCGTCCCCCCCCCACCCGAGAGACCGGTCCAGCCAGTGGAGGAGGGGCGGAGGGGGCTGCCAGCAGCAGTCAAGCTGTTGGTGATCAGGGTGTAGGGGGACCTTTAGTCCTGCTAACATCTGCCCACTGGCTCTTCTCTCCTGACACCCCGCGCCACGCCACCGTTGCTCTCTCTCTCTCTCTCTCTCTCTCTCTCTCTCTCTCTCTCCTCTCTCTCTCTCTCTCTCTCTCTCCTCTCTCTCTCTCTCTCTCTCTCTCTCTCTCTCTCTCGCCATCTTTTTCTTACTTCCATCCATCCATCCATCCATCCATCCATCCATCCATCCATCCATCCATCCATCCATCCATCCATCCCTCCCTCCTCTCTCTCTCTCTCTCTCTCTCTCTCTCTCTCTCTCTCTCTCTCTCTCTCTCTCTCTCTCTCTTTCTCATTCATGTGACCTCTATCCACTATGGTCTCTTTCTCTGACCACCTCCTTTATCTCTCTCTCTCTCTCTCTCTCTCTCTCTCTCTCTCTCTCTCTCTCTCTCTCTCTCTCTCTCTCGCTCTCTCGCTCTCTCGCACACTCTCACTCGCTCACTTGACCTCCATCAGCTGAGCTCGATTTGTCTTGGTTCCCACATGTCTCCTTGCATCTACCTCGCTCTCTTTCTCTCCACCCGCTCCACTGCTATGTGCGCCTCTCTCGCCCATCCTGGATTGTTCTTCAATCACACGCCCAAACCCTGCCACTTTCACACGCACACACACACACACACATGCACACGCACACACATGCACACACACACACACACATACACACACACTTCCTTTACCTATTCCTTACCTATTATTTCTATATAATCAAATTTTTGCCTCCATCACCTCAGTCATACCTATGCTCTCTACATATATGTGTGTTTATAATGTACGTGAAGGCCTCCATTATGGTGTAGGCTTTCTTTGAGTTGTCTCTTTAAGGTTCTCTTATATATATCCCATACATCTCTCCCAAGCCTACATCTAAGTGGGTCTCATGTCTCAGAGTACTTCCTCCCTCGTTCTCCCTTTCTCTCTCTCTCTCTCTCTCTCTCGCTCTCTCGCTCTCTCGCTCTCTCTCACTCTCTCTCTCTCTCTCTCTCTCTCGCTCTCTCTCTCTCTCACACACAAACCCGCCTGCTCATCCACCTCTCCACACACACACTCTCACTCTGTATCTCTTCTGTTCTGTTCTGTACACACATACAACACAGCCTTTCATCATCTCCCCCTCCCTTGCTCACTGTCCTCTTTTCTCTCTCTCTCTCTCTCTCTCTCTCTCTCTCTCTCTCTCTCTCTCTCTCTCTCTCTCTCTCTCTCTCTCTCTCTCTCTCTCTCTCTCTCTCTCTCTCTCTCTCTCTCTCTCCCCATCTTTTGTTCCAACATCCAACTTATTTTCATCATCTCTCCCTCTTCTCTCCTCCTGTCTCCCCCGTGCCTCCCTCGATATCCCTCTCATTCCTCCTCCTCCTACTCCTCCTCTTTCTCTCTCTCTCTCTCCCCCTTTTACCTTCCTTCGCTCTCCTGTCTCATTCCCCCCCCCCCCCCACCCATCTCTCTCCTCCTGTCCCGTGGGTGCGGTGGGTGTGTGTGTGTGGGTGTGCGTGTGAGATGCTGTAGCTGTCTGCCTCACCACCTGCCTGGCCCTCCCGAGATCCCAGACGATATACTGAGGAGCGGACATACACCGCAGTGCAGAGCAGCAAGGAGGAGGGAAGGCAGGGAGGCAAGGAAGGAAGAGAGGGAAGAAGAGAGGTGCAGAATGGTGTTGTTTCCATACAGGGGCCAGGGCCAGCAACACGGGCAGACATATGCTGTCTGACAGCCCTGGCTGATCTAGTATGTTGTGAGTTGCCAGGCGGTAATGCATTAACCATTTTGCTTCCCCTCCCTCCCTCCCGCCCTACTTCCCTGTTCTCGCCCCCTTGTTGGTTTGCCCGCGGTGATGTCACAAAGAAAGGTTATGTGAGGTTAATGATGACGCACAGTTGAAAGAAATACAATGATTAGAAATTCATTCCTTCCTTTATGTGTGGTCGGACAATGGCACCTCAGTGAATATCATATGGTCGCTCCCTTCGTCATTCAGCGGAGGGAGGGCTACTATGGGCCAGTACACTGAGAGTCATGGAGCCTTGTTGAAAAATGGAATGAATTCAATTAATTTGCTGTTGTGGAAGAAACAACAAACATGAGTAAAGGTATGGAATGTGGATCCGGTGCCTGTAGCACCCTAACCTGTGTAATATTTACACAGTATAGTTTACAAGTATAGTATAGTATAAGCATAGTATCAGCCAGAATAGACCTATCTAGTGTTTGTGTGTCTGTCAGACCTAATGAGTCACTAAACCTGAACATACACACACACACACACACACACACACACACACACACACACACACACACACACACACACACACACTCGTGTTCGCATGTCTGTGTATGTTAATAAGACGTGTGTGCACGTCAAAACCCCCACCTATTTAAACCAGTGTGCTACATGTCCTGGTAAATTAGGACACGCAGGTTAGCATTGACCGCTGATGTTGTGACCGCTGTCACCAGTCACATGGGCGTATGAGTTGGGGGATCCATCCTCCCTTCCTCCCTTTCCTGCCAGATAAATATCACCGGCGGTACAGGCGGTAATGGCCTCTCCAAGCCCGCCACCGCCGCCACCGCCACCACCGCCGCCACATGCTAACGAGCGGCGCCGCCATTAGCATGCGGGAGCTGTTTTCCGAGAGTCTATCAAAGCAAATTACTTTTATGTGGTGCCGAAAACGTGACCCTGCCAGCGAGCAGGGGGTGGGGCGGGGGGCTCAGTAAATACGCCCATTACCCACGGACAAAACATAATTACACCCCGTTAATGTCACTGCGAACCAGGGGTTCTTTGTGGACCTCTTGCGGCCCCCCTGGTCTAGACATTTACCAGGGGGTCTTAATTGATGAAAATGATATGCAAATAAAAAAGGTTGCGTGCCTCAGTGTTTATCGCCAGGGGGTTCTGGGCTTGGCCGGTCGGCAGGTGAGAGAAGCTTCCTGCTGACAGTGGATGACAGTGATCAATGATGGAGTGAAAGAGAGGGAGGTGCAGAGAGGATGAGCAGGGATGAGGAGCATAGATGAGGAGGAGAGGGAGGAACAAAGATGAGGAGGAGAGGGAGGAGGAGAGAGGGAGGAGCGGAGATGAGGAGGAGAGGGGGGAGCAGAGATGGGGAGGAGAGGGAGAAGCAGGGATAAGGAGAAGAGGGAGGTGCAGGAAGGAGCAGAGATGAAGGAAGAGAAGGAGATTGGAGGGGAAAGGGAGCGATGCACAGTGAGGAGATTGAGAAGAGGGGGTGTGTGGGGGGAGGGGGGGGTGAGAGGATGAGAAGGAGGGGCGGTAAGGAGCAGACAAGAGGGAAGAGGAGGAACAGAGAGGAATGGCCCAGGGGAACAGGAGGCAGAAGGAGGAAAGAGGAGAAAACGTGAGGAGCAGGAGGAGCAGGAGTCGGGTTCTCTCATTTTTGTCTAAGGCGGACATTGTGGCGATGATGTTGAAATCATCACCTGTGAAATGATTGCAGGTTTTTCATATGAGGACGGTTGTCATGCCTTCACACGATGCCTTCATCCTATAATATCCAATAAGATGAGCTAATGAGGCGAGTGTTGGATTGCTGGCTCCCAGCTGTGATGAGCCGCTGCAGAAGCCTATTAGCAGCCAGTACCTTGACGTCATAAACCCGGATTTTTTTCTTTCTCACGCATTAACCTGTCTGAAATCGGGCTCAGCCTTGTCAGTGCTATTTTTTGCCTAGATCAGTGGTTCCAAAACTTTTTAAGGTTCTGTACCCCCCTCAAACATTGAAACCTCCTGCTGTGTACCCCCTTTACCTCTCATCTGATGTTACCAATGAACACAAGACAGTGCTATTAAAAAATGTTACTCTTTATTAAGCTGCGTAGAAAGCCCTCTCACATTTCAAACAAGTGATATGGGCATCATCGCAAACACAATGGGGACATCCCTGGAAAATATGGAAACAAATGTCTCCAAATTAGTGACCAATTTAATTTGAGTAGGGGCGGGTGTGTGTTTGAATTTTGACACAGAGAGGCTATTACAGATATTTTGTTGGTGTACCCCCGACGTAACTGTGTGTACCCCTGGATGACGATTTCAAAGTTTGCAGTCTGTCTGGTACACTGACTCGGAGTTTGGAGTGTTTGGAGAGTGGAACCAGGTGGGGAATGTACAATGAGACTTCCATTTGCTTTGATGTCTTTCTTTTCAGGTTATTTTCAGAGTTTTCAGAACAATAACCCCTTGTCTCTGAAACACAATATCAACACTTTCACATTTCAATTTGAGAACATCTCAAAACACATTACAATTGTGATGTCACAATTATTGGTAAGACCCCAAAATAAAGTTACATTAATTAACCGTTGATTAACATTCATTTATCCAGTATTATGCATGGTGGTCTAGTAATCATTAACCAATGTTTTTAACCAAGGTATGAATTTATTCCGTAATTTATACAGTATTCAATAGGGTTTACCCTAACCCACTACCCCTAACCATAACCAGAACAAAATAAAGTAAGACATCAAAGCGAATGAAAGCTTCATTCTACATTCCACACCTGTTTCCACTCCCCGAACCCTCCAAACTCGGACAGTGTACACAGAGCCTAAGACTTTGAAATCAAGCTACCTGAAAAGACAGGTTGCTGATGCTTTATAATAATGCTTGTTACTGCATGAACTAATGTTAATTAATGGTGTTAATGTACCCAACTATTACCCAACTATTATTATTATCACCAGTAGTCTAGTGCTTAATAGTTATATCTCGAGGTAGCCCATCTAATTCAACCTAGTGTGTTCTAAATTCAAAGCAAAGAGCTAAAAAAACAACATTGATTTACTTATTCTTGATAGAAATGTTCGGACACATGAATAGTCTGGACTGCAGATTAGCTACGACTATGAGCCCTATATTCTCAGCCTTAGTGAATCTGGAAATATATATATAGGACATTTTAGATATAAATGCCTGTAAATAGACAGACACAGCTGCTGAGTGTGTGAAAGCGGGGATGTTGCACCGCCGCACGCGTGTAGAGGTTAGTCACCAGAATGCAGGGCATCTTGACGCCGCTTTATTGTTATTTTTCTTAAGTGTTACGTTATTAAAATGTGCGCATATTAATATGTGAGGTCAAGTTTGACACCAATGTGCTCACTTAATTACGTTTCTGTTGAATTTATAACAGTTGTAAGTGGAGTGGTCTCTGTATTGCGGTACTATCTACCAGGCTGGTACACAATGACATTTTTCTATTATTACTATTTTCATCAAATGATATAGCCCACTGGTCAATCTTAGTGATCCTTTGTATATTCAGATGCCATTGAGGGCAATGTCTATTGCATTGTTCTATTATCATTATCATTATGTTCTTGCTTGCCTCTAATTTGGTCTTGTGCCTATGACAATGGACACTTCTTGGGGCAGCAGTAGCTCAGTCTGTTGAGACTTGGTGTGGGAACCAGAGGGTTGCCGGTTCAAGTCCCCTAAATGGACCAAGTACAGAGTGAAAACTGGTATTTGGAAAAAGGTGCCAGTTCGCTTCCTGGACACTGCCAAGGTGCCCTTGAGCAACGCACTAGTCTCCTACACTGCTGCCCGGGCAGCTGTATATACAATAGCTGCCCACTGCTCCTAATGCTGGAATTGGTTAAATGCAGAGAAACACAGATTTAAGATCTGTAAAAGGTCATTATTGAGATGTATTGTCCTTTCCTATCCCGTTTCTCTTGGGAATATGCATTTTTGCAAACCGATGAACGAATGCCCAGCTAAATGTCATGAAGGAAACGCCTCAGAAGCAGTCAGTAAACAACACAAAGAGGTTAGTATCCAGTGGACTTTAACAAGGCATTAAGAAAAATAATATATTGGCAGTCCGTGGGTAACCTGTCACCTGAGATCCCCCTGGGGGCGGGCTCTTTGTGTTTGCAAAACAGACCAAACCCCATAATGCCCTCAAACGTGCTGTTGCCCGCGTTCAGCTTTCCTGGATATGCTAATGTGACGGCGCGTGGTAAGAGGAGCGCGAACAATTGCTCATCCCCACCCCTGCAGACCTGGAGGTGGAGAAGTTCCCTGCAGCGTGTTTTCCGTGTCACTTCGTAGTACCGCCCTGGTAGTTCCGCCGCGGGAGGGTTGTTCCCGGCAGGTAGCGTGTGAAGGTGAGGTGAGGTGAGGTGCAGGGGGAATTCAAGCGCAAGGACCTGGGGATTAAACGGCACTCATTTCTCCGTAACAGACGTGTGTGTGAGGGAGGGGGAGCGATGAGGACGGACAGAGACCGACAGGCAGAGAGGAACAGAAATGGAGAATGAGAGAGGGAGAGAGGACACGAGTGAGATTGAGAGACAGAGGCAGAGAGAGAGTGAGAGAGAGAGAGAGAGACGGATATAGAGATGTTTTTGTCACCTGATGCAGCACTTTTGTTTCCCCGGAGGGTTCCCAGCTCCATATTAACCCTGGGCGCTCAGGACCACGGCACCATTAGCGTACGCTCGCACTAATAAATAACCCGTACGGACTTGTCAGAGGAGCATGGGGGCCCTGCTGACGGCTGTTGGTTTGAATGAATGTATTACCGCGGCTGTTGCCAGGGGGTGGGACCGTGGGGTGGGGGGGGGGGGGGGGCGGGGGCTAGCTGGCTAGTGTTGTTAGCGCGTGCGGCATGTCGACTCTATCGCTAACATAACGGACAACCTAAACTGTCGGAACGAGACAAACTGTGGCGCCTAGCGCCCCGTGACATTAGCATCAACCCTGCTGCCGCAGTGGCCCTGGGCGTCTTGTCTTTCTCATGTGGTTTCATGTTTACGCTCCCCCCCGGATAACGATATGCGGGGGGGGGGGGGGTTTAATAAGTCAGCTTTTTCACCAAGTTATGATGCGTGTCAAACCAATGTGTGACAAGGCCGGAATAACTAGTAATGAGCTTGGACAAAGATTATCTGTGATGAAGACCAGTTGAGAGAGAAAGAGAGTTTTCATGAAAGCCTGTTCCTTTTGTCTCCTTTTGTTTCAGATTTGAATTTAATTGACCGTGTGTGTGTGTGTGTGTGTGTGTGTGTGTGTGTGTGTGTCTGTGTGTCTGTGTGTGTATGCATGTGTGTGTATGTATGTGTGTGTCATCCCCTTTCTGTGTGTAACACAAAATACCAATCATACAAGAATACTGAATTGAAAAATTGAAAATCAAACCATTCCCCGGGATACTTCTTTATGACAATGAGCTTTTTTGCTGGCAGCTATCTCTATGGCACACCGGTGGACCATTAACAACTGATATCACATTGGTTTTTCTTTGGACAATTGTACAACAATGGTTTCACATCAATTCCATTTTCCTTTTTCAGTTACACCTTGCATCTTTACAATATTTAAAAGATTTATATTCATATATTTGATTTATATAAATATCAACTATAATATAAATAGAAAACATGTTCAATTAAGTAAAAAAGGGTTAAACACATCACATAAACACACCAGCGGTCATTCCGGAAAGTGTGCAATAGAAAATGCACGGCTTTGCTACTGCCCTCTTGGACACCTCTGCTTTCACAGTCAAAGCACTCGGGTTTCACCAACAAGGTCCATTCACACACCCCACGCTTCCCCCGGAATACTGCCGGGACCCAGCGATCCAGCGATAGCGATACCTCCTCCATAATGGATCCGCCGTTTGCACATGGCCCCGCTCACTCATCCATAACCAATACACAACCTCACCCACACACACCCCCCCCACCCCCCCCCCCCCAACCAACAGCGACTAGCGCTTCAATGCAATCGCAAAGCAAAGTCCAGAGCAACAGCAACAGGGGGCCCCACAGGAGATAAGGGTACAGTGAAACGAAAGGGTAGCATTCAAAGTTGTTTATCATCTGCATGCAAAGGGCGGGAGGTGACGTGGGATCCCGCCTTCAGCAGGGAGGAAAAATCTAGAATCTCGGAAACCGAGGCGTATTATCAGCTGTGACGCCTCCATGCTGCACCTTTTGGTATATCAAACATGAGTAGTGTTCCCTTGATGGGTGCCTTTCGAATGGTTTTTTAGTATGCACTTCATTATCCTTGGGGTGATTATGGCTCATTATATATTATGGCTTGGGGACACCAGAGTTAACACACGCACAGAACATACATTAAAAGGGTATCCGTTTCTCCATTTGGTTCCACTTGCCGTACATCTTTGTCATGTCATGTAAGTCATGTAAGGGAAGTAGACTGAATTCGTACAGCGTGTGTGCTCATGCAAAGAGCACTGAAATCGATAATAATAATAATAATTTATTATTAATAATAATAATATGATAAGAATTCTAAGTAAAATAATGATAATAATGATTCATTTAATTTATATCGTGTTTTTTAAGAAACTCAAAGAAAAAATATGGTGACAAACATGTACAGAAATCACAAGATGGATTTGGGATGGGAATGAAACTAGGAAGATAAACCTAGCAAATCGAACAACTCAACAAATCAAAGCTAAACAAAATGGATGGAGGGAAAGATGATAAGGAGAAGGAGGAGGAGAGGATGTCGGAGGAGGAGGAGGAGGAGGAGGAGAGGATGAGGATGGTGGAGGAGGAGGAGGAGGAGGAGAGGATGGTGGAGGAGGAGGAGAGGATGGTGGAGGAGGAGGAGGAGGAGGAGGAGGAGGAGGAGGAGGAGGAGGAGGAGGAGGAGGAGAAGAGGATGGCGGAGGAGGAGGAGGAGGAGGAGGAGAGGATGGTGGAGGGGGAGGAGGAGAGGATGGTGGAGGAGGAGGAGGAGGAGGAGGAGGAGGAGGAGGAGGAGGAGGAGGAGGAGGAGGAGGAGGAGGAGGAGGAGAGGATGGCGGGGAGGAGGTCAGCAGAGAAAAGCAGCAGTTGCGAAGAGGTGGGTTTTGAGGGCCTGTTTAAAAGGTACGAGGGTGTCTGACTGTGTGATTCATTTGCTCTTACCGAACACAGTGAAAACCTTATCTTCTCACTCTAATCACTTTAATCACTCTGCACAATTAGCCCTACTCCCCCCCCCCCTCCCGCTAAATGTGCTTTCCCTATTAACCCATTACCCACCAAATGTAGACAACAAATATCCTCAGACACTTTAACACTGTAGACAATGCAGAATGTCATTTGGAGCGCTCTTTGCTAAAATGTTATGCCTGGAATGTATATTTATATTTGTATTGTTATAATAATAAGACACCTTGTGGTCTGATTCGTATGGATATTATATTACTGCACTATTGCTGCACTATGTCCAGTTATTTTATTTTTTATAGCTTTTTTATAGATACCAATTTGAAGTCGCTTTGGACAAAATTCTCTGCTAAACGACTGGTTGAAGTCTATGTAGCCTACTTTCTGGTAGTTTCGGGTGACATCTTGCAGACGTGGAGAGAAAAAACTAAGTTTAATCAGGCCAGTTGAAATGTGAAAAAGTATAGTCAACTTAAGTGTCACCAAGCATATATGTGGTTAAATATGTTCATCAAAACGGGTGTTGGCCAATAGGACTCATCAAAACCAAGAGTCTGTTTAATTTTTGGCTGTATTGTTTTTTTTATGTCTGTGAATAAAGCAACCTCACCGTGCTTTATTTGAACATTTCCATTACATTCGGTGATTTATCCGAAAAAACACATGCGTGTTTAGACTATTGTCGTGTGTTTCCCATCAAATGTACGCAAGTCCACTTCCTGTGTGTCTCATCGTGTGTCAAACGGTGATTTTTTTTTGACGTTCCAAAGTGGGAGTTAGAAACGGGTGCTCATGGGTTTACTGTCTTGTTATTATTGAAAAAAAGATTGAACCCGGTGCCAGGGCTTGGTAGCGTCGAAACGCATGCATTAATGAAAAAAAAAAAAAAATCCCTTCATTGTTTCTGACACTCTTCTCAAAAAAAACTGCCTATTACCCCCACGCCACACTGCGTATGAGCGATGTGTCTCTGAACAGAATACGCCTCTGAATGTTTCTGTGTAGGGTCTAATTGCCATGTCAGCATGGCCAAGAGGTTTTTTACCTAACCTATTATGAAATACAGGTTCAATATCCATTCTCTCCTCCTCCTCCTCCTCCCGTGAAAATTACCTTTGGGCTATGACACGGGAGCCCCATCTCTCTCTGTAGTTTGTCAAATCACCAACACACCAACCCATCGCCACCTGAATTTCAAATAAATACATTTGAATTTATTATGCAATCGTTTGGAATGAATTCAGTGTGTTTTTTTTTAAAATGTTTGAAGCTTTGAGCTGAAGTGCAACACTGTAATTAACCGTGTACTGCGATTGTATCTCTCTGTATTATATGGCAAGTTATTAACATATAAAGTGCATTCTCCATTCATTTCCTGTTTTCTATCTTTCATATTAGCTGTGACACTGAGCTTGAGTTAATAATTAATTTGTGTAAAAATAGAGGAGGAGTAGAGGAGGGAAGAAGGTGCTGTTGTTGGAGACACTTGGTGGAGTTTTGGTGGTGGGTGGGGTGGTGGATGGGTATGTTTGAAGCAGACATTTGTAGCATTAGCAGCATAAGTTTTTGTGTAACTAGTGAGCTATACCAGAGGAATATCAGAAATAAATCAGCTCTTATTGAGAGATTACTGAATGTCCGACCTGGTATCTTAGGAGAAGTAAGGAGCAAAACAATAAATACATCTAAGACCAGTTGGAGAAATGTATAAGCCAATCAAGTTTTCTTTTAGATCCTACTGCCATCTCAAGATCAGTGCAGTGACAGAAATCATTGATCTTGATTGGATCGAATGAGACAGAGAAGTGTTTCTAGAAGCTTAATTTAAGAAAATGGTCAAAATCTCTGTGGAGTGTGTGTGGTTGGTAGCTGGTTTAAGCAGCCTCACCTGGCCTGAGTTGGGGGTGAGTTTGCGAGTCACCCTGGGGTGGTGTTCGGACAATGGGGTTGGGGGTTGTTGTTTTGTTTAGTTTGACTTGTTAACCGTGTAGAGTCCGGTTCAGGTTTATTTTTGGATAGGGGGAGTAGGTTTCGGCTGGGGATTTTCCCCAGCCTAAATTTAGCATTGGGTATGTGGAGTGTGTGTGTGTGTGTGGTTTGTAGCTGCTTTATGCAGCCTCACCTGGCCTGAGTTTGACTGATTGGCTGGTGAGGCTGCACACCTGTGGATAATTGTTAATCAAAGCCCACAGGTTAAAACAGCCAGAGAGCGAGAGAGCGAGAGAGCGAGTACCATCTGCTTTGTTCACAATGATTCAAACTCTTACAATAAACCGGATTCCTCATCACGCCTGCTATTTGTCTTTGGGAGGAGCCCTCAAGTAGGCATTTTTAATGGCTGGTGGCAGCGTCGTCTGCTACAATCTCATACTGATTTTAAATTGAGCTCAGTTTTGTCTAGGAAAAATAGGCTAGACAAAGATTAGATCTTATTTTGAATTGTCCTATTCTCCAGGAGTAAGCACTGATTAAATCTTGCTAGAATAATTGGTGTCTTTTTTTTGAGATATAGTTTGCAATTTGTGCTGTAAAAGCTGTTCTTCTTACAAAGTGTTGGTCTGACCAGACTATTAGTGGTCTACATTATGCAGTGCCTGGGCAGCTAGTGGGAATGACAGTTGTAATCTGTTCTTCACATGACAATATAGGCCTACTATAAAGATAGTGTCAATGACGCAGTACCTCATCTGGCCGCACTATCAATTTGGACAGTGTATTAGCAGACAAGCCAAACGGAACAGATTGTTTTCTGAGATGGAAGAAACATTGTTTTGATATAAAAAAGCTATTTAGCGATTCATCCATTAATAATGAAAATCTGATAAAAGTTCTATGCACAGTGGCAAGTTTTACCAAACAAATGTAACGGAATTGACAATAAGTGGAGAAGCATTTTTTGTGTAAAGTATATTTACCTGTATTTAATTCAATTAAGACATACTATCATATAGTAAAACCAGTTATGCACATACATCACGTATATTGTCTCACGATCAAAATAAACCCTACCTTGTCCCGGTCAGCCATAGTTTCTGTTTCCGTTTAGCGTCATGCACCTGGAAAGCTTTCAGTTTGCAAGTCTGACATTTTCAACTCACGAGGTGTCTGGAATGTGGAATTAATGATAGATCCACAAGTAATGCTAATGTAATAATGCTCCCCCCAAAACTCTGTTTCCCCAGCGCAGTGAGCTCTTGTGATTGGTTCACAGAGCCTCTGGCTAGACCTGCCCTAAGGGAGGATCGTCCTGCCATACTGCCGTACACACTCATACCATTTTAACACTACATACGGTATCGACACCCCTGTAATAGTTAACACGGGTATCGATGGGTCGTCGGGTGTCGAACCCATAGTAGTTTTATTGCTTTCCACCCAAACTAGTTACTTCGGGATCAAAACCACCTACCCAAGGTGGATTACTTAATGCGCACTAGTTGGGTAGTGAATGCGCATTACTTGCCAGTATGAAAGCAAAAGCAAAACAAAACTAGTTTTGCAGCGCCGCGAATACCATATTTAAGCCCAGTGTGAAAACTGTATCAGTTTAAGAAAGAAGGACTCACCGGCAGCTCGGGTCTGGCAGTTTTATAATTGACTTCAATTCAATTGGGAGCATGGGGAGGATGGACCCCCGTAGGAAAGGGAGGACCATCCTTTGTGTAAAATAATTTTAAAATGAGAATTTAAATATGTATATACATATATTGATATATATATCAGTGGTGAACCGTGTCTATCACAACTGGACCTTCTGTAGACCCCCCCCCCCCCTCGTCGTCACGGAGGCAGTCACTTTATGCGTTATCTCATTTAGGAAGATCAGATTGTCGCAGCCAATTTCAAAGTTGACCATAGTTGGTAAAGCAGTGTCCATGTAGTGACGTAACAGCCCAACACAGCACCACCACACACAGGCTATCAATGAAAGGGACGGCCTAAAATGATACGTGAAAAGGCTTAACGTAACTTAAAGTTCCAAAACAGCGATCAATAATCACCAAATAGCACTTTCACCTGTCAAAATATCAAAACCTAAATCCTCTTATTACGGTGTTTTCTTCTCATAAAGCTGCGTTTAGACTTTTCCTTGCTGGCTCAATAGAGAGGAAAACATTCAATGTCACATAACGTTCATAATGGGAGGATTTAAGTTGAGATATTTTGGTGGAAGTGCTAATGACAAGACATATGCCAGAGAAATTAGGTGATTATTGAACGCGGTTTTGTAACTCTTAGTTACGTTAAGTCTTTTCACGTTAAGCGATGCAAAGAAAGATCAAGTCAAAACTCTCAATTTAAATGCACAACAATGCTTAACAACCCCAAGACAGCAGTTAACTAATCCGTCAACAAGTGTGTGGAAACAAAATGCAACAACCAGCTCAACGAGACGCAACACTGCGCCAAAACCAGCAAAGACAAATGAGTCTCACTCACCAATGATGTTCACTTAAAGACCAAATCTATTCTCCTGTCCTTCTGGATGGATCGATAACCCGGTCATAAATCTGATCACTACTTTTCAGATCCAAAATTGCCTTTCAATAGCTATGGAAGCTAATGCAGTGAGTCGGGATTGTCCTGTTCTGTTCCTCCATATATTAAAATGTCCTTTCCGCAGATGCAGTGGTGACGGGGATCGTTAAAACTGTCCATATATACACTGAGTGGTCGTCTTGAAAAGGGTACTGTAAATGACGTAATAAAGTTGCCTTATTTAAAGGGAATAACATAATTCATTTTATAGTTAAATAAAATAAATAAATACTTTATTTCATGTAATATTACAATTATTCAAATATGGCATGATTTATTACAGTTTAGTTTTATATGTTACACCAATATCCCTTAGTGTTTGTTGTTTCTTGTGCCGAGGAACTAATGTTTGTTCATGCTCTGGTACTGCGTGTTGTGTTGATGCACCGGGCAACTCAACGTGGGTTGATGTCTTTATGGAAGCTCTGCTGCAGTCCGTGATAAAGTTATCAACAAGGTTATTCAGAAAAGGAACTTTAAAGATTCTAATCTCCTTCCACGACAAGTGGCCAACGAGGTATTTGTTTTATGTTTTCATGTGGGCGTCATGTCCTTTTTTCATTCATATATTTGTATGTGTAGCACACTATGCTAATGTCTTTGTACATACATACATACACTATGTATATGTTATTCGTTGTTGTAGTTCTCACGGTGTAACGGAAGAAGGGAGGCTACAAGAATTTTTTCAAAGAACCAACCTGTGTCTGTGTTGTGAAGAGAGCTACAGGTACTAAACCTACGTAGAAAAAATACAACGTAGCCCTACGCTAGATCCGAGCCAGTGAACCTTCTGGCGCACTATGGAACTTTGGGGAAATCTGAAAGAATACGCCCATTGGCTACAAATCATGGCCACCATGATTGCTTGATCAAATTGTCAATACAAACGTACGCTCTCATTCAGTCTAAGGGCCAAAGCAATCGGGAATACTTTGGTTGAAGGATATTCTTCCCAGCAACCTAGAACAATATCTGATTGGTTGCATCGTTTTTCCAACACAAAACCACTCAAATGCGTCGTGCATGGACCGAGAAAGACAAACAAATCAATGTAACACTGCAATATAACAGATAACAACACAGATACGATTCTCATTTATTCATTTTATTTAAATTGTATTAAATTGTATTAAATTGTATTAAATTGTATTCAATTTTATTAATACAATTAATTCGATTTGTTTCATCTGAGAGTTCTAGGTCTTCTCTGAATACCTTGAAGGCCCTGACGCTTCACCACTGCTGTATATATATCAAATCTCATTGTATAAATATTTTGTAAAAGCAAGAAAAATCATCTCTACATTATTGTCACAATATTAATATTGAGATATTATATTATATTTGATTGTGTCTATATCATCCAGCCCTAATTGCTGCTATACTTCAAAATGTTGTGTTTGCCTTTGATATTTCACATTTTCATATTGTAGGCTATGCCTAGATTAATGTATATTTCTCTAAAGTTTCAGATAAATTTATGAGGTACCAGAAAACATGCTATATTGAGACATATCGATTGTTAGCAAGATATGAAATTACCTCAATTGGGATATAAGATTTTGGCCATATCGCCACATCAAGTACAACCCTGTGTGTTTAATACTGCAGTGGTCCCTAACCTTTTTAGTGCTACAGATTGGGCCTCTGGTTGTAATAGTGGGTCCACAGACCACAATCAGTCCGCGACCCAGTGGTTCAGAGCCACTATTCAGGAACTAAGAACCAGGCTTCTCCTCCATTCCACAGTCAGGGAAAATAAATCAAAAGAGGCACAACTTCAATCCTTTACGTGCTACAAGGTCATTCCAACGGACCCAGTCACACCTCTTTCCGAAAGGCAGCCACCAACAAGGTGTCCAATAAAAGCGGCAGCAGTAGATGAAGACGAAATAGAAGAAGGGTGCGGGCGGGTGGGGTGGGGGTGGGCGGACCACACAATTGCGTCCTTCCTCCTTATCAGGCCACTGATCTGTTGTGGTGAGTGACCCCGTGGCCGTCACCCGTACGCCATCGATCTGCTCTCCGCTGCCTGGGTGGTGGGCAGGGGACTGGGGGGGGAGCTGTATGCCCTCCAGTTGCCTGCTTTATTGCCTCCACAGTCCTTAAAGGAGCCCCCCCTTTAGTGAGCGATGAGGACAATTAAGCTTGGGGACATGCATGCTGCGACACAAACACACATTTAACACACACACACACACAGACAGATGCACGTGCATAGGCATACACACACACACACACGCGCGCGTGCACATGAGGGGGGCAGTAGCTCAAGAGATAGAGCAGGATGTCTGGCAACCTCAAAGTTGCTGGTTCAATCCCCCGGACACCCACTGAGCAAGGCACCTCACTCTTATTGTTCCCCACCAGCTGGCTGTCTCCTTGCACGGCTCACACTGCCGTCAGTGCATAAATTAATGAATGAATGAATGAATGAATGTGAGGCACTAATTGTAAAGCGCTTTGGGTAAAGGCGCTATATAAATGCAGTCCATTTACCATAAGCATGCACATACACCCAGGCTAGCGCACAGCGACTTACTAACAAACCCACATGCTCACACACATTGACACAGGCAGACAGACCTACATACAAATGCACGTACAGAAGTACTCATCAGCATACAGTACATACACACATTCAGACACACACTGAATTACTATCAAGCCCGTGCTCAAACACACAGGCACACACACACACACACACACACACACACACAGACACACACCCCACACACATGCAGGCATGCATTGACGCACATGCATACACATGTGTGTGTGTGTGTGTGTGTGTGTGTGTAAGCAAGTACTTGTATGCATGCAGGCACCCACCGCTAACTCCCTTTATAATCACACGTGCACACATGCCAAGAAGCATTGATTAGCACGGACCCATGTCCCATACATGGCAGCAGCAGCAGCAGCAGCAGCAGCACAAGGAGGGGGTGGTGGGGGAGGTGGTGGAGGTGGTGGAGGTGGTGGTGTAATCCTCTGTTGTCACTGGGTAATGAAGCTGTACCACTGGGGGTCTCAAGAGTCAAGAGATGGGCGGTGGTCCGTGATCATGTCACTCCAGACCGCCGTTGTAGAAAGATGCCTGGAAAAAAATGGACCCTAGAATCAGGAATGTGAAGAAAGAAACTTCGAGGAGGATGAATGCTGCTTTTGCTATCAAGTTTGGTTGCATATAATGTTATTTGACTTTGCAAAATATGTATTGCTTAAAATGCCTTATTGTGTTGTAGTCATGTTGCGTTGTCGAAAACAAGTCTTACGCAATTGTTGTTTTTATAATGTCCTAATCATGCCTCTTTATTTTACTAATTGTACAGTGACTTTGGGTGTTATGAAAGGCGCCTAAAATACAATGAATTATTACTACTATTATTATTATTATTATGATTATTAAGTAAAAAGAAAAAAAAGTCCATATTCCCCCCCGCCATAGGATTCTAGCCTCTATATGGTAATAAAATATTATCTCTAAGTGAGTAAATTACCTGGTTTGCCACTTGCAGTAACTCTTCACTGATTGCTGCTTACTGACAATTGAATTTGAGCTGCGTTATAAACATTAAACACGCCTCATTTCCGATGGCTAATTGACGGAGTGCGGCTGTGGCTATCAGGTTAGTTTAGCTAATGAGGCTAATTGTCTTTGAACGTTAGCCTACCTATCAGATTAGAACTAAATATCGTATTAGAGTGGCTAATAAGGCGGCTTGCCTGCGAATGTAGCCTTACCTATCAGGTGAGAGCTTATGTGGCAAATTTTCTCCGAATTGACCCTTACCTCTGAGGGCTAAACATGATATTAGCATGGCTAATAAGGCAGTTTGTCCTCTGAATGTAGCCCTACGTAGTTTGTTAGCGCAAAAACAAAACATGTTCCCTGAAAGTAGGTTTGCCTACATCAGGGGTCGGCAAGTAAGTTTGGCCTCGGGCCAATTTTTTTCTAAGCCACTAGATGGCGGCCAGAACATAATCAAAAGCTAATTTAAGTTATTGATTGTTAAAACATGTCACACGTTCAAATGCTTTGACTTTTCTTTCGAAACATTTTAATACATTTCCGCGTTGCACGTCGGAAATGACGCTAGTCAACTAACAGTTTGTTTTGTGAGCCTGCTAACAATGTAATGTAGTGTTCTAGTTAACTAGATAGCAGTGGGGATTACTCACCCAATCCATTGCACTGACTAGCGAGTTTGTGTTGTGATTCTCAACAACGTTGAAACGTATTTCCGTGTTTCAAAAGAATAGTCAGAACATTTCTATTGGTTGCCGATATGAGGACCAAAGCATTACAACTAGGGCTGTCAAAGTTAACTCGTCATTAATCTCGAGACTTGAACGCACACTATCAGCGGCGCGATCAGTGGCAAATAATATTTGATTTTTATTCTCAAAATAATATTTTATTATCAAAATAATCTTCGGGGCCAAATATTATTGCTGGCCCCGCGGGCCGCCTGTTGCCGACCCGTGGCCTACATGCTAGTACTACTGTGCTGAAATCGACAGCCTCACGATTAAGACCCAAGCGGTTAGAGACACTATAACAGTAGCCTACATTATCAATCCCAGACGGGAAACAGAGAAGTGTATAAACTATAAAATATTGTTTATACACATACACATAAATACAAATAAAAAAGTATGTAAAGATAAAAACATATGTAAACTTTGTAAACACGGCATGTGCCTGGAGATAAGTGTATTTTGAAAGCACAGAAGATAAAAAATACACACACAGGTCAGGCCGCGCGGAACAATTCCCGCTAGCGGCGGTGTTTTGAAAACATCGTCATTGCAAGATAATCAAGTGTCACACAGAGGTTATTAAAACAGCTAGCGGGTGTGTGATGTTGTGATTGGCCAATTAGGGCCCTGTCTGCATAATTAATTAGCTTGGTTCTCTATTTTCTTACAAGTCATTCGGCGCTCCTCTAGATAAACCCATGTGTGGAAACTGTGTGTGCGCCCCCTGTGTGTGTGTGTGTGTATGTGCGCGTACACACACACACAGGCCGATGTGCGTCGGCTTGCGGTTTGAAATCCAGTGAGGATTAGAAGGGAATGAAACATTTTTGACACGTTGTCTGTCAGCTTTGACTTATCCTCCCCAGGGAACGGTCTCGCTTGACAAGCTATGAGGAAATGAGGAGGTGAGCTGTGAGGGGGTGGGGGTGGGCTGGGGGTGGGCTGGGGAGGAGGAGGAGGAGAGGAGAGGTGGACATTGTGTTGATGGATTTGTACACTATCATTACAGATTTAGTTTAGTTGTTGGAGATTAACGGAAAAAAAAACTGTACACACCCACGCAAATACACACGCACGTGCTGGGCACACCCACGCAAAATGCATGACATGTGTCACACACACACTTGATGTTCAACAACAACACAGTGTTCCTGACATGCTTGTATTAATGTCACAATCTCTCATATACATGTACACAGGTATGTGTGTGTGTGTGTGTGTGTGTGTGTGTGTGTGTGTGTGTGTGTGTGTGTGTGGTGTGTGTGTTTGTGTATATGCAGCATTGGAAACATGAACACAGGATTGCCATGGTCAAGGTCAGTGAGAAATCTATGTGTGTGTGTGTGTGTGTGTGTGTGTGTGTGTGTGTGTGTGTGTGTGTGTGTGTGTGTGTGTGTGTGTGTGTGTGTGTGTGTGTGTGTGTGTGTGTGTGTGTGTGTGTGTGTGTGATACTCCTCGGGGGGGTTCTCACGGGGCTACACTACAGACCATGGGGGGGGGGGCCATGCAGAGCTCAGCCTGCCATCACCATACCCCCAACCCCGGTGCCAAGGGGCCGACAATGAGCACTTGCCAGCTCTGGCTCCTTTCATCTCCTCCATGAAGACACACGGCTAATGGGCACACACACACACACACACACGGCACACACACATACACACACACACACACACACGCACACATACACACACACACACACACACACACACACACACACACACACACACACACACACACACACACACACACATACTATCCCCGCTCACCCTGCCATCAAAGTGCAGCTATGCAATGCATAGCCGTAGGTGTGAATTGACTTTCTCCCTTCCTATGTTACGGTTTTACAATTTTAAGTCATTTAATTTTAGCGAGACCCTTTTATCCAAAGGGACCTGTGGTGAATTCAGAAGCACTTTGTTAATGAGCTGGTAGGGGGTAAGGAGGCTTCAGGGTTTTTAAAGACTAACATGTTGTACTACTGGTGGCACTCGTGCTGCTGATTTTTTAATTTGGTGGCACCATAACACCATTTGGTTGAATTGTATTGGCATGTCTTTGACACGTACCATCTCTACGTGTGTGTATGCAGTTGAAACTATGAACTCACTTGAAATAAATCGGAAACTGGTTCTATTGGATTCAGACGGTGGAATCTGGGAACAAAACAATCAGCTGAAGTGTAATTCCTTTTTGCATACGTAAAACGTCTTTAATAGCAGTTCTTCTTCTTCTTCTTAACTTCTTATCTTGATGAATTCACTACCATCCAAGCTTAATATATAAAAAATGGTATATACACACATGTGTGTGTGACCCCTAACGGACTTTTGTATATAAATATATATATATATTTATTTATTTATTAATAAATAATTTTTTTTATTATTATGATTATTTTATTATTTATGCCAACAACCTAGAACAAAATGACCTCTCATCCACATAATAGATGGTCACACTGTCACGCCCCCAATCATTCCCCCTTCCCTTATGTTAATCTGAGAGTCCATGCTTCCGACCCCTGGAATGTGTTTTTCTCCCACTCCCCCCCCCTCCCCCCCCTCACCCCCCGCATTCGTCTGCATCAACGGGTCCTCCCACCTCTGTAACAACTTGCCAATTAAAAAAGTGGCACGCGCAATTAGAGCTCAAAAATTCATGATCCAATAAAGTCGCGGCGTCAAGCACGATATTATCCCCGATATAAATAAAGCAAAAGGTCAAAGGACACATATATCACGCTCAGAGGAATGATTAGTGCGATGAGTGCGGTTTTTTAGTACAGTCGCCATGGCAGTGCATTAATTGCCCAACATGATTTATCGAGAACGCTGTCTGCGGGGAAAGGAAGGGACGTGTCTCTCAGGGTATTTACTGTGGAAATAGCTGTAAAACTCTGACATGTTGGTTGTAAAATACACTGCTTCCATTGTCAATGATCTCTTTTTAGCACAAAATATATCTATAGTACCATGGTACACATTTCCTGCCTGGCATTAACAAGTGCCTGGCATTAAGTGCATCTTATTACAAAGGAGAACCTTTTGGTCATTACCTTATTACTGCACTGTTCTGTACTGCACTACTGTACTATTGAGGATGCTGGTACACTCACTACAGTCACTTTAAGATGCTTTTTGCACCATCTGCAATATGTATCTATCATCCATTAGAGACTTTATTGTTGTTTTTTATTGTGTATAGTATTGTATAGCCTAGCATTGTATAGTATAGTGAAGTGTAGGTTAGTATAGAAAGGTTGCAGAAATTCAGAACACTCAAGAGTGTTTTTACAACGGTACATGGCAAATAAACCACTTTCTGATTCTGATTCTGATTCTGAATGGGAAGAAAGCATTTTATTGTACTATTGTACTTTATTGAATCTTGAATCTTGAAAACATCTCATGGGATTATAAGACACATCTTGTATGCGTCTTATTACTTAGAATTTAGAATTAGAATTTTCCGTGAATCCACATACAACGCACCGACGGTGACGGTACAACGCCTGACGGACAGAATAGAAAACAAATTGAAATAGTGTGTCAGATTGTTTGGTTAACTAACCAAAGGAGAACAAACACACATATATATCTATATATATATATATATTTATTTATTTATTTTTTCCCCCGGTGAAACAGAGAAAGTAAAGCCCCAAATAACAATGTGTTTCCCATCATGGTGAGCGGGAACTATTCATCTTGAATAGATATAGTGCTATGGAATTGGCTCCAGGTATGTGATCTAACAAGAAATTGTGTTATTTTTGAGGATGTATTTCCCCGTAGCTTAGAGGCTTGGCCCGCACATAAGTTTGATATTGTTTCATATGACGGCAGGACAACAAAGATGATTTTCCACAAAGATGATTTTCCACAAAAGAAAATTGCCTTTCTATTGGGGCTAAAATGATTGCAGTGCTTCTTGTACAATAATGGCTGGTGACGTCTTACGATTGGATCTATTTTCTGATGTCTGATTGTGTTTGAACGGTCAACGACTTTTACTAGGACTATATTTATATCTGCTGCAGCATGGGAGAAATACCAATACTTAAGACCAATACTTTTTGTCAGAACTTTATTGGTGAAGAGTTAAAGGTCAGATTGGAAAATAACATGACAGCTATGTTTTAGTGATAGCTCTTTGCCGTGCCCAACCCATGCAACACCTGAGGTGATTGTGACCCTTGACCTGATCATGGAGTCCACTGCCACCTGCACACACAACGAGTGAAGGATAAATTCAATGAATGAATGGATGGATGAATCAAACCATGAATCCACTGTGGCTCTGTTTGAATGATGATTTTTATAAAAAAATGGGAACATGAATGCCTATGAATGACATTTCTTGGCACACATGTAGCAAATATATAAACAAATATAAGCACACCATGTATTCCGATAAGCTAATAGTTATGGAGGTATAGATATGCTATCACCTCAACTGTGAGGTAATGTAGCTCTCTGCCCGGTGACTTCTCTCTCTGACAAATGCCTAATCGCTATACAGTGAAGCAAAGCCAGGCTATTTCAAGCAGAATAATTATTTCTTTAAGAGTTTATAAACCCATTAGATACAACAACAGGCTGCTTTATAAACCGTTGATCAAGATACGCAATATAAATTAAAGTTGATTCAAAGAAAAATATCCTAACCCTCCCCCTTCCGCCAATGTTGTGAAAACTAACGATTAGAGGTGGCAGTAGCTCAGTCTGTTGGGACTAGGCTTGGGAACCGGAAGGTCTCCAGTTCAATTCCCCGAAACACCTGGGCACTGGCGAGGTGCCCTTGAGCAAGTCACCAGACTAGGCTGAATATAAAATAGCTGCCCACTGCTCGAAATTTGTTTGGGAAATGATTCAAATTGATATTGATGACGTTCATCATTTTTGCGGTAGTTGCACACTTTGAGATTATTTACATACCCTTGAGTCATTTGCGGTAATAATGTCAAAAGAAAAACCAGGAAAACACTGGGAGCTAACATGCTGTACAAGATGCAATGACTTGCAGTTTACATGGTTTATTTATTTAGCGTCATCTTCTTCTGTCTAAAAAAATAGTACTCCTACATCAACGCTAGGTACATGTAATTTTACCCCCAACACACAATGAATAAAGATCGGTCACATGCTTGAACCCTTAATTCCTTTTTTCTAGGCCCCGGTCTCTTGGTGACAGGAACCTCCTCACTCGGACTGCCACTCTATCAACCGTGGGTATGGTTGAGGTCTGGGCATATTGAACAGAAGCTCAGCCCGGGCCAGCTGACATTTTCTTCTGTATCTGGTTGAATTCAGACAGCGCTGAGCCCAGCTAGTCTGGCCAGAAACAATCGGAACAAGAGGTAGCCCGCTATCATGGTTTGATCTCACCGACAGCAGTGTAGCTTGTCAAATTCTGGGGAGAGATGGATACCTATGGTGGAGATTGAACCTATAATGTATTCTGTATTTTTCGGACTATGAGACTACAATTTTTTTGCTGTCTGTCTCGTCCTGCGACTTATACTCTGAATCGACTTATATACGTTTTTTTTCTGTCTGCGTTCAAACTATGACCAAGAGATCAAATCAACTCAAGTGACGCTACCAGGGGCAAACTGGGAGACTAATTCAGCCCGGGACGTTCAGACGCACCGGCCCACACACCGGCCCACGCGTGCAGACCACCATTGTAGCCTACAGATCAATGATACCTCTATGCTCATACACTGTTATGGCTCGATTCCCCAGAGTCAAGAGTCAGACATAACATAAAAGAGACAGACAACAAGAGTCAGGTGCTAAATGAAACCTTCCTTTATTTAAGGTTTCTTAAAAATGTCTGTGTCATGTGTGAAGTGTGTCAAAGTGGATATGTGGGCATCAGTAACATGAATGTACAATTGGGATTAAGGACAAAGTATTATATCATATTGTAGATAGGTATATCTTTTTCTAGATATTGTTGCATATTGTTTGCCAAATGATTGTACTTCTACCTGAGCACTGGTTCAGTTATTGGAGACTTGTTAGAAATGAAATGCACTTTTAACTTCTGGTGACGAGTTGTTCTCTTTGTTGTTTCTCCTTTGTTGAAACACACTATTGTAAGTCGCTTTGGATAAAAGCATCTGCTAAATGACTGTAATGTAATGTAATGTAATGTAGTACAGCAAATGGGCCTCTGCACTTTCTCTGTGGACTTGGTTTCTCTCGTGCTCTTCTATTCTTTGATGTACATGCCTCCAAGCTGTCATTCCTCCTTTGATGAATGAGCTGTCATTTGCAGATGGCTTTGCATACGCTAAACATACTGTACAGTAGAGTGAGTTGGATTTCTCACAATATGTTAGCCACTTTCTATTGATTCCATCTTTGTTGTTGTAGATATTTTTAACTATTTGTTTTGGGGGTTGATGAGGGTGTTATGTGAATAATGTATTTATATCTTTAGCCTGAGGCCGGGCAAAGTAATCAAAGCTCACTTTATCAGTCTGCATCTATCTTTTGGTTCTCCTGTGCTGGACCCTGCAGCTGTCTCTCTTTCCTCAGGGTCAAATGTACTGGACCCTGCAGCTGTCTCACTTTATTCAGGGTCAACTGTACTGGACCCTGCAGCTGTCTCACTTTATTCAGGGTCAACTGTACTGGACCCTGCAGCTGTCTCACTTTCCTCAGGGTCAACTGCATTAGAAGAACATCAGCAATCAATTAGATTACCAATATTATATAAATATCAAAATTCTGAAAGGAACTGCTTGTCTAATTCAGGCCTATAAAACAAATGCAATAGTGAGTTTGCCACAAATCTCTGTGTCCTTATTATTTAATATTAATATAATTTAATATTAATATAATTTAATATTAATATTAATATAATTTAATATTATAATATTAGTATTATATCATTTAAGTTAGAATATCATGAGCATATGACTATCCTAATGCATATAACTTTATGCACAATATAACAGTCTGGCCAGCCCTGCAGCCTGTTCTAGGTTCTGATTGGCTCTCTAGGTTGGCATTCTAGCTTCTGACTGGCTGTCCAGGATGTCAATCACAGCCATGGTGGACATATACTAGTCGTAACATTGCTAAACTTTTTTCATGACGGTTTTCTCAGTCAACTAATGCTAACAGTAACATAAATGAACACAGCCCTGCACACTGCACCTGTCAATATATGCCGGGGGTCTGTGGTTCATCCTCCTTCTCCTCCTCCTCCTCATCATCACTGCCACGGGGAGCGGGAGCCCTTCTACTAAGCAGCTCTGTGAGTTTAGAACATTTTCCAGCATCTTCCTGTAGCAATTTTCGTTTTTTTATTCTAGCTTTTTCAGCCCCACGCTTTCTTTCTTTTTTTACTGTTCTCCATCTTGTCTTTCTCAATTTCGCCAGCTAACTTACTGATCAATCATCAAACGAAGCCAGGGAGCTTGTCTGATGAGTGGACCTCTGACGCGGGCCTCGCCCTCTTTCCAATTGGAAGAGACATCTCATCTCTCTCGGCCCAGCCCCTTCAGTTCATCTATTAGCCTACTTTCAAAAACATAACATTAACAACCTATCAATAGCCCCGTTTACATGGAATGTTTTTACGATCGTATCCAATCACTAAATAAAGCGATCCACGTTCACTCGTATACATGGGCCAAGCATTAAGCTGATTACTATTTCACCGTTACCGAAGTGGGCCGATCGGAGTGGACCGGCCCAGACACTTCGGTACCGGCCCATCGGGATTTGTACCGATGGCCAGTCCGCCACTGGACGCTACCCAATCAAATCGCTGCAGTCAGTGAGCATGCAGATTACAACACACACACACACACACACACACGTTGAGACGGAGAGAGATACAGACGGAGACATTTCACATGAAGGGCTCTGAAAACAGAAAGGTAGACAAGGAAAACAGACATTTACATTTGGTTGGTTCTTCCCACAGGCAGTTCAAACCAAATGTCAAATGTCTCCTTTTTTCCATGGCGATTATTAAAAGCGGCAACTAATATTAAAAACGGTACTACGAGATTAAGCACACATCTTTTAAGCTTTCATACTGACCCAAAATTAAAATAACTATCTAGGAGCCCAATATGATCGATCTGTAGTTACCGGTTGCTTTCGGCAGTGCTGCCGGCATTTCTGCTTCACACACATTGCATTTTTTTGTCCCGCAGCGAGAAAAATCATGTATTTTGCGTCAACTGATCGGCTCTTCTGATCGGCCGTTTTTTAAGAGCTCCGATCCATCGGTTTAGAGTTAATACCGGCCGATAATGATTGCTGGCCGATCGATAGAGTATCCCTACTATCAACAGTGCAGTTATGTCCCCAGTTACACTGGTGCATTCACGTCGTGTGGCTGGTAAATACACCGGCACATGCCATTCGATTTTCTTATCGATTTTTTTATCGTTTCTGATGTCCATGATTTCTGGACTCACATTTTCACATAGATTTTGATTTCTGTAAACACTTTAGGTGTTTACACCCACTGTCAATTCATACTGTGGGAGTGAATGGGGAATAAGCATTCCATTGTGCTTGTTACACATGGCAAAAATAAATAATATAAATCATTTTTCGGTAAAGGTTATCTTGCTCAAAGATGTCTACGGTCAATTGCCTACTCTGGGGATTGAACTCAGAATCTTTCTCCACTCCAGAAGGGAGTGGAGCACCCTGACCACTACACTATCCCTTCCCTAATTCTCTGAGCCCCCCCCCCCTCCCACACACACACACACATACACATACACACACACGCACACACGCACACACACACACAAACACACGCACACACACAGACACACAAAAGAAAGCCACCCCAACCCCATTTCCCCACCCCCCAGAAAGCAATGGTATTGTTTTCCCACTGGCTGTGGACACTGGAGAAGCTTAGAGCTATGTTCCATCTCCCAGCATGGTCGATGTACGGTAACTACATGACTTGTCTGAGGAAAGAACAGAAAAGCAGCTCACACTCACACAGTCTGATACCCGAGGAACACACCGTCGAGGGCCCGTGGCTTTCTAATTTTTTTTCCAACAACGGCTAAACCCAAACAGAAAAGATGACTTTCAAAGTAATTTCTCTTCCCTGTAGGAAACTTGTATCTTTTTTCTTTTCATTTCTTCTTCCCCAAGACGTTGGAAGAATGCCCAAATCCCGCAACCACTCTGTGCGTCTCCTGGCATTATATATATATTTATATATTACTTTCGGTTTTTTTCTATTCCGTTGTATCCTTGTGAATACAAGGATGCAACAGAGACCAACTAGCTGGCGGGAGGGATTCGTACCGCAGTTTGACTCTTGGCTAACAGTGACGATTCTTGGAGGGCACACGTGTGAAATTAAAACATAGGCAGCTGATAGAACCTGTGGCTTGCAGGGGGAAATAAAGAACAAAACAGAGTCATCCATTTACTCTCAAAGCACTAAGCTGTGAGTCTTGATCCAATCCTAAAGGACCTTGTTATCAGTGTGGTGAGGTGGAGATTAAGGTGCCTGGCTCAAAGATACTTTTGCAGTTGGGAAATAACATGCTTTCTGAAAAGAGGAATCAAATTAAGGAGCTATTTTTGGCTTGAGGGGATTGAGCAGATCCGAACTACATTTGTGTCACCTTTGACCTTTCCCCTACTACACTCATCTGACTGAATCAAAGAAATGTCCCCCTGAAAGAAGTTCCCGTTCTATCCCCTTATTTTGTTTTCTCAGCTATGAAGCTATTCCTTCTACTCCCCCTCACACACACACACACACACACACACACACACACACACACTCACAAGCACACATCCACAGACACACACACCGTGATATTTAGCACTTCAACCAGTTCGGTAATTTGCCATTCATGACTTATTCATCGCTTAAACAAACAGAATTTCAAAGTGCTGCCCGGTGCGATTGGGTCTACCACCACACACCACAAACACACACACACACACACACACACACACACACACACACACACACACACACACACACACCACAAACACACACACACACACACACACACACACACACACACACACACACACACACACACAATGTGGTTCTCTTGATTGGTATTCCTGGATCCTGTGTGTCAGTGGGGCAGAGTCAATTAGCCTCCCGGCTGCATGAGGGACCCCTCTTAACTGTGCCAGCGGTGTGTGAGGCGGACACCAGAGATCCAAGAAGTCTACAAGGTCAGGGCCAAAGTAGCTGGTGCTTCCTCCGTCGTCTCCGTGGCTTCATTCATAGCGCACTCTTTCTCTTTTTGTTCTATTCCCCCCCCCCCCCACTGATATATATATATATATATATATATATATATATATATATATATATATATATATATATATATATGTCAGTGGCGGCTGGTGGTTAAAATAGTAGGGGAGGAAGGAAGGTGCCTCACTATATGTGTTGACAGTGTATTAGATTAGATTAGATTAGATTCAAATTGATTGTACATTGCACAGCACAAAGTACAGTACAGCGAAAATGATTTAGCATCTAAGCCAGAGTGCAAATGTTGCAGTAAAGCGCACATGGTAATATATCATTTACAGTTTAAATGTACAGGTTAAAAGACAGTCTACTATGTATTAAGTGGGATATGAGCATATAAAAGGTATATAATATATATGTAAATAAAGGTATATATACAGGTAAGTGAGTATTTAACAGGTAGTGATCAGGGGTATGCAGTTATTAAATGCAGGATAAATATAAATGTGTATACAAGTGAGCATATATAAATGTATGTACAGGAGCAGGGATATGCAGTTCTATCAGTTCTAACTAATAATAATGCTGGCTTTTATATAGCGCTTTTATCCAAAGCGCTTTGCAAGTCATGCCTCACATCACCCATTCATACACCGACGGCGGAGTCAGCCATGCAAGGAGACAGCCAGCACGTCAGGAGCAGTTAGGGTTAGGGTGTCTTGCTCAATGACACCTCGACAGTTTTTGCTCGGAGGAACCGGGGGATCGAACCAGCAACCATTCGGTTGAGAGGCGACAGCTCTACCTCCTGAGCTATACTGCCGCCTCAACTATTGAGATTTAAATAGATATGGCAGGTACAGTAAACGGGTATCTTATTAATAAATATGTAAACTATAAGAGAGGTAGGTAGTTGTGATCCAGTTTTGTTTACAGTTTTTTATTTTCTTTATTTCTTTCAGTTAGTCAAAGACATTGGTGGTTCATTATAGGTATTGAGCAGAGGTGTGGGGCAGGGTCGGGGGGGGACAGCAAGGGGGGAAGGGGGAGCAGCAGGGGGGGGGGGGGGCAGCAGGGGGGGGGCAGCAGGGTGGGGTGGGGGCTTGGGGGCTGTCTTCGTGGTACAGAGTTCAGGGAGATGACAGCTGAGGGGAAGAAGCTGTTCCTAAGCCTGCTTGACTTGGAACAAAGGATTCTATAGCGCCTCCCGGAGGGGAGGAGGGAAAACAGTCCATGGTGGTTGGGGTGAGAGGGGTCATCCACTATTTTTTGTGCCGTCCTCAGACACCGTTTGTGGTGGGTAGTGTTTATTGCAGGAAGTGTAATCCAACGATGCGTTGGGCGGTTTTCACCACCCTCTGCAGCGCTTTCCGGTCGGAAACAGTGCAGTTGCCGTACCACACTGTGATGCAGTTGGTGAGGATGCTTTCAATAGCACACTGGTAAAAGTTCACCAGAATCTGAGGTGACAAGTGGGCTTTCCTCAGTCTCCTCAGGAAGAAGAGACGCTGGTGAGCCTTCTTTACCAGTGAGGCAGTATTGAGGGACCAGGAGAGGTCCTCAGAGATGTGGACCCCCAGGAATTGATGGTCTTCCTGAAGTCGACGATGAGCTCCTTGGTCTTCTTGGTGTTGAGGGCCAGGTTGTTGTCAGCGCACCACACCACCAGGTGCTGGACCATGTCCCTGTAGGCTGCCTCATCGTTGTTTTTGATGAGGCCCACCACCGTTTGTACCATGTACAGGAGTGCAGTCGTGGGTGAAGAGGGAGTAGAGGAGAGGGCTCAGCACACAGCCTTGTGGTACGCCGGTGTTTAGGGTGCGGGTGGAGGAGGTGAGATGGTCTAACCTGGCTGACTGGGGTCTGTTGGTTAGGAAGTCTAATAACCAGTTACAAACTGAGGGGTTAATGGCAAGGTTCTTGGTTTTCATGAGGTCACCAAGTTTGAAGTTGAGTTTGGAGGGAATGATGGTGTTAAATGCTGAGCTGAAGTCTATGAACAACATTCTCACGTGGGTGTTTCTCTCATTCAGGTGGGAGAGAGCAGAGTGAAGAGCTATTAGTGGGTCATTTTAGCAGACAATCCAAACATAATTAAAACCGACTGTGATCTGAGGGGGCAGAAGCATTGTTTGATGAAAAACAGCTATTTAGCGATTCATCCATTTATGATGAAAATCTGAAAATCTGAATAGAAGTTTCATGCACAGTGTGGCCTGTGCTATCGAACAAACCTAACGGAATTGAAATTGAGTGAGATTTGAGGGAGAATCGTTCTGTTGTGTAAAGTATATTTACCTGTATTTAATTAAAATAAGACATAATGTATGTCTAAACCAGTAATGCACGTAAATCACGTCAATTGTCTAATCGCGAGCCAAAGACACCACTTCACAGTGTTTACGTTTGGCGTCACGCACCCGGAATGCTTTGAGGTTGGAACTCAAGTTTCAAATCTAAAATAAATTAAAAGTAAATGACTTACGAGTTTTCTGGGACACGGAATTACTGAATGACAAAAGATAGATCCATGATGCATGATGATAACCCGCCCCCCCAAATCTCGGATTGGGTATTCATCAGCGCAGTGAGCTCTGCTGATTGGTTCAGAGCCTCTGGCTAGACCCACCCTAAGGGAGGATCGTCCTCCCTTAGCGCCGTACACACTCATGGGTCAGGATTCGCCGGCTGCTCGGGGGGTAGTTTTAGAATGTGACTTCAGTGTGAGCTAACGGAGGACGTTTTCCTCCGTTCCTGCGTACAGTCATTTAAAAAATTGCAGTAGGACCGTAGGCGCTAGGGCGCTGATGGTGCTATTTTGACACACATTTGTGTGACTTTGAAGCGTTATAAACAGCATTTTTATCAGTAATTTAACAGATAAATCTGTTAAATTGATGTGTATTTAACACATAAATGTAGTTGTTTTTTTTCTCTGAAATGTTAGGGAGGATGGTCCTCCTTTTACTCAACGCACGAGCCTCCACTGATATATATATATATATATATACTATTTGGTCATTATTTTATCTAAAGTGACTGACAGTGAATAGGGTAGATGGAGAAGCTCCTTTTCACCTGTCACCTTTTCACCTTCTAAAGATTAAAAGTCTTGCTCAATAACTGATGACTATCAGTGTTTCCTTGGTCAGTTAGTCCTTGAGCCATCATAACACGAGTGCCTTGGAAACTTCCGCACAGTCCTTTTGGCGTTTTTTCCGTTCTGTTTTAGTTTTTAATTAATTTTTTTAATGAAATATAGATGCAGCAAAACTGTAAAATACATAATCCAGTGCATGTGTAAGCCTGTGAGATGAATCAATGTATGAGAAGCAGACTGCAAGACAAGATCAGAAATAAAATATTCCATTAGTCCTGAAAAATGGTGCTATGCTATCAAACCTAGTTACTGGCGATAGGAACGTTTGATCGGGGCTCGACACTGACATTTGCTCACAAATTAGCTTTTATTTTTTTCTTCCTTTTCCCCTCTCTTACGTAATTGAACCTCTAATTTTCAATGGAACCATGACGACAAAACGGAGGGAGAAAAATAAGAAGAAGAAGGGGTGAAGGAATTTGACGGTTCATGAACAAGGAGAGAGGATCGTTAGCAGCTTGTGGTGCATGTCAGCAGGAGATTTGTACAGGAGGCAACTGTCAGTGAGGCGATGCCGCTGAACCAATGACACAGAGCACCACAGAGGAAGAATTAATTAATACAATCTTAATATTATCTGTGGGGGAGCAGGAGCAGGGGAAGAGAGGGGGGGGGGGGGGGCCATTGGAGGACATTGCCCTTGGCCTCCGATGGATCAGGAATTCGCTGACGGAGCAGCTTCGAATCAGCCAACCTTTTTCTGTCTGGCGTTAAGTGAATGATAGCGTTTGTTTTAGGATAATAGAAAACAAATTGCATTTACATAGTGCTCATTCGATCCGGTTTGCAATGAATATCTCATTCTGCTCATTCACACACACACACACACACACACACACACACACAAACACACACATATTTTAATATATATATATATATATATATATTGGTTCATTATTTTTGATTTTCTGAACAGAAAACACAAAAACATATATTGTATAACTCTGAACTTTGAAATTAAGTTTGTTCATATTTGTCTATACAGCTGACAACTCATTGCAGTATATATAAATTAAGTAAATTTGCTACAGTTGCATTTCCACAAAGACTCTTGGGTTTTGAATCATGCTGTGGAAAACCCCAACGGCATGGCCCCGTACCATATCCCCATGTGCCTCTCCGTGAGCCGATAAACGTGTGCCATTAGCCGTCCAAAACTAGCTGACCAAAAAAAACATTATGTTTAGATGTGCTGATCACATTCAAAACAATGAGTGTGATCAGCTGTTTTTTTTTTTTTTAGCTACTTAACCAAATCGGACATCATAATTTCCTCTTCCTGACGCCTCAACGTCAATAATGTACCCATATTGCCTCATGGTATTGACTATTTCACTGCACATTAAGAATAAATAATGATGATAGCCAAGCAGGAAGAGGCATCTATCTGCTTTTCTTGCTGAAGTCTGCTCAAACAAAATACCATTAGGCATTAGGATAATAAAGCCAACAAGGACAAATACTGTTTTGCAAGCTATCAGACACAATGTGACATAAACTGCCAACAGACATGATGACAGCTCTACTCACGTTTCCTTCACCTCGGTGGTTCCCAAAAATTTGTCCTGTACCCCCTCGAACCTCTCATCTGATGTTTACATATGAAGACAAGACAGTGTTGTTAACTATAAGAGGTCCTGTACCCCCTCAAACCTTGAACCTCCTGCTGGGTACCCCCTCTACCTCTCCTCTGATGTTACATATGAAGACAGTGTGTCCCAGAGTGGGCCGTGACATCAAGCGCTACATAGCATATATGGAACACTTCACATAACACTTCCATCCATAATAACCTCACACTCAATAACGACGCACACAACAACATTTCCAATTCATTTGCATGTATTGTCTTTGGTTTATACATACACGTTCATACACACACGCTATCTTGACTGATAACCACACATGCTATTCCATTGAACACATTTCTTTACCAAACAATTACTTCCTAATTTTCAGAGGCACTGTACAAAGTGGGGAAGCCAAGGCAGCAGAAGCAGTGCCTTTGTAGAGGTGTTTCCCCGGTGCTGGCACGAATATAACATTTGGGGGGGGGGGGGGGCACATTGTGCACATTGTGCACAATGTGCACACCTACACATTGTAGGTGTGCATTTTGGAGGTTGCTAATGTGTGTAATTAATAGTGTTATGTATTTGCCTCTTATTTTGTTTAGTCTATATTCATTTCCTGTGTAAATTGACTGGGCTAGGAGGAGCCAGAGTATAAACAGGGTTCACTCAAGCCAGTAAAGGGAGAGTGATGCAAAGGGTGGTGGATAGTAATCCAAGTCACGGTGAGGACCCAGAGGGGTATAGCTGACTGGAGTTGTTTTGCTTGTTTGTGGTTTTTTAGTTTTTAAATAAAATGGCAGAAGCCAACTGCTACTAATCGTGCCGCCCTTCTCAGTGACGCCGCAGTCGCATGTCCATCTCAAACATTTGTTGTCAGAAGTAAAGGGCGCTGAGCAAAGGACCATGGATACCATAAGAAAAGAAAACATGTGAGGAAGAAGAAGCAGCGGGCAGCCGTCCGGAGGCACCTGAGAAGCAGAGTCCGCCATCAAGTGATGCAGCCATCATGCAGCTTGCCAAGATGTTTGATGCCTTCATGAACTGCCAGATGACGATTGATGAGTGGATCGAGAGGGAGTAGTTCATTGTCCTCTCTTACCAGGTACAGCAGTTGGAGCTGGATGCAGAGCATTTCAGGGACCAAACAGCCACCTCAACCCCGGACCCTCTTGCTGACCTCTTCCAGGAACCCCGAACTGGACCTAGGTATGAGCCCAAGATGTCAAGGCTGTAAGAGGGGATAACATTGAGCACTACCTGACTTTATTTGAAAGGCTGGCGGTAGTATACAGATGGCTAAGGATAAGTGGGGGGTCCATCTAATACCACTCATAACTGGCAAGGCCAAAGCTGCTTTTGTAAGCATGAATCCAGACAGCATGATGAATTATATACTGCTGAAACAAGCAGTGCTAAGGAAATACGAGATTAACGCAGAGACATACAGGCAGCAGTTCAGATCCCTGGAGACAGACATTGATGAGACCTTGCAAGAACTTTATGTCCGTCTGAAGGATATTTTCTGCAAATGGGTGGTGTTCGATAAAAGCACCAAGGAGTACATCATGGAGGCCATGGTCCTCGAACAATTCCTGCGGGTCCTCTTACCAGAGGTGAAGACCTCGGTGTAGGAGCAGGACCCAACACCCGCGGCAGAGGGGCAGAGCTGGTGGATGTCATCCTTGCAGCCCACAAGGGCGCTGAGCCCTACCGCTATGCTGGGACATTCTAACCGACATTCCAGTGAGGAGTCTGAGGGTCTGGTTAAAGGTGGTCTAACACAGTGTTATTGACTATTTTGCTCTTTATTCAGCCTCATAGAAAGCCCTCTCATATTTTCAACAATTTATATACACATCAGCTCAAACACAATGTTCTCTGGAATAGTTCTTAAAAAAAATCATCAGTCATAAGAAGTAATGTCTTATTCAGTTTTTTCAACAACCAAATAAGCGACCAATTAGTAGGGGGAGGGGCGGCTGTTTTTTTATAAAGTGTGTTTATTTTTGACACAGAAAGGCTAATGCAGATTTGTTTTGTGGCCGTACCCCCAACGTACGTAACCCCTGGGGGTACACACCTTAAAATAAATGACTGATAACTTCAAGTACAGTGCTCTGAGGTTTTACCTTGGTGATTTACTTACTTGAATTGGCGCATGAAGTTTGAAGTCGACATGACTGTAATTCGTCGCTTCTTGATCAGGGCTTGTGACCTTTATTTTGAAACGTACCAGAAAAAAAAGGAAAGTACCAGAAGAATATAAAAAAAAGGAAAGGGACCAGAGGAATAGTAAAAAAGAAAAAAGAAAAATGGAAAGGTTTATGACGGTAATCTTGGAACAGGATAAAAAGACTCCAGCAAAGCTTTTTATTTCAGATGTCACTCTGGGTCAGCCACTTACACCCCACTTTTTCAAACAGCTTTGACCGCTGTGTTTGAAGGCTACCGATGTTTACCTCACCCTCCGGCTGGTGGTTGACCTTCCCTGGGATGACAATCCGGGTGGGCGGGGGCTTTTGGGGTGAGGCGCTGGTACCACAGCCCCAGTGAACCTTGGCGGGCACAAGCCACCAATAACTGTCATATTGAATTAGCAGAGGCCTTCACCATGGTTTGTAAAGCTTGACTATTTACCTTTCTGCTTTTTGTCATCTAACGGACAAATATAGCCAAAGAAACGTTCATAGAATTCAGATACTTTCAGATACAGAGCAAGGTTTTACTTACAAACACTTTTGTCCAACACCACCTCATTCAATATAAGTAGGCAAGAGAACTACTAGTCACCAGCAATTCTAAGTGCATTTCCTTCCTAACAAGCTTTCAAGCGTGTGTTCAGGTAAAAGTACAATACATTGGCTCCCTAGATTTTACATAATAAGTACATCAAACAGGGGGCAAGGGGACAAATAGTGAAGCCAATAGACATATGCTAAGAAGCAAAAGCTAAAACAAAAGTGCTGGCCTTGTGGAACCCCAGTAGTCAGTCTGCGTCGTTCTGACACAGACCCTCTCAGTGCCACCTGGTAGGAGCGACGTAGAGATGAGCGATGTAGGATGTGAACAAGGAGAGTGCAGAGCCCGGGACACCCATCGCCTCAAGGGTGGAGAGGAGAATCTTCTGGTTCACCATGTCCAATGCTGCAGACAGATCCAAGAGTATCAGGACCGAGGAGAGGGAGTTGGCTCCAGCAGCATGGAGTGACTCGAGTCGAGCCAAAAGCAAAGCTGTATGCAGGGGCGTATCTAGGGTTTCTGGGGGCCCTAGGCAAAATCTGCCTATTTTGGGGGGGGGGGGGGCCCTCGGGGGAGAGGGTGATTACGATCGAGAAGTCCAAGGGGGGGAGGGGGGTGATCGCGAACATCATTAGGCGCGCGGGGGGGAAATATAATCTGTCGTCCTCAGGGGCCCCCTTCCAGCTCGGGCCCCAGGCAATTGCCTACTTTGCCTACACTGTTGCCCCTGGCCGCATGCCACCCGCTACCCCACTCTGTTAATTAGTTCTCCCACCACACTTTTTATTTAGGGATGTGCTAATTAGCAAAACCACACATTTCTCTTTCCCACTTAACAATATTTTCACAACTGTCTTGGTGGTGTCCTTGAGACACTCGTAATCAGCATTGGATGGGTCTATCAGCATTGGATGTTCATGATTTCAGTTTAAAATACCAAACTATATACACAACAATTTGATATATAAAAAAACTGTCCGAGTATGTGTTATGTGAAGTATTTACGATTGTACAGTATACACTCTTTCCTTCATCTGCCAATGTCGTTTTGGCAGATTTTTAGCTTTTTCTTGGTTGTATTGCCAGTAATATCTGCTGGTGACTTTTAAGACTCATCCACCCTGCATTAAAACCCCCTCTGTTTGGACGAATAGAAACTGTGGAACATCTCAAGAGACAGTTTCAGGGGCAAACAGTAAAAATAAAAAAAACAATCGATGAAGAGGAAGTATAAACGAGGAATGTGAGTGAGTTTGATGTCTTTTCAGACCATAAGGCGAACTGTGTGGCTTGCACTTACTATCTACCGTCCTCCATCTATCCTTTTCGGCCTCTCGGTAGATTTCATTGAAGATTTTGATTTACAGTTGGACGGAACACAGAGGGTTTCTGGCCACAGTGAAGCCTCCACACCACAGTCAGGTGTTTGGTGTGGACAGCCTGCAAGTTGAAAAGGAGAAATAAAAGGATAAATAAAGTTATCTTGAATCTTGAAACACAGCACTGTAATCAAATAAAAGGTGAACCCTCCAGGCACAAGCGTAAACTAGATGCTATGCTGTTTAATATATACTGTATATATTTTATATATATATATATATATACATTATATATATATATATATATTATATATATATATATATATATATATACATTATATATATATACATAAAAAAGATACACATAAAAAAAAACACAGACGCTAAAGTAGTAATAGTTATTATCCGACACACATGGGTACATCCAACAGACAACCTGGTGAAACGTTGCCCACTCGCACGTTCGTACCGTATATATGCGTCTTCCCAACACCTGAACGTTGGCACTAGATTGTTTGATTCAATGAATGTGTATATGTGTGTGCTGGCAACGCCACATGCTCCAACACTATTAGCAGAGCCCAAAGTCTCTTTTCAAATTTAACTCAGAAAGACTAATGAAGGAAGCCTTACGACTTTTAAAAGTTAACAGCTTGAGCCGCGCCACCGAGGGAAAATAAAGACAGAGTAGGGACTTGAGCTTCCCAGGAACGGGACTTTACACCGAGTTTAGTTTTTATCTGAAGATGAGAGTAAAAAGAAAAGGTTGGTAGCGTTATGCACACCATCCATCCATTGATCCATCTATTTATGTATTAATCGTGTTACATCTTACATCAAGGTATTTAATTAACTATTAGTTATAAACACCAGTTCACTCCCCTTTGTTCTGTGACATATCGTCTTGCGTTTGGGCTCAGACCTGCCAGTACCAGATAACTTTACATTTAGAGCTATTGTGCACATTGCTGATTTTTGCATTTTATAAATTGCATTTTTTATTTTTATTTTATATTCCTTATTCTATTTTTTATTCTATTTTTTATTCTATTTTTATCTATTTTTATCTATTCTTATTTTATCTTATTCTATAACTGCTGTCTGTCGTCGGGTATTGCACACAAGAATTTCACATCACTGCTTTATACTAAACTGTAAACTGTGAAGTGACAATAAACTTGACTTGACTTGACTTGACTTGACTTGTGCACCAAAGCACAGTGCAGTCAATTCAGATTCAGGCCCATCCAAACTCTACTTTATACAGTGGTACTCCTTGACGACACCGGGTAGAGGGGTTCAATCTATCCCAGCGGGCTATCACCTTTCATCAAAGAACGTACTTTCTAAAATCGAACTGCTTACTCTTAACCGTGCTTAACTAGCTCTCTGTGAAGGATTACTGGGTACCTGGTCGGAAAACCTGTAGGACACCTGCCCGCCCAGGAACATGAAAAGAACGAAAAGAACGAATGAGAGCATGTGGACAGCACTTAAGCTGCGAATCGAACGGCCACAGCCTTTTTAGTTGAAAGGCCAACATCGCACCATGGTGCGTGGTACTGGAGGGCCCTCAAACTATTAAGTAAGTCCATGCTGTGTTCAACACTGCCCCCCCTGTTCGAGAGCGAGAGAGAGAGAGAGAGAGAGAGAGAGAGAGAGAGAGAGAGAGAGAGAGAGAGAGAGAGAGAGAGAGAGAGAGAGAGAGAGAGAGAGAGAGAGAGAGGTTACTTTCCAGTCTTTTTTATGTACTGAATTGTTTATCGGCCGACGGGAAACACTTAAATTCATGTAAAACCCTGTCAAGAAGATATCTCCCTAGGCCACGGTTGAACATTTTTCGCCTGAGACAATCTTTTTTTTTTTTTTGATCCCACACTTAATGTTTGATAACGGAAATAAAATAGTTTAAGTGTCCTTTCAGATAGGATTTGATAGATAATAAGCTTTTATTATTTTATTTTATTTCCAGCAGGAGATACAGGTCATTGCACAGATGGTGGAAAACGGGTTATACTCTGTTCCCCCTTTTCTACTGTTCTACATGAATGCTTACGGCAGGTTACTTACAAATCCTATGTAAAAGGGCATTTTACTACATATATATTTTTGGCTGACAGATTGGTATTTGATTTGGTATTGCTGAGAAACTGGTTCTATTAACTGGTTTCAGTGGCCATTGGTCTATGGTCTGCATTTAACACACTGAACACAATGAACCACAGCAGCTTCAGAAGTTACCATAACTAAATCGCTAAAATGACCCCAGGAGTTAGCAGAAGAGGCCTGATATTTCAAATATGCAGGTTAAATAAATATTTCAAAGACTTTGGCCTGTGAAAATATGCATTCATATGTTTAATAACATCCGTTGCATATACTGTATATCTTGATGGGGTGTAGACAGATGACCTGTCTCCATCACTTCCTATGTATTTTTAAGGGAAGTCAATTGTAATTGTTCATAACTGTAAACATTTTCTAAAAAAATGTATTGAATTAACCAACTGCCACTCAATTAAAAAGACACTTTCCGAAAATATAAGCGTGCACAGATGGTGGCTAAATTAAACAGAGTTTATACAAGTGTAGAGTTGTCTGTGTGTATAGCCTTAGTGTGTGTGTGTGTGTGTGTGTGTGTGTGTGTGTGTGTGTGTGTGTGTGGGTGTGTGTGTGTGTGTGGGTGCTTTGTGATGGATAGTGTGACACCATCTTTTAAAAGGTACACTGAGCACATCAGTATGCCCCTTCATGAGTCAAAGGCAACACCGTGCACTTCAACAGGGATGAAAGTAATTCCTGAGAAATTAAATAAGGAACTTCATGGCCACAACCCGCAAGTCTGTGTAATTAAATCTAAATCTTTGAATCCTCTTTATTGGTCACACACACACACACACAGTGACATTTGTTTCTCTGCATTCTAGTATTAGGAGCAGTGGGCAGCCATACAGCGCCCGGGTGACAGTGAAGGGGGCTGATGCCTTGCTCAGGGGTTTCGGGGACTTGAACCGGCGACTTTCCGGTTCCCAAGCCAAGTCCGAGTCCAACAGGCTGCGCTACTGCCGCCCCAGACTGAGCTACTGCCCCCCCAGACTGAGCTACTGCCGCCCCAGACTGAGCTACTGCCGCCCCAGACTGAACTACTGCCGCCCCAGACTGAGCTACTGCCGCCCCAGACTGAGCTACTGCCCCCCCAGACTGAACTACTGCCGCCCCAGACTGAGCTACTGCCGCCCCAGACTGAGCTACTGCCGCCCCAGACTGAGCTACTGCCGCCCCAGACTGAGCTACTGCCGCCCCAGACTGAGCTACTGCCGCCCCAGACTGAACTACTGCCGCCCCAGACTGAGCTACTGCCGCCCCAATTGTTTCCTGTTTGGACGCACAAATAGTTTTACCCTGAATATATATTCGAATATAGTTTAGATTTTGCGGGGGTAGAATCACTGCGAGACTTGACCTGAATCAGAAATTCTTGCGTGGTTCCCTCCGTGGGGCGTCTCTGGGAATACAGATGAACATGGTGTGAGATCCTGCCTTCCCGAAGTTTTCAAGTTTACACAACAAGCACACCTGTACGCCTACCTGCCGTCAACTGCGCGCCCGGCGGGAAGAGCCGATCATTTTTTTGGAATTTATTTTCGGTTGTATTTATTTATTTATTTATTTATTTTTCCTCTGACTCAGCATTTTGATCTGTTTCACTAAACTGAGAACGAGATCAGTGATGGACCTGGAAATGTATGTCATATTGCTCTTTTCTTTGACAGCAAGAGGACGAGAGGAGGTGAAGTTGAAAGAATAATTTCACAGCAAAGGTTTCGATAGACTGAGAGATTGACTGCTTCCCTCTGCTGATGTTCATTGGTGGCAGTATCTCTCGTTTTCTCTCTCTTTTCTCTGTCTGTCTGGGTTTTTGCCCCAATTTTGACTTATGAAGGACTATTCTTTATTGCTCACCAGAAAACCAATTTCACACTGAAAAGAACATGCCTCTTCTGTGTGGCTGGTTGCAGCTTCCAGAAGATGTGCAAGACTTCAAATTGGTCACCAGCTGTTTGCAATATATTACTCAGGGCTGGAAAGTACTTGAGTAAAAGTACTCAACTACTGTCCTTCAATTCAAGTTAGGAGTACAACATTGAGGGAGTTTTGTTATATTTTACTTTTCATTATGTTTGATGCCGATAATCACAAACACTAGAATTTGAACACTACCAGTGAGCGATATGTTACACGGGCTGGAGAGTACTTGAGTAATCAAGTACTGTGCTTCACTTCGGTGTTAGGACTGCGATAGCAGAATCAGAATGATGCATTTACTGGCGCCCCACTAAAATTGCACCCTTAAAGCAAAAACAAGAGGTTTTGAGGTTTTGACATGACATTGTTTAATGGTGGACTTTATCCTCACCAATGGAAAAAAAACAAAAACATTCCTAGCTAATGGAAAGCCTAAGGTAGCTCGGATCACATGTTGTCATTCATAGTGTGTGAGTTATTGTTGTGCACGTGTGGAAGAGAGGTATTTGTATGGGGGACGTTATGTTTGTTTACTTGGTGGTTGCCTTCCGTTAGTTATAACAATACTATTGCTTAAGAGCAAAATTGTGCTTCATCTGTTTCTCTCTCTCTTTCTCTCTCTCTCTCACTCACTCTCTCTCTCTCTCTCTCTCTCTCTCTCTCTCTCTCTCTCTCTCTCTCTCTCTCCTCTCTCTCTCTCTCTCTCTCTCTCTCTCTCTCTCTCTCTCTCTCTCTCTCTCTCTCTCTCTCTCTCTCTCTTTCTCACTGTCTCTCTCTATCTGTCCCTCTCTCTCATCAACAACGGCAGTGAATCATTAGCATGTCCTGCCCTACGCTACGGATTAAGAGCTTTGCAGGTGAAAAAAAAGGTTTTATAAAGGAGAAAAGTGCCGTAATCAAATTGTTCGAATGCCCTCGGTTTGACCTTCCTTAACTCTTGTTTCCAGGTGAATACTGAAGCAAGTTGCACCTCTAACCATTTCATATCAGAGGAATCGGGAAAGAATAAAGAAACATAGCCAAAAGAGGGAGGGAGAGAGAGAGGGGAGAGAGAGAGAGAGAGAGAGAGAGAGAGAGAGAGAGAGAGAGAGAGAGAGAGAGAGAGAGAGAGAGAGAGAGAGAGAGAGAGAGAGAGAGAGAGAGAGAGAGAGAGAGAGAGAGAGAGAGAGAGAGAGAGAGATTAAAAACTTTGGATTTGTGGGAACTTGTATTATTTGGCCAAATATTTTTTTGTTTTTTTGTGATAAAAGGGGAAGAAGGCTTTATCAGGGTCGACAGGCTGAATTTAAACATTGTGATGTAGACAGATACACATTATTGTTTTGCTTTTGTTGTGTTTTGCCAATTTTCTCCTGGCTTCTTCTCGATAAGAACACCATCTATCTACAGTTGAATTTGTCCCTCTCTCTACAGTCTTCCTGCATTGCGTTAACCAGTTAACAGCAGAGTCTCTTCTTAAGTTAAAGGCCTGCCGGAAAATCTGTCTGCTGAAAACCATAGACCCTGGGCAGTTGCAGAAGGCCCTTGCTGTTGGCTATCAAACAAACACAGACACTGGGAGGCAATGGATGAATATCTATATGTGTTAGTGTCCATATGGGTGCCTTCATGTCCTCCAATGAGTAATTTAACGATTTTGACTTAATTTTCTTCCCACATCCCAGAATACTTGTGACAACATGACGTAGTGTCAACGTGACGTAGATCCCCGTCGGAGCTTGTCGCAAGCCAACTACAACTTTAGCTTTCACTTTTTTAAAACCAGACAACCAATTTTGAAGGCCAGGAATCATAGCAGCTTTGCAAGGTATAACTAAAAAGACAGTGAATATCAAGTTATTCAGAAAAGAATGATATGGAATCCAAAACAGAAGTACAAAGTGCTCTCATTCACTGCAGTAGGCTTTGCTCTGTTAGCAGATGTGTGTGTGTGTGTGTGTGTGTGTGTGTGTGTGTGTGTGTGTGTGTGTGTGTGTGTGTGTGTGTGTGTGTGTGTGTGTGTGTGTGTGTGTGTGTGTTTAATCAGTTTGAAAACAAATCACGGATACACGAACAGATTAGCACGGTTCAAACTGTTTAAAATAAAAATATAGGCCTATTTTTGTTTCCGCCCATATCCCATAATACTAAAGGGATCATCAGCACAGTGACTTGTGATGGCGGGAGTATAGAACGTCGCAAAACCCAACAGTGTGTGACTGGACAGCAGCACAGTGACCACCAACTGTCAAATTACGACCGCGAAATGATGGAACAGCATGGTCTCTTTCTCTCTCTCTCTCTCTCTCTCTCTCTCTCTCTCTCTCTCTCTCTCTCTCTCTCTCTCTCTCTCTCTCTCTCTCTCTCTCTCTCTCTCTCTCCTTTCAATGTTGTTGGGCAGGCTCATCAGATCTGTTTTTTATCTTCCTCTTGTTTTCAGTCTACTACAGATTATCCCATCATACGCTCCCACCGTTTTTCCCCATCAAATATTGAATATAATTTATGCGGTAAATTCTACTGTGATTCTCTCTCTCTCTCTCTCTCTCTCTCTCTCTCTCTCTCTCTCTCTCTCTCTCTCTCTCTCTCTCTCTCTCTCTCTCTCTCTCTCTCTCTCTCTCTCTCTCTCTCTCTCTCTCTCCCCCCCGTGGGGCTGCTAGAGGCTGCAGCATTGTGTCTCTGTGCTGCGGACAAAATGTGTGCTAACCCAGAATCTAAACAGTTCTCTCACACACTCCCTCACTCTTTCTATCGCTCTCACTCTTTCTATCTCACTCTTTATATCCACGTGTGTCCTTGTCCTATATTTGTTTGTTTGGTTGAAGGCCAGTAGGGAAGATAGAGAGAGCGAGAGCGAGAGAGAGAGAGAGAGAGAGAGAGAGAGAGAGAGAGAGAGAGAGAGAGAGAGAGAGAGGTGGTGGTGGTGGTCTGAGGTTCGTGGGCTGGTGGGTTTACGAGGAATATACCCCACATCCTGTGGGTCCTGGCTGGGCCAGAGGTCCTGTTAGAGTGCACACGTGGAGTGTTTAATAATAGATGTCACAACACACAGCACAAGCTGTTCCTCCGTCTTGGTGATGGAGACTGTGTCCTACTAACCCCACCCACCGCCGCCACCACCACCACCACCACCACACCCACCACCACTATCATCACCACCACCACCACCACACCCACCACCACTATCACTACCACCACCACCACTACCAGCAGCTCTCTCCCCCCTCTACCCTGTCTCTGTTTCCCACTCGCTCTCTTTGTCTCCGTCTTTCACTGGCTCTCTTTCACTTGTTCTCTCTGTTACGCAATAATACCCCTCTCACGCTCACTTCATCTTGCACACACTCCCTATACCAGGGGTGTCAAACTCAAATACCCAGTGGGCCAAAATGTAAAACCTGAACAAAGTCGCGGGCCAACATTGAACAAATGAACCTTTTAATATGGACCCAAACAAGTTTTGCTTTAACATTGAATATGGAACAAGCATCGCTTATTACATACAATATATCATTGAATAGTGGAGACATGCAAAATCGAATTTCAAATGAAAAAACACATCAATGGCATTCATTTATTAAATAAATAAAATTTAAATAAAAATCGTATGCCTCTTTTCTATTTGCAGCCTTCTGATTTAAATACCAAAATAAACTTTTTCCACTGGCTAATAATTTTACAAATAAAATGATAATAAATAAATCAACCATTCAAGCCCATGCCTTGTAGCAAGAAAAAGTGCACAAAGAAAACGTTAATTATTGCACACTGATCTAATCTGATGTGCCCAAGCCAGATACCTGGCATCTCTTCTTGGATGCTAGTTCGTCAATGTCTGGGCTCAGGCTCTGAGCTGAAGAAATCCTCAGTATCGAGCGAAGGTGTTCATCAGTCAGACGTCTCCTGTGAGTTGTTTTGGTCATCTTCATCGAGGAGAAAAGTTGCTCGCATAGATAAGTGCTGCCGAACATGGAGAGCATCTGAGCAGCTTGGGTGCGGAGCTGAGGCATTGTGTCAGGGATGAACCGTGGAAACTGTGCGGCGCCCACAGCATCATACTTTGACTTCAGCGTGTCGTTGCACTGGAGTTCAATCAGCTCCATTTGGATGTTGGTTGGTGCATTTTCCACATCAACTGCGAAGGGATTACTAAGCAGTTCAAACCTACATTTCTGGACATCGAAGTCGGCAAATCGCCGGCTAAACTCAGCGGCGAGAACACTGAGTTTTTCAGCAAACTGTGCGCATGGGAACACGGCGGTAGAGATCTGCGCTTTTATGGTTTGGCAGCAGGGAAAATGGCAAGGGTTTCCTTGCAGCATCTGATTCTCCCACAGGCACAGTTTAGTTTTAAAGGCCCTCACTGCAGCGTACATGTCTGTGATGATGCGCCCCCGCCCCTGAAGCTGCAGGTTCAGCGCATCGAGATGGCTCGAGATGTCACAGAGAAAGGCCAGCTCACACAGAAACTTTTGCTCCCGGAGCTCTGCTGTATCCTTCCCTTTGGTTTCCAGGAATTGACATATTTCCTCACGCAGCTCGAAACATCTGTTCAGTACTTTTCCTCTGCTTAGCCATCTCACCTCTGTGTGATACGGCACGTCTGTGTATTCCGAACCACACTCCTCCAGAAAAGATTTAAACTGACGGTGATTCAGACCTTTGGCTCTTATAAAGTTAACTACCTGTGTTACTGTGGTCATAACATGTTCCATCTTTAGGGCTTTGGCACACAGTGATTCCTGATGTATGATGCAGTGGTAAACAGTTAGCTCACCTGCACAGTTCTCTTCCCGCATCTTCTCCCGAACCATGCCCACCAGTCCTCTCTTTTTACCGCACATCGCTGGCGCACCATCTGTCGTTAATCCAACGAGTTTATCCCACGGCAGCTTTATTTCAGTTACACATTTGGAAACCTCCTCAAAGATTTCCTTTCCTGTGGTTGTGCCATGCATTGATTTGAATCCCAATAGCTCCTCCGTAACACACAGATTTGAGTCCACTCCACGGATGAAGACTGACAGCTGAGCAGTATCAGATGCGTCGCAGCTCTCATCCACAGCGAGGGAGAACGCAACGAAATCTTTTCCCTTTTCCATCAGCTGGTCATACAGATTGGTGGCAAGATCACATGTGCGATCAGCTACTGTGTTCCTGCTCAGGCTCACGTTTGAAAATGCTTGCTTTTTCTCTGGGCATACGAGGTCACAAACTTTCATCATGCACTTTTTCACAAACTCTCCCTCATTAAAGGGCCGGGCTGATTTTGCGATCTCTGCTGCCACTATATAACTAGCCTTTACAGCAGCCTCACTTTGTGATGTGGCTTTTTTGAACATATTCTGTTGTGAAACCAAATTTCTTTTCATCTCCTCTACTTTCTGGCTCCTTTGAGTCATGTCCAGGTCCTTGTATTGGTCATGGTGTTTCGTTTCATAGTGTCGTCTAATGTTGTACTCCTTACTTACAGCCACGTTGACTCCACAAACAAGACAAACAGGTTTGTCTTTTACATATGTAAACAGATATTCTGCCTCCCACTTGTCCAGAAAGCTCCTGTTTTCTGCCTTTCTTTTCGCCATTTTTGGGAAGGGATAGCGCGCTGACAGGTCTATGTTGCTTTGACTACTGTCACAGAGGAGAGGGCGTTTCTGGGTCCTGTCCTGATTGGCGCGCGAAAACAACAGCAGAGCATTATGGGATTCGTAGTATTAGCGGTGAATGCGCTGTATAATACCGGCGGGCCAGCTCTAGTAGTAATTTGGTATTGTCTCGCGGGCCAACTATAATTACCCCAGAGTTTGACACCCATGCCCTATACTCTCACTCTTTCATCTTTTTCTTTGCTGCTGTCTCTCTGGCCTGGCTTTGATTTAACCCTTTCACTCTTCTTTTCTCTCTCACTCCCCTTCTCCATCCCTCTCTGCATCCATTTTTTTCTCTCTCTCTCTCTCTCTCTCTCTCTCTCTCTCTCTCTCTCTCTCTCTCTCTCTCTCTCTCTCTCTCTCTCTCTCTCTCTCTCTCTCTCCCTCTCTCCCCCTCTCTCTCTCTCTCTCTCCCTCTCTCCCCCTCTCCCTCTCTCCCCCTCTCTCTCTCTCTCTCCCCTGGTAAGTGACCATTTGACAACTGAGAGGGCCGAGGTGGCTTTTTGTGGATTATTTTTGCTATTTTTCTTTTTTTGGAGCGGACAGAGTGTCCCCGGTGGCTCCCTCGACGCAGAAAATCTGCCGAGTCATCGAAACACAAGATGTACTGCCTTCTCTCACTACCCTTCCACGCACGCACGTGTGTGTGTGTGTGTGTGTGTGTGTGTGTGTGTGTGTGTGTGTGTGTGTGTGTGTGTGTGTGTGTGTGTGTGTGTGTGTGTGTGTGTGTGTGTGTGTGTGTGTGTGTGTGTGTGTGTGTGTGTGTGTGTGTGACGTTTTGCCGGCGCTAGAGTCTGCATGAGTAAGACAAAGTACAAAACTCGGCCAACTGCCGCCAGCAGAGATGAATGTCAACGTCCTCATCAGAGCTCGTCGCGCACTAACAACTTTCATCCTTTCCGCTTTCGCCAAAAACCATACTTCCCGTTTGGACAGCCAGAAATCATTGCTAGTTTTGCTTGTGTATATAATAACCATAGGGTCTGATATACTGTAAATATCAACAGTCCAATCAAAACATCAGGCAACTGGAGTCAAACGGTGAAACAGCTTACGACTAGCTGTGAATTCAGTATTATGCTTCTCCGATACTCGGGGCTCTGCAGTTTGACCATTTCACTTGAGTTCAAATGGAATTGGAATTTGCATTATTTAATGTAAACACAATCACGCGGGTTTGCTGACCGACTGAAAAATGCCGCCAATATCACACTTCCACACATTTCAGTAGAATTTGGTTGGTGTAGTTCAGAAATGTTTCCAAACTGGGTGCTAAGCTAAAGTTGTGTGGCTACTGCAGCGGCAGACACCAGATGTTACGCTAACGCTATGACGTA
>CM051020.1:7555334-7575334 GCA_027704905.1 Muraenolepis orangiensis
TTTGCACTTTCCGTGCAATGCGTTTGGGGATGTACGTAATTCCATGGAATTAATGCTTGCTCAGTGCGTCTCATCTTAAAACCGTCCAATTTTAATACGAGAGCATCGCCCAAAATAATTAACAAACAATAATATCCATTAGAGTTATTAAACAACTTTATTGTCTCAATATGCCTCACATTTTATTCACACCCGTCTCCTTATACTCATGCGCATTGATGCCAAAGGATCTATAAATATAATATCAACGTCAAATTGATCATCTTAACTCCAGTAAATGTTTCTTTCATGAAACACAGTCGGAAAATGTGTGACCAAGAGGTTCGAAAGCCCCATAGAAAAGGCTCTTATTGGCCGTTCAATATTGATGTAGCGCTTCAATATTACCGCCCGTAGTGCTAAGAGGAAGATATTCCCATGTGGGGGCGGAGGACCTGGAGACTGAATGGACGACCCACGTACACACACCCTCTCACAGATCAGCCTTTGGTCAGGCTGCGTGTTCGCTCACACTCTCCCACGCCCCCCGCCCCCCCCCCCCCCACAAATGATTCATATTTTGCTATTTGATCTGGACACTGGAAATAGACAAGGGCATCCCCTGGAGAAATGGCTGCTCCTTGCTCCCTTCATTATGGAACTGAATTGCACATACGGAGAGAAATGCGGCACTATACTCCGACCATAGTTAATGTATACAAGAGATATGGTGCTGGACCTCTGGGCATTAGACGCCTTCCTTCTTAAGTATTCCGTCTTAAGTAGGATGCCTTCTGAGTCCGAATTCATTTGCATTGCTGATATCCATATACTGTGTGTATATACTGTGTGTGTATATATATATATATATACATATATATATATATATTTATATATATATATATATATATATATATATATATATATAAGCTGAAGCTGCTTCCTCTGTGACCTGGATAAGCTGTAGACAAATGGATGGATGGATGGATATACATATATATATATATATATATATACATACACAGTATATGTAAGGCCATTTAATTAAGGAAGAAGGAACAGTACAAATGAACAGCTCACAATACACAGGCTAACATTCCACCCCTCATGGCTAACTGCTGTTTGCTCTGCTAAGCCTCTGTGTTTTGCCCAGACAATTGTGTCAAGGCCTAAAAACGCACAAAGAACAGATAAAAAATTCACTTTGACGTTGAATTGAATTTTTAATAAAGAACGTCAAACTAATGACAAAGAGAGATCGCACTTTGTGGCCTCTGACAAGCAAAGCACTTTTGGTAATGGATAATAAACACATGCACCGAGGGGAATCGCCCTAAACATGGGCCTAACCCCCCCCTCTCTCTCTCTCTCTCTCTCTCTCTCTCTCTCTCTCTCTCTCTCTCTCTCTCTCTCTCTCTCTCTCTCTCTCTCTCTCTCTCTCACACTGTCGGTTCTGGCACGGCACTGAGAGATGGATGGTTGGGTGATCTAACCCTGTGACTGTACGGACTGCTGGCTCTCCCCCTCCCTCCACCCCCACTCTCTCTCGCTCCCCCTTCCCCTGCCCTCACCCTCTCTCTCATACTTGCCACTGGCTGGGAGACAGGCAGCCACAGCACCCCTGCAGTCCCATCACCATCACAACCACCACCACCACCTCCGCCCCACCCACCCCAGGACAGGTCTTTTTGATGCCTCCCCTTCCAGATGGCACGCCGTCCCTTGGGGGGCGTGTGGTGCTGTGAGGGAGGGGGTGAGGAAGAGAAAAAATATATACAGGAAAAGCTGGAGGATTCACCTTGGCACCACGTCACCCACCCCACCTTAACACCGTCACGGTTGTTTGGCGTGGTTGTTCGTGTTGACCCCCGGTATGGGGGGGTCAAGTGACATAATGAGCACAATCATTTGGAGCTGGACCCCGGCCAGACCGGACACGTTGACCCATTACAGGGAGACACGGAGAGGGGAGGATATGAGAGAGAGAAAGAGCTGTAGAGAGAATGAAAACTGTAAGTGATATAGGAAGATGGAGAGAGGGGGGGAGAAGAGGTGGGGAACTATTGTAGAAAAAAGATTGAAGGAGAGAGAGATAGGAATAGAGATATATTGTTTTGGAGGGATAGGCATAAACATTATTTCTACAAATCTAGTTTTAATTGTAAAAGATTGTCTCATATTTCAAAGCTGATTAATGTCCTCTTCTAGAGGTGCTGAGCATCCTTTCTGATAGCTGCCGAAGCTAAAGGGAAGTGTGCTCTGATTTGTGATAGCTTCCTCTAGCCTCCCACGGTTTGAGGGGTTCCCCTCAAGTCAACCATCCATGAAGGAGAATGTCGGCCAACCAATCATGTGGATACAGAGTTGAGGAGCGGCCAATCCTGTCATGGACACAGGGTTGAGGATTGGCCAATCAGGTCGTGGACACAGGGTTGAGAGTTGGCCAGTCAAGTAGACACAGATTTTGGAGTCGGCCAATTACAGATCAGAAGTTGAAAGCAGATCAGGGTGGAGTGGTCCCAGTACTAAGTGTGAGAAGGTGTGTGTGGGTGGGCGGCCCTGGGGGTTAACCATCAGAGAGCTCCGAGTCACCGATGGCCACATGGAAAAGGAGGGTCACATTGAAAAGGAGAGGGAGAAACACCAGCCCTGTGGAGGAGGGGAGGAATAGGAGAAGAGGAGCGAGAGAGGTGAGAGAGGACAGGTGAGAGAGTGTGGAAGGGCGTTGGAGGGAAGAGCGATGTACAAGAGAGGCAGATCAAGGAGCAGAAGCCGGCGAGTTGCGGTGTAAACCAGGCCTACAAGGAGCTGGAGTGAGGAGGAGCCCAGCAGAGGTCTCGACGGGAACCGCGGGCAGACACAAATAAGCTGACAGGTGGAGCAGGAGTTGTTGGAAGAAAACCAAGGATCCTACTGTGCAGAGTTGTGCCAGGTTCGGCTGGAAGCTGAAAAACATGACACTTCCAAAAGCTAATTTAGCGGCGCCAACGGATAGTCAACGACGTGTCAAGCTATTCCTGGTGATTCGTATGCGGGGAACGGAGCGTAATTACACTTCCGGAGATGTTTGCGGAGGACACCCCGCGACTCTTGTTTGGAAGTTATTTAATAAGATCCAATATGAAACTTCTCGCTGCCAGCCAAAACGATTATTATTATCATCATCCCGATCTCGCCTCCATGATAACAGAAGCACCTGGTTGGCGGTTGTCACTTGTTGATGGTGGTCTCTGAACCACGCTCTTCTCTTAGGGTACTGTCTCTTGTGTTCTTGAGCTCCATCTCAATATTTCCATACAGTGACGGTAATTCATTCGCGGTTCAATGACCAAGGGCATCCCATTATTGTGCTGCTAAATAAAGTCCAACTCCGCCCACTGTCATGGATCCATACATACTTAATCTTCTCATCTTGTCACTCACTCCCCCCCCCCCCTCTGTCTCTATCTTCTGTCCCTCTCTCCCCCCTTTTTGCTTTCCTTCCCTCTTAGCCATCCTCTCTCTTGCCCCCCCCCCCCCTCTTCATCCACCCTAATTTCTATCCCTCTCCTTCTCTCACCCCTTTTACTCTCCCCTCTATCTCTCTTCCTCCTAGTTCTCTCTCTCTCTCTCTCTCTCTCTCTCTCTCTCTCTCTCTCTCTCTCTCTCTCTCTCTCTCTCTCTCTCTCTCTCTCTCTCTCCTCTCTCTCTCTCTCTCTCTCTCTCTCTCTCTCTCTTGCTGGTGTTGTGTTGCATCTACTGCTGCCGATCAAGCTTGCCATAGCTCATTTAGGGATGTCTGTGACCCAGTCTTTTATATATATATATATATATATTCCTTGTTAGAGGTGAGCCCGAGTCAGTACAGCTATGTGTTGGGGAATGTGATGTGAAGAGTGTGTGTTGTGTGGGAAAAACATATTCAATGAGGGAATGCGTATTCTAACCAGAGTTAGTGGGAAAATGTAAAATCTAAAATGAGCCTGCTACCGCTTGTATTTCCTAAACTGCTGTCCTAAACCATCATATGTACTTAGTACGTATGTACTAAGCACCCTAGTCCAAAGGTCAAAGGGGAGCTATTTAACGTTTCCAGATTACAATTACCAGATTACATTTATATTAATGTAGCTACACGCCCTGGGGGGAATGGGACAAGAAGGAAGACCTGAAGTAACCCTAAACAGTCCTGCAATGTAAACCAATCATGAGTATGAGTGACCCACCTACAAGGGGGAGTCGGGGTAACCAATATAATCAATCAATAAGTATCCTAAACAAAGTCAGTTCAGTTCATTAGTTTGTCTGTTGTAAGTAAACCTACTCAATGTACACTCTGTGTCTGCTTGAAGATTATCAACCCTTAGACGAAAGTATAGCCATTAGAAATATTCAAAGTTATTTGAAGTAATTCATTGTGAAGCTTTCATCCATTGGGCCCATTGAAAGAATATCATCCTCCACAGTGCACAATGTTATGTTGAGGTAAATGTTATTTGTGTTTTTAGTCATTAGGTGTATATTATTTATATAAATACATTTTTTTATACGTTTTGATGTGTGATAGTTTTACCAAATGCGTTGAATTAAATAGAAAAATCTGCAAGATAATGATCAACGTCGAAATTAAGTTATGTCATAAAATGTATGTATTAGATTTGTCATAGCAGCGCGAGCTGTCTTCTATGCACACCTGCCTTAAGCATTACCTTTTAGATTTAAATGTCATATCATATAGTAAACCAGTATATAAACCACTATAGCAGTCAGTGTACAGAAAGTAAACCAGTATCAGTAGGTTCACTGTTCATTGTCATTCAAATAGGCACTACACCAGTAAGTAAAGCAGATATATAGTGATATATATATATATATATATATATATATATATCAGTAAACCATACACACCAAACATACAGTTGAACAGTTCCTCAGTTAACAAAACCTCAGTAAACAATATAATAGCTACAGTCGTTTGTTTTATTTAAACCAGCCCAGAAACCAGGAATAATCCCGACAGTAGTCCAGTCACCTAACAGCCGGCGAATCCATCACAGGGGTCTGTAAAAGAGTCAATATACCAGTCACTGTAGCAGTCATTTAAAAAGCCAATAAAGCAGTAAGTAAATCCTTCATAAAACCACAAACCTTTACCAGTCATCCTCACCAGGGGGATAAGTCAGTTTCAGGATGGTCCCCCAAACAGGTCTCTTTAATCACCACCGTCCCCCCCCCCGTCCCCCACCCCTCCATTTTGGACCCGCTGCTGTGTCTGACAGTGGCTCTGAGGCCCATTAAAAGCTAGCCTTGGGTATGGGTTTCTGCGGCGCTCAGCCACCATCTTGTCAGTGAAATTGGTGTCTGAAGTGTCAGCCGGGGTGATCTGGCCTGATGCTTAGTTGAAGCCAGTATCACTGCAGTATAACCCGAGTCCCAGTGCGCCAATTACTGCGTATAGGTAGGCCTTTACTACTTTAGCCCCTTCACCACTACTACTACTACTACTACACTACACTACTACTACACTACTACTACTACTACTACTACTACACTACTACTACTGCCACCAATATGTTCAGTACTCGCATGTACACTGTGCTATGCTAAATTGTGTATGTACTAAGCGGGTCATATAGTGCTCTAGACGCTGCCGCCCGCCATTAAAAATGCAACTTGCGAGCTCCTCCTTGCGAGTTTTGAATATTAGTGAGAGAACAGAGCAGATGGTACATGCTAGAGCTCTTCTCCTCGAGTCTGTTTTAACCTGTGGGCTCTGATTAACAAGGACCCACAGGTGTGCAGCCTCACCGAGCCATAGAGTAATCAGTCTAGCTCAGACCAGATGAGGCTGCTTAAACCAGCCACCAACCCCACACACTCTACACCCGTATTACATTTCGCTATCATACTTTTGCTGGACTTTCTGGACTCATTACAGTAACTGCACTGTTCTGCACTGCACTGTATTCATGGTGCTGCTGCTGCCCGACTGGCACTTTAAAATGTTTTTTTACACAATTCACCATATTTATTTATCATCAGTATCATTGTTCTTTTTATTGTGTCCAGCATTGTTAAAGTATAGTGTTATATAGTATAACGTATAGTACATATAGTATACAGTGTTGTTTATAGGATATTGTATAGCATATCATGGGGAGTAGATAGTGTTGTTTACATTTTGTATACTATGAATAGCAAATTCATACTGCTGGAGTCAATGGGGAGTCAGCATTCCGTTGTACTTGTTGCAGATGGCAAATTCAAATCTTGAATCTTAATTATTGAATCTTGATTCAACACTGGATCTTGGCTCTGTGGTCTATTTGGAATAAAGAACTCTGAAACGGCAGCTAGATTTGAATCTTCCTCAATAGCAGCTCTTAGCCGGGAGTTATTGGTGCAGTGAAATACTATTTATTTGGTCTTTTTTGTATCCCACTTCGGCCAAATTAAGTGCGAAGCATAACAGATAAAGGACGCTCCTAAGAGCCTCTCAGCCCAGCCATTCAACAACAACACCTTATACGGAGGACCGTCGGTTGCCAAGGCAACAGACTGCTGACAAAAGAAAATCAGTCTCAGGATTTGGGAGGGGGATATCTATTAAAAGGCTTCATCAGTCTCTGATTTGTTGATTCCTAGTAAAGGGAAGGGCGGAGGGGGGGGTGTGCAAGAGCTTCAGGAACAACACATCTCTCCACATGAATTCAATTAGGCAGCGAAAACGGTTGCAAAATGCAGTCAAAGAGTGTGTGAGTGTGGTTAGTATGTGTGCCTGTGTGTGTGAGTGTCTCTCGCTGTGCTCTGTTTCGCTAATGCGACGCGTCTCCTCCCTCTTCCTCCGTCACCCTCAAAAGTTATTTTTGCCCCTCGCTCTCACACCGCCCTCTGTCTCGCCACGTTTCCTCTTCCATCCTCCTCCCCCTTCGCTAATTCACTCATACGGTGTCACTCCTTGTCACTCCCCCTCTCTTCCCCCCGTACTCCCTTCTCCCCTCTATCTCTCACTCTATGTCAATGATGAAATAAGTCTGTGTGACACATTTAAGGCAACACAGCGATAAACAAAAAAACAAAAAAAGAGTCTAAATATTAACGAGTGATCAAGCCAACGTGGGAGCCAGAGGGCGAGAGATGAGAGAGAGAGATGGATAGAGAGAGAGAGAGAGAGAGAGAGAGAGAGAGAGAGAGAGAGAGAGAGAGAGAGAGAGAGAGAGAGAGAGAGAGAGAGTAGAGAGAGAGAGAGAGAGGGGAGGGAAATAGAGAGAGAGAGGGGGAGAGATAGAGGGGTAGAGAAAGAGGGGGAAGAGAGCGAGGAGGAGAAAACAAGGATATGTCAAACAATCCAGGCCCCCTCTAGTTACCACATGTTACCTCGTTATCGCAAGCTAGCCTGACATGCTATATAGCAATGGCGCGCTATGTGCCTTCTTCCTTATTTTGGAAAAGAAAATGGCTAGCAAGAGGAGATGACGCCCAAACTGTAAGTCGGCTAGGGCCCCAGCGCAATTTACATTGGGAACTTCATCCATCATGAAGTGGGTATTTTGTCTCGACACCCTCCCTGCTTTCGTATTTCTGTTTGTATTTCGGGGCGATCAGCAGTTTCTAGCCGAGGGGGAGGCAGTGCTCGGGTCGCTCTGATAGCCTTTGAATGAACTGGGAGTTTTTGCGACGCTGAAACGCGGCAGAACAATTGCAAATAGACAGGCCGATTATCTCCTAAATGTCATGTTTCTCCGGATGAGTCAAAGCAGGCTCTCTGGCTTTCGCTCTCTCTCTTTCTCTCTTTTTCTGATGCTATAAGTCTGTATCTCTCCCTCCACCCCCCCCCCCCCCCCTCTCTCTCTCTCTAGTGCTATATCTCTTTATCTACCTCTCCCTCCACCTCTCTCTCTCTCTGGTGCTATATCTCTTTATCTATCTCTCCCTCCACCCCCCCCCCTCTCTCTCTCTCTCTGGTGCTATATCTCTTTATCTATCTCTCCCTCCACCTCTCTCTCTCTCTCTATCTCTCTCTCTCTCTCTTTCTCTGTGTCTCTCTATCCCTGGCCATCCCCATGCTAACCCTGTAGCGGGAAAATGTGGCTTTGCATTCTAATAGGGCCCCACGTCCCTCTTCACCCCTCGTCATCTGTTTATTATTTCATGTTTTGTACGGCAAACAACAAATTGCGCCTCTGCGGCGCCCACAGAAGTGGAGGAGAATCTCGGCAATCAGGGAAGAGGCGAACAGTTTTCTCCCTCCATCTTTGATGATATATGTCACAGCGTGATGGCAGTTGCGATGGCTGTGATTGGACTCCCCAAGGCGGTTAATAGATTGCTGCCAACCAAACAAGCAAGCAACCTCTCTCCATCTATCCTGATTTTGTTAAAGGTGTCACCAATTGACTCCAGTGGTAAGGAACCCCCCCCAGCCGAAAGGTGGGCCTGGGTTTGAGCTCTGGATGTCCCCAGCCTATCTTTTTTTGTTTAACAATATGATACACATAGTCAAAGTGCACATTAAAACACATATTTCCTTAATTTCCCTCGGGATAAATAAAGTAATCTGAATCTGAATCTGAATCTGAATATCACTTGCAAACATGTTTTGTCCAAAGCAACTGCTTTGCCTTTTACCCTCCTCCCTGCCAATAGGGTCGCAACTGTGAGAAAATATGGCCCAGCCCTCAAACCGCTACTTAATTAGTGCCTTAAATCACTCGAAGTCCCTGTGACTCAAGTAGTAGAATAGTGTGAAATAGTACATCAGCACCATGGACAGCGCCCCTGCAGGAAGGAACAAGGCCATATTTGGGCGCAGTACTGGGTAATCAGTATTATGATCGGCAGCTGAGCCAGAACCTGAAGGGGGAAGCAGCTGCAATCAACCACCAATCACAAAGTAAACTGCCTAACAGGTAAGTTGTTTTTCTCACTGGGGAAGCACACGGCGAGACGGTAGACTAGAAGAGAGCTGATGTGAAGACCCGGGGTTGGTTGAAGATGTTCTATTTCTTCGGTGGACCCCCGCTTCCGTGGCTGTCAATTATTATTTTTGTTGCATTTATCCGACAACTCACCATTGGCAAAGGCATTGAGTGGTTTTATTTAAATAATTAACAGAATGTGTTTAAATGAACAGGTGGTATGTGGTATCATTCTGACGCAAACATTTGATCTATCTTTTTTCCTTTTTTACAGTTTAGCCATCTGCGGTAAACCGAACCAACCGAACCAGGGCCTTTTTGGCTGGACTTCAAACACCCTAGCGACGACAACTTGCCACCCAACACACAAAACATGCAATAAATGCAATAAATGTTTAGGAATTACAATGTATAATATATGCATAGCTCTTATTATGAAATGTGTATTAAAAAGAGTGAGAGCAGCAGCAGCAGCAGCAGTCGGAGTCATGTCTTTGTTTGGGTTCCTGTGGGGTTTAGAGGGGCTGCAATGGAGATGAATCTCCCGGTGGACCCCCGCCTCCGTAGCTGTGGATACCAGGCGTACCGGTGCTGATGGTCAGGCCCCCCTGCTGGTCCTCAGAAGGTGTGTGTGTGTGTGTGTGTGTGTGTGTGTGTGTGTGTGTGTGTGTGTGTGTGGGTGTGGGTGTGTGTGTGTGTGTGTGTGTGTGTGGGTGTGGGTGTGTGTGTGTGTGTGTGTGAGTGATTTGGTCGTAACTGGCAACACCTCTCATTCGGGTTCACAATGCAATGTGAGGAGGCTTAGCGCAGCAACAAAAACATAAACATACAAAGGCAGGCTCTGCGTTGGAGTCTAGAGTGCAGGCTGTCGATTGCCCGGCCATGGGGGGGTCGTTCCATCGAGAACAAAAGCACCGCCGGTGGACAAAGCCAATGGCACAGCGGTATTGTGTGTGCAGGGGTTCAGGACTGTGAGTGTGAGGGGGAAGAAGCTACTAGAACTTATATATACTGTCATAAGCGCTATGATAATTACTGGATATCCGTTGGAAGTGCTAATTGGGTGAAAAAAAAATCGAAAACTAAAAAAAGCAGTTTCCTAAAACGCACATAACATGAAAATGGAATAAAGCTCAAATGAATGACTTGTTGTGTGTGTGTGTGTGTGTGTGTGTGTGTGTGTGTGTGTGTGTGTGTGTGTGTGTGTGTGTGTGTGGGTGGGTGGGTGGGGTGGGGTATCCACGATGATAAACATTAGTCCTTATACGGCTCAAAAAGCATTGTACAGCTCACAAAATACCCGCTGAGCACCACCTATTACCATTCGTACAAGTCTCTTTAGCGCGTGTGTGTGTGTGTGACTTTGTGTGAGAGAGAGAGAGAGAGAGAGAGAGAGAGAGAGAGAGAGAGAGAGAGAGAGAGAGAGAGAGAGAGAGAGAGAGAGAGAGAGAGAGAGAGAGAGAGAGAGAGAGAGAGAGAGAGAGAGAGAGAGAGAGAGAGAGAGAGAGAGAGAGAGAGAATAACATTCAGGCTACATCAGGACCTACTCATTAGCAAGCAATATGTTGTGTGATAACAGACGAGGGGCGTCGCCAGCGCCACATTACCGGCACACGTGATGATGTCACACGGGTCGATGTAAAACCCTCACACCCCCACCCCCCCCCCCCCTTCCCCCATGCCTCTTGGCTTTGCAGCTTTGTCTTTTTAAGAGTGCTTAAACTTGTCTTGTCTTTGTAATTTGTAATTTTTTCCTTCCCCTCCAAAGCCCCCCTCCCCTCCCCCGTTCCAATGTTAATCATTTACACACAGTTATCATCATCATCATCATCATCGTCGTCATGGTGTAGGTGTGGCGGTAGTACCGCCAGGGTGAATAATGACTGCACCAAAATGAGAGTGCGAAGCAGAAAAAGGGAGGGAGGGAGGTGAGGGGGGGGGGTGGGGGGAGGAAAGTAATTGATGACGCACGCATCAGTGCGGCTGATTGCCCGCTGGGCCCGCGTGTATGTAAATAATCACGCTGCACAGAGGGAGTGTACAGAGCGGGATACTTGATCATTCCGTTGATCAATTCTAGGGCGTTTGGAGCTCTGGGATACCTCGCCAGGGCATGCATACCTGCCTGCCTGCCTGCCTCCCGCTCGGTCTGCGCTGTCATGTGCTGACACTCAAACCGCTGTGTTGTTGCTGGGAGTTTACACTGCCGAGTGAACCCCTCTCTCTCTCTCTCTCTCTCTCTCTCGGTTTGGTGGTTGGGGGTTAGCAGCACTTTGCCTGGGACGGGCATGGGATTGAAACGGCAGCCTTCTGATGGCCAGGCCAGCCTGCATGTACATGAACACGATACAATACCTGCTGAGCTTTACCTTTCACCATTCCTTGAGGCTGACCCCCTGCCTGCTTCCTGATCAATTCACCGTGGATCAGAACGTGCGTGCATGGAAAGAAAAGACACATGTACATGACCATGCTGTAATGGGTTGCTGCTTCCCAACCATGCGTTTCTTTAGAGGGAACAATAGGAGTGTAATTGTGAAAACAAACAATTCTGTGATCACTGGTGTTATCTGGTGTATGCTGTTGGGGGTGCAATTAATTATAGACTAGTGTTCATTATAGCGATTCAGGGCTGAAAAAGGAGGGGGGAGGGAAGGGGTTGGAGGGGTTCATCAATATTTAATTTGGCAACCGGCGAATGACGCTTGATGGCAATTAGTAATGTTCGTCGAGGCAGTGCATCAACGTCTCAGCTTCGGCCAATCGCAAGCCTTCCTGTCGAGCCATCTGGTGGCGCTGAGCCATTACGAGGTGGTAAACAATTAATTTGTTGAAGTAATAATAGAATAAGACACGACGGAAGTACAAAGTTAAAAATATTTGTACTACTGTCTGAATTTGTCAAACCGTGAAAGGGATGACCAGTTGGATAGATGGATGGACGACTGGACAGAGAGATTGATGGACAGATGGATGGATATATGGGATGGACAGTGAGTGATGGAGCGATACTCGCAATACTATAGACAGGCCAACAATACACATGAAGAGTGTTTGCACCAGTGACCAATACAATTATTATCCAAATCCAGGGTGAACAGCAAACTAAATAACTCCCAAAACAGGTGTGACTGAGTATGAACATACTCTCTCTCTCTCTCTCTCTCTCTCTCTCTCTCTCTCTCTCTCTCTCTCTCTCTCTCTCTCTCTCTCTCTGGAGATGTATTTTATCCACTGGTATTTATAAAACTTCCAGAGAGCAACTTGGGTGTTGCACAGGAGTCTGGAGTTTAAGTCCAATTATGCTTAGCCTGTACAAGTCTGCTACCATTGATTTCTCCTCAGGCTGAACCACGCCACACTTGTGTGTGGGTGTGCGCTGGCCCAGGCTCCCTCGTTTCCCAGAGGAAGACTGTGTAGTAAAAAGCATCGCCTCAGCTTCTCTCTCTCTCTCTCTCTCTTCTTTCGGCTCCAAATTAAATTACGTCCTTGTGTCAAGGGGAACTGTTTGTTTGCATCAAGTTGCTCCTCGCCAAAGGTCAAACTAGCCCAGCCAGCAGTATTCCGAGCAGATTTACCGTTCATTTTTTTGTGTGTGTCGCACATTATTTACGGATATCCTTACACCTTCCGGATGGGGATGGGCACCGACCGTCCGCTGAAAAGGGACCCGATGCTCGCTATAGGCTGCAGTGAGATTGGTGGGAGATACAACGGAGGGATACATGCAAGGCCTCTGCGTTACCCCACCTCCCTCCCACAACCCCACCCCCATCCCCGGCCCTCCCCCCAGTGGGACATTTCAGCTGGGTCGAGGGAAATGGAGACTGTGCTACCCGGCACAGAGCAGGAAATCACAGGCAAAGCTGGAGGAAATGAAATGCAGAGGTGTTTGGAACTGCAGGAAGTCAAGTCTGGAAGTCAAAAGAATACAGCAAATGCTAAGTGCCACCACCACCACCAACCACCAACCACCAACCACCACCACCACCCACCACCCACCACCACCACCAACCACCACTACCAACTTCTGTATTGTCAGGCAAGAGTTCTGCTGCTACTGACTGAATATTTTAGGGTTTTTGTTATTTTCTTTTATTTTCGTTTTTTTTCATGTTTTTTTTTTTCCGAGGGACTCTGTGAGTCGGCAGCGGGGACGAGGCGAGAGGAATACATCAGTGTCGGGCGGCAGAGCTAATGTGCGAACCACGTGGCGGTCAGTGACACAATGAGTGATGAGTGTATTATTGCGCTATAAACCGCAGCGTCCGCTTCACTACAGTGGCGGTGCGCTTCCTGGACAGCCCTTTGTCAGGCGTGGAAAGAAACTCGTACGTCATGTAACCGTTTCTATATCTACTACCAATTGGGTTTGGGGGTGTTTCTGGCAGCTTTGGAGGAGGGGGGGGGGTGGGGTGGCGGGGGCGGGGGGATGGAGGGGGACGTGGGGTAGAGTCGGGAAGTCGGAGAAGGATTTTAGTTATTGTTGGATTCCTCATCTTCTACTTTCGGAAGCTCCACAATAATATCGCACTGTCAACCAGGAAAAAGGGCCAGGAGGTGGATTATTTTGGGGTAAAGCTTGAATGGTCCAACAATAAGGTACAGATGCACTGTTGTGTATGGTGTTAGTAAAGATATATAAAATCCATCCCTGTTTTTGAGGGAACACTCGATTCATGTGTTTGCTATGCAGCCTACACGGACCAATGCACCTGACAGTGTCTGGTAGAAATAAAGCTTCAGAAAAAAAAAACAACGTTTAATGCTAGCAAACTTAACGTGTCTGTCGACTGTGTTCATACGTGGCTTTCTGAACGACTATATTATGAAAAGATAACTGCCCATTATGCCAGATGACATAGTAAACACTGTCGCGCATAGATATAGAGCGTCGGGAAAGTCCTACAAAGGGACTTTTGAGTTAAATAAAATTAAATATGAACATATATTATACTATAACATATATTATTATGGATATCATTTCTTGAACTTAAATTTGAATGTTCTGAAGTTAAGTAAGTCTTTTTATATGTAGCTTTTTGGTTGCAACATCAGGAGCCGCGGGCTGTCCGGCAACCCGAAAGGTTGTCGAGGTGTCCTGAGCAAGACACCTAACCCACAACTGCTCCCGACAAGCTGGCTGTTTCTTCGCGCCAACAACAGTTGACTCCCCCGTCTGTGTGTGAAAGGGTGAATGAGGGACACATTGTAACGCACTTAAGAGCGCTTTACATTTGACAATATTTTCAAAAAAGCACAATATATACGTGCAGTTCATGTACCATTTACAGTATAATCAGTATTTATTGTTTGCAATGTTTAGGCTTTTTTCTTATCTCTTCATATTAAGGAGCAGGTAGGGGGATGAGTAGCCTCACACATCTGCCTTTAGATTAATTCATCTATTCAAAGGGTTGTATTATACTACCAGGTGTGAGTGCGATTAGCTATCACAGGCTGTTTCAAAATTGTCATGTGACTAAAAATTGTCACATGACATCGAGATCTAATGACGGCAGCCAGTGAAATTTAGCAAAGGAATCAATTAACATCCAAACAAATAACCTGGTTTCCTCACCCAGGCTCTGTGCTGTGTCCCCGCAGAATTTCTGCTATAGGCAGAAGTACATATTTATTTATTTATGCAGTAGGACTGCCAGAGCCGAGATGACGGGGTGGGGTGTCTTGCTCAAGGCTGCGGACATTGGGGATGGAACCTTTGGACTGGCAGTTGGAACACCCACTAGACGACCCTGCCCCTCAGTCTGATTTGATTTTGGTCGCTGCGATGGTGCAATCGCGGAACTGGCGTTGGCAGCTAATAGACTTCTTGCTCAAATGGGGGTTGAACACCCCTAGTGACATTTGTGGTCCGTGGGTTTGAGTTGTCTGATGTGTTCGTGTCCGCTCTGCAGATGGTATCGTAGCAGAAGTAGCTCCCGGAGGCTAATATAAGGAATCAATGAACTCCAAAAGGGGGGTCTTATGGAACCAGACTCCCGGAACCTCGCAAGAAAAACTGTGGTGAGGTTGTATTCATTTTTGTGGAGTGCAAAGCAAAAAAGCAAATGATGTTTGCACGTCCTAGTGTGTCCATGTGTGTGTGTGTGTGTGTGTGTGTGTGTGTGTGTGTGTGTGTGTGCGTGTGTGTGTGTGTGCGCGTATGTGCGTGCGTGTGTGTGTGTGCATGTGTAGGTGGGTAGATGCGTGTGTGTGTGTGTGTGTGTGTGTGTGTGTGTGTGTGTGTGTGTGTGTGTGTGTGTGTGTGTGTGTGTGTGTGTGTGTGTGTGTGTGTGTGTGTGTGTGTGTGTGTGTGTGTGTGTGTTTTCTCCCTCTTTACGGGGACCTGGAGGTCTCGATAACAGAGGCGGTGATCAGGGAGCCGTGAAGAGATTGAAAAATAAACCATATTGGGTTGCATGTTAGGAGGGCCGGATAAAACAACATAAATCCCGGGCTCCGGTCAACACGTGATAACACTTTATGGGTGGCGGGGGATCATAAAAAAAAAAGAAAGAGGCGTAAGAGAGCCCCGAGAATAAAGATAATTATGTTTGATAAGGTGGTAAATGGAAAAAAAAGAAGGGGTGAGGCGATAGCCGAAGCGCAGGTGACTGAATGCTGTTGACACGGTGGGTTCCGCCTTTTTCCCGGCCGTTTTTGTACCACGGCAGGCGCACGAGGCGGCTATAGCAACTTTAATAGCACGTAGCTTATCTCTCAGCGGCGACTGTAAATGGTTGGGGCGGTTTCCTCACACCTGCGATTAATCTTTGCCTTCTCCCCCGTGTGCTCAAATCCTCCATCGATTACCTGTCTGACGGCACAACGTGGTGACCGACCGCCCTTTATAATTGCATTTGATTAATACCTTATCAGTTCTCTCTCCGTGATCTCCGGAGGACGAAACGTTTTAGCGCGGCGTAGTCCAGCTAGATTTGGGCCCTGAAGTGCAAGCTGAAACGCCGCTGCCACTGCTGCCCCCACTATTTCCGCGCGTCGAGACTGCGTTAGCGTGCCGTTACTTGCGCGCGTCGAAACTGCGTAAGCACGCCGCTACTTCGGCGCGTAGAGACTGGGTTAGCACGTCGCTACTTCTACGCTGTCGAGACTGCGTTAGCGTGCCGCTACTTCCGCGCCGTTGAGACTGCATTAGCTTGCCACTACTTCCGTGCCGTCGAGACTGCGTTAGCGTGCCTCCTACGGACCCGCCGCCACCGCACTAACGCCAACCGCCGGCTGCTTCATCAATCACAAAGTCGTAATCAAACTCCAGGATTATGAAAAATGGCCTCTGTCAAGCATCACAGTGATCGTAGCGCTAGAGTGGATGGGGGGAGGGAGGGAGACAGGGTGATAGAGAGAGAGAGAGAGAGAGAGAGAGAGAGAGAGAGAGAGAGAGAGAGAGAGAGAGAGAGAGAGAGAGAGAGAGAGAGAGAGAGAGAGAGAGAGAGAGAGATAGAGAGAGAGAGAGAGAGAGAGAGAGAGAGAGAGAGAGAGAGAGGAAGAGAGAGAGAGAGAGAGAGAGAGAGAGACTGGGTGGTAGAGAGAGAGAGAGAGAGACTGGGTGGTAGAGAGAGAGAGAGAGAGGTAGAGAGATGGAGAGAGGGGGAGAGAGAGAGGGTGTAGTAGAGCGAGGGGAAAGAGAGGGAGGCAGAGAGAGGGGGAGAGAGAGAGGGTATATGGTAGAGAGAGGCTGGGTGGTAGACAGCGAGACGGGAATAAAGAGCGGGGGGAGAGTACTTACACTCGTAAGAAAACTTGCAGGGGACTTGCTAAGAGATTACATTACTCGCCTTATTCTGTGTGTGGGTGACCAAGCGTCGCTCTCTGGCAGGATTGGGTTTCACACGTGTGGCAGAGAAGCAGAATGAAAAGAGAGGGGTTGAATAAATGCTAAATAACTACTACCTCACACGTAGGGCGGTGTGATCCACAAGCTGCAAGTCTTTGACATCGTTCAATGTGTTATTTATTTATTTTCTCTTTCCAATATTGTATTATAGTCACTGTCTAGCACTTAGACAAGATAAGATACGATATATGTATTTTTGGCCAAGGCTTAATTAAACCAGGGATAATGACTTTTTTTATCTTACTGCATAGGGGGAAATATAAGAAGACGGGATCAGAACATACCTCTGATTTATGAGTCTGAGATTAAGCGATAGCTTGTTATAAGGAGCTGGTTAGTTTGCTAGACACATGAATAATGTCGTGGTTCACAACTGATAATTGCCTTGGAGGTGAGGCGTTTCATTTTGCGTGTCATAATTCAATCTAGGAAGATAAAGATATTTTCACAGAAAAAAAAAGGAACAGTTTGTCTGTAAGGCTATAGGTGCGTGGGGGAGGACTTCTGAGGTGTTCTGAGGTGTCCGTTTCCAGTGCGAACCCGTTGCTTGACGTGGTGAGACGTTGGAGCATTCTAGCAGTGTGCTTGCTTTGTTTTACCATGTGCAATTCCTCAGTGTGTACTTAATGGGATTCCTACAGGTAGACCGCAGTCATTAGGGAATCGAACCCGGCACCAATCGCCCTTGTACCAGGACACCGTAGCAACTCCCCTGATTTGTAGTATATTTCCGTGCATCACTTACAAATGCGTGACTTGAGAAAATCGACGGTCTTCTCGGAGGAAGACCTCCGGAAGAAGTCTCTGCTTCCATGTTTGGCTTTTACTCCATGCCAAGTGTAGAGTAAATGCACTACTTTGTATAGAATCAGCGATGACTCTATACAAACGTTACTCCCACACAGTGGGGCCCCCCGTCATCACAGTTACAGCCTCCAAGAGCTTCAGAGCAGGCCCACACAGAGCAGAGGAAAACCCCCCTCCTCACTGCATTGCATTAAAAGGGCAAGGAATCCCATGTGTCAAAACCCAGCGTCAAATCTTGAGAAGGAACACTCACTCCTTCCAGGGATTGCTAGCAGTGGAAAAATCCTGAATAAATTATGTGAAAGTGAAGCACATGAGTAAGTAAAAATGGGAAAAAGTTTGACTTCCGAGGAATTAAGATGAATAGGGTTGCCGCAGAGTTATTTTTACTATAATGTTTTCGGATATTAGTTTAACATTTGCCCTTAAGTGGCCGCGAAGAGTCTTCTCAAGCGTTCTTATTTGGTTTATAGCTCCTTCAGAACGGGGTTTAGGACAGCCCGACCTTTTGCTCGTCCTAACCGATACAGAGTGGTCTCCTTCAGAAAGCTGACCTTCTTGTGTGAGTGACATCATCATTTGGAGCTCTGGGGTTGGAAGCCCATGCCACAAACTAACACATTAACACCCGCAGAGAGAAAAAAAGTTACCCAACGCTACGCAGTATTAAAGCGCATTGAATGCTGTAAATCATTTACTGCTGTGACTACCCGGTTCGGTTGATTATTGAAAGTCCAATACGGCACTTAATGTAACAACATTCTTTTTTTTAAAGAGGGGGGTTTGCCTCTTGTAATTGTAGGGGAGGAAGGTTTAATCATTTTAATACAATTTTGTTTTTGCTATAGATATCATAATTCAATCACACCAACCGTGAGCCAACAGCCATTAGTGACGGTACAGCACATTTAAAATATTAAATACCAGCAACTATAATATACTCAAATAAATATGTGTGAGCATTTAACATTAAAAACAAAAGTCCTCATTCAAAGCACACAAAATGTGTTTCCCAAACATATCTCTATCTCTCTGGTATCTCTCTCTCTCTTTCCTCTTTTTCTCCCTCCTCTCCATGATTTTAGTATTCACAAGGCCTCCCGGACTTGTCTAAATGGCGGGAGTGCTGGCTTCTGAGCTGCTCTGTGGGAGAGGTCTTGGCCGGGGAAAGTGTGTGTTTTGCCAAAGGGGCTTCCATCCCTGTTCACCTTGTTCTGCTTCCCCGCTGAATCATTACCAAGTACTCACTTTTCTTTCCTCCCTGAGCCCCCCCCCCCCCCCCCCCCCCCCACCCAGACTATAGCCATCCACTTAGATGTTTGCAGTATTTCTTTGGACAGCACACACACATGCACACGTCTGCTGCATATTCTTCACACACACACACACGCACGCACGCACACACACACACACACACACGCGCCACACACACACACACACCACACACACACACACACACACACACACACGCGCTAACATTTTGCACAAATACACATACAAACATATTGACTCAGACACACACACAAATACACACAAACAGTCACACACATACAGGAAAAAGAAGAAAGTATCTGTCTGGGGTCTCACACACACACACACACACACACATATAGTGTAACGCAGGTCAACTACTAAATAAAGCTAACATCCTCTCTTCCACGGAGCAGAGGAGAAGGAGGAGGAGGAGGAGGAGGAGGAGGAGGAGGAGGAGGAGGAGGTGGAGGAGGAGGAGGAGGAGGAGGTGGAGGAGGAGGAGGTGGAGGATGAAGATGAAGATGTTCCACATATAACAAGCCGGGTTGAGTGGCTCGTCCAGAGGCAGGGAGGCGAGCTGAGAGATATTTACTGCGTTTAAAAAATGACCCTCGTCAAATAGAAAGCAGTGATTTTGTTTTTTCAGAGGATTCATACGAAGAGAGGAAAAACAGAGTTTGCGGTGGGTGGAGAAGGAGGAACAAGAACAACTAAGGGGGAGGGAGGGGAAATGTGGCCGGTTTTTTTTCTTCACTTGGGTTTGAATCCCGATCTGCGATCCTGCAGGGCTTCAGAGGGCTCTACATCCTCTTCCTCCTCTTCTTCGTAGTAGCGGTAGTTATTTCTCACCCCCCCCCCCCCCCCCCCCCAAACATGTCTCACTGAAATCGCAGCAGCTTAAGGGTGGCTTTTCCGTCAGCCGACTTCAAAGTGGGTTTTCCGGCAGTGGGAGAAAAGGAAAGAACAAAAAAAAAGCCCTGACTGTAATGATACATTGGAATAAAAGGCCATGTTTCTACTGTAGTCTACAGACGAGCACAGACTTTTAAACTGCAAACTTTAGAGGGGCAGGGGTGAATGCTTTGGAGTGTGATCCATGGGCACCAACACCCCACCCTGTTTGAGTTAACACCCCACCCTGCATGAGTCAACACCCCACCTACCATGAGTCAACACCCCACCTACCATGACATGAGTCAACACCC
>CM051020.1:7580334-7617834 GCA_027704905.1 Muraenolepis orangiensis
TCTCTCTCTCTCTTGACCACGCTCTCAGCATCTCTCTCTCTTGACCACGCTCTCAGCATCTCTCTCTCTGTCCACGCTCTCAGCGTGGTGAGCTTGACACTGACTGAAATTGGAACAGACTTGAAGTGGGATCCGAGGCGGGAGCTGATGTGTAAACGTGGCGTGTGTGTCAATAATCGAAAGCGCGAACGGGTTTTTTTTTCTTTTCGTTCCACTCGGGAGCATTTGGAGTGTTTGCGCTAACAGCGACACAAACCGCCCGCCACCAAACCCCACACCCCCCCCCCCCCCCCACCCCCCACACCACACACACACACACACACACACACACACACACACACACACACACACCAGAAGAAGACACACACTGATTGGCCACGCACGCTTCGTCCTGCCGCCGGGACGTGCGTTCACACGCACATGCGTTTGTTACAACCTCCTCTCCGGTCTCTCCCTCCGCCGCCACAGAAGCCAAGCCAGCTGGCGCATCCCCCCTTCCCCCTCCCTCCCGCCGTGGCACGCTTTCCAGCCACGAAAAACACCTGCGAACATGCGTGTGCATTCAGTCCGTACATTATAAAACTCCGGGGCGGAATCGGCGAGGAGTGCGGGAAATTGAACGGCGTCGAGCCGCTCCCCCAAACCACCCGCCGCCACGTGGGTCGAGCGCTGTCCATCAGGCGAGTTAAGCTGATGGAAGAGTGCGGATGAATTTAGAAGCTGACTGATCACTTCACTACTAACCTCGGCCCGGCTCCTTCGCTTTATTCATCCTTATCCATCTCTGGGAGATTAGTGTGGATCCGGATAGGCTGCTGTTGTAAACACTAAAAAGGAATATAGAGGGATGGAAGTAGGGGGGGGGGGATATGGATATGGAAATCGACGATACACAGGTAACACTTATATTCGGTTTAAGTCATCCCATTGTTTCGAAATACATTTTTAGAACATTTCTGCGCGACCCCGGATGTCCTGAGTCAATTTCCTTTTTTTTTTTCTTCCCATTCGTCCATGACAACGTGGTGTAACAAAGTAAAAATAATGACTTGATTATTCTAGGGAAGGCCAATCAAAAGCCTGCAAACAAGCAGAAAGGCTGGGGTGGAGTGTCCTCTTCCTCATCTTCCTTCTGTAGTTGTAGCGCCGTGGTAACGACGGCGTTGCCATGGTGACGGAGGGACGTTTTCGAGAAAATGGTTGACTGTTCTTGAGGGAAGGTTGAAGGTTGAAGGATGATGATGATGATGATGATGATGATGATGACGATGGTGTTATGGCGGTAGCTATCTTCATTCGTTCACCAGCAGAGTTCTACATTCATCTCTTTTCTAAGAGGATGTGCTTCTGTTTTTGTTATTTGGTTCATTTTAGGGGTTTCGCCCCAGCATTTGTGTTTGATAGCTCTTTCCAAAGTGAATTTATTTGTATTGTATTCAAGGATTCCATGGATAGGTAGATAGGCAGATAGATAGTAGAGGTTGATACATAGTAGATAGATAGGGTCATGGATATTTTTAAATAAAGATGGATCGGTATATATAAACACAATGTATAGATAAAAAGTTAGATAGATACAATGGATCTATGGCCAGACAAATATCTACTATAGATAAACCATAGATAGAAAGTTGGATAGGTGGAAAGTTAGATGGATACTCTGTGGACAGAATCAAGAGTCAATAGACCCACCACTACTAAAAAACACTGCTTGAAACGGTGGCCTTTATAATTCAATAAGTCTACTTTCAACATGCAAATGGACGGAAGGACATTTCAGGTCACCGAATGGCTCTCATTAAAAGACGGATTTCAGTGAAAAAAACGTCTGTGGCAGGAGGTGGGCTGGGGCCTCCTGCCGATCGCGCCGCTGAAAGTCTCCCCAGACCGCTATGCAGGCTTGGAATGGACGGGCATATTAATAAGGTCACTGTTTTTCATGAAACTCAGGACATTCAGTCGGCTTTGTATGAAAAAAACGAATACACTTACCCTGACCGAGGCTCGTCAGAAATGAATTTCTCACGATCCTCAGTGAGAAACGGATTCGCATTGGAGCGAGGAGATATTATGCAGCGTAATAATTTTTCCTTGCATGCGGTGCAGCGAATAACATAAAAGAAAAAAGAGAAACGGAAAAGGAGAAGAGTTTCAGTGTAATTGGTTGAGTGGCGTGCGGTTAAGTGCCAGTTTTCAAACTTCAGTGTTCGCCCCGCACTGCATGTGTGATCACAGCCAACAAACACCATTACTTGTATTGTTCCTCTAGCGAGCACCCCCCGATGACCACTTAGCGAGGTTCTACCCAGACAAAACCGCCGCTTGTCAAGTCGTCCAAAAAAGGCAAGCCAAAGGCACACCCCCCACAACACCCCCTCCCACCGGCACGTGCTCTCGTCTCCCTCAAACCCATAATAATGATAATCATTAGTTCCCCTTTTGTTCATTTCTTTCAATCCCACACTCCCTCGTTAACATCTGGCCCTGTGGGAGACATGTTATAGGTCTGTCTAGTGTTTGTTTGAGTGAAAAAAATGCACTGTATTGTAGTGTATCTCTGCCCAGTGTAATTGACAAATATGTGGATGCTGTATGTTAACACTGCAATGCACTTCGTGCCTGATCATGGATGCACACGCTGTATTCGATTCATCTGGGGTTATACCCTCTGGCGGTGGGTTGTACCCCCGACGTAACTGTGTTAACCCTGGAGGTACACTTTCCCCACCTTGGGAATAGCTGCCCTAGATCTGCTCTGAAGACTGACATGCTGGCGTCTAATCCTATGTGTCTCTTTCCCGTGGCCCAGCTTGTCTCATTTAACATATACTCAGTGCTCCTCGAGGGCAGGGGTTCCAAAAGTGGGGGAGACACCGGTGCAGTGGAGAGTACGCCCATCACTATAATCAAATATAAACTATTTCGATTATGGTTGTTGGGCTATTTCTTTTGTATTATCAAAGTGACGTGCCCTGGTTTGAATAGGCCTATTACTGTGTGTCGGTGCAAACGTTTTTGGTGTTTTTTTCTTTTTCAGGGGAGGTGAGTATTGGACTGAAAAGTTTGGGAAGCCCTCTTCACTGGACTGTCAGACTGAAACTTTGTGAGTTTGATGTCATTCTCCTTGCCTTGCGTTAGGGAGATGTGAGACACAGAGAGGCTTTTAAAAGGGATTGTTTCATTGGGTGCTCTGCATGGGATGAGACCCCCCTCTCACCCTCACAGCAGGGTGCAGGGGGGGGGGGTGGTGAGATGATAGCCAAGGGTTTACCCGAAGCCTGGTTCTGGCTCTGTCTTTCTACTGTGAATGCATGCCATTATATCCTAAATCATGCACTTGAACCAACATCAATCAAGTTTAATCATCAGTATTCCCTTCGTACTCCTCTTGGTAAACCTGTGCGTGAACAGAGGGGGTAATGTCCACAGGTAACGACCATAGGGGTTCAAAACCCCTGCAGCTGTGACCCGGTCAAACCAAAGGTAAAGGGAATACGATCTCCCTGTCTACCTGGCTGCTTCTTCTTCTTCTTTTTCTTCTTCTTCTGCTGCTGCTTCTTCTTCTACCAGTCAATCATCTGGGTGATTCCCGGGGGGAACAAAGTTGAGGAAGTGAGGCAGATGCCCCTGCAGTTCGATACATGTGATGGACATAAGCAGCAAGGTTTTATCCATCACTCCGGTAATCAGGAACCCGAAAAAGTTGTCTCACTCAAAAGAAAAACTGCTTTTGTTCCACGAGGGGTTGACAAAGGCGAAGGGAAAGTGTGCTTTCCAAAAGGGCAAGACCAGTTCTGCTTGTCTGTTCTCTGTTTGATTTTTTCCCCTCTCTGTTACATTCTGGAAGGATCCATCGGCACCTCTCTCCGTCCTGAGACATGAAAGCCAGACACAAGCGCAGAGATGTCAGTCTTCCCTTACCGCATCAATGCCCTCCGGTTCCCCCCCCCAAAAAACGAAAAAGAAAAGATGATGATGGAGCGCTTGTCAATGGCGTCGTCGGCCGCTTTATAAATCACCGTCGTCCCTGTGAGGAGGACCTGAGCCTTCTCTTATTTCGTTTTACTTTTTTTTTTTACCTCTGGGTAAACCTCTTATAGAGAAAGGAGGCGGGAGGGGGAGGGGAAAAAAAGCAATTTATCAGGAGCTCACCTGCATTCAAACCATAACCAAGGTTGACACTGACGACTCCATCGGCCCGAACCTCAGGGAGATGGGCGGACGGCGCGCGTGTGTGTGTGTTTGTGTGTGTGTGTGTGTGTGCGTGTGTGTGTGTGTCGAAGAGGCCGAAGAGAACGTGCATGCAGTGACCCTTGTTTCTTCTAATTGCATGCCTGCGTTTAATTTATCTACCAATTAACCTTCTTCATATATATATATATATATATATATATATATATATATATATATATACACACACACGTGCCTGTGTACCTAACCTCACGGCTGTATTGGATAATTGAACAAAGATACTGTTGTAATGGTAAATGGACTGCATTTATATAGCGCTTTTCTAACCGGTGCGGCCACTCAAAGCGCTTTACAAGTCAAGCTTTACACTCACCCATTCATACGCCGCCGGCGGAGTCAGCCACGAAAGGTGACAGCCGGCACGTCAGGAGCAGTTTGGCTTTCGGCTGTCTTGCTCAGGGACACCTCGACAGTTTTTGCAAGGAGGAGAAGGAGCCGGGGATCGAACCACCGGTCGTCCGGCGACCGCTCTACCTCCTGAGCTACTGCCGCTCCTAATGATAATATATATTATAATCTAGTTTCCAATATAGTAAATATATTGTATATTCAAGAAGCGCATTCCTAAACCTTTTTTTGTTTTTACCGGTCAGGGAAATAGCGTCAGATTAGGTTTTGAAACCTAACGAGTCAGAGATTGTCCGTCGGCCCGCGAGCGGCGAGCTGTGTTACCTACCGTTCACGCACGCCGACGGCCAACACTTGTCGGTGCAGCGGCAAGGTAATTGACCCTCAGCGGCACTCACCGTCGGTTGGAAGTGACACCTCTCTCGCCGCGAATAGGGCTCTCGCTGGCATATTCCGCCAGCGGGCCTCGAGTAACCGCAAACGGCATGCCAGGAAACGAGTGTGTGTTCAAAACAACCCCCACGCAATTGGGCTGTGATAAATAAAAATAATAATAATAAAATAAACAACCTAATCATCATGTCAGTTACTTTTCAGGGAACAATAAACCACTTGTTTGACTGGTTGGGTGCCTAGTTGTTGATGGGTTTGGATATTGACAGTTTTATGCCCATTTCACAGTTTTTCGCCGTTTCTGAATTATTTGACATGGCCTGTTTGTTGTTGTTGCTTGTGCAGCTGCAAATTGGTCCCTTTTGCACACATATTTATCCCGGAAAATAATCCCTTCATGAAATGTCATAAAGTGTGTTGTAAAAATCGTGAAAAGTACTTTGCAATTCCACATTGGCAGCACAATGGAATATGCAGTCCTATAATTTATATTTATTGTAGCGTCCCACCGGGGGGGGGGGGCGGGGCCTGAGTATTATGTTTGTGTTCGAGGCGAGGGATTACGGGCTTTTGGAGAACGTTATGAATTCTGATGTTTTCGGTTGTTTTCCGTTTTTGTCTTGGGCCGTGTTGTTTGTGTCGGGGATGACTCGGAAATTGCAGACAAGAAAGTAACCACCGGGGGGGTGGACCGAGAGCCGTTTCAGTTTGTCATGTAGTTAGCACATATGTCATGACACCATAAAAGGGTAGAACCTACGACGTCGCTACACCGGGGAGGTGTAGCCTAGACAGCTAGCCCTATCCTGTTGGCTCACTGTAGAGATGTCGCAGAATAACGAGCAAGTCAACAAGCTACAGTCTGTCCAGGCGGTCTGTCTGTCTGCCTGCTAACTAGCTCAAGTAACTAAACTCAAGACACAAAGTAACCCAAAACAAAAACGGAACACACAAATCAATGACATCTTGTTACAGAACAAACTGCTGTTCATTAGTGATCCTCACAGGAACCGGAGGGGAACTGTCACACACACATCCATGAAACAAAGAAACAGCAACCGCCATCACTAAATGGATGGCTTACAATACAAGGTCAGCTCAATGCGGTTTTCATTATTCATGACAAAACAAACTGAAAAGCGCCAATGTGTTTTGTTCTCTGTCACGCATAAAGAAGCAGAACACCGCTGCCGTCGACCATTCCATTAATATCCGCAAAATAAACGGAAAAAAAATTAATGTTTTATTGTTAAAACTTTTTATTGTTAACATTGCAAACATTACAAAAAATATTGTCGCTTTGGCTTTTATCATATCCAGATGTCCGCGACAAGACAACAAGGATTTCCATGGCTTGCCTTTTAACTCGAATTACAGACGAAGCAACATTGAATACGGAACAATCAGGAATGACAGGGAGAGAAACAGAGAGGTGGGGGGGGGGCAGAGAGAGAGAGAGAGAGAGAGAGAGGAGAGAGAGAGAGAGAGAGAGAGAGAGAGAGAGAGAGAGAGAGAGAGAGAGAGAGAGAGAGAGAAACAGAGAGGTGGGGGGGGGCAGAGAGAGAGAGAGAGAGAGAGAGAGAGAGAGAGAGAGAGAGAGAGAGAGAGAGAGAGAGAGAGAGAGAGAGAGAGAGAGAGAGAGAGAGAGAGAGAGAGAGAGAGAGAGAGAGAGAGAGAGAGAGAGAGAGAGAGAGAGAGAGAGAAACAGAGAGGTGGGGGGGGGCAGAGAGAGAGAGAGAGAGAGAGAGAGAGAGAGGAGAGAGAGAGAGAGAGAGAGAGAGAGAGAGAGAGAGAGAGAGAGAGAAACAGAGAGGTGGGGGGGGCAGAGAGAGAGAGAGAGAGAGAGAGAGAGAGAGAGAGAGAGAGAGAGAGAGAGAGAGAGAGAGAGAGAGAGAGAGCTGTAGGAAAAAACAGCAGAACAGATCCTAGCCTAAGACGCGGCACGCTGGTAAACACCTGCAGCTGGCGGGAGCTATTAGAGGGACCGGGGGGGGGGGGGGGCCGGGGGGGGGGGGGGGGGGGATGGAGGAGAGGGAAGGAAGGAAGGAAGTGCTCTTCTGGCAACTGGGCCCGAAACACTAGCCGGGGAAATCACTCTCACAGAGGGGCCCGGCTCAACCAGCGTGAGGGAGGAAGGCAAGTTGTGGCTCAAGTTGTGCACAGGTAAGGTGAAGAACAAACTCAAACTAAAAAGAGAGAGAGAGAGAGAGAGAGAGAGAGAGAGAGAGAGAGAGAGAGAGAGAGAGAGAGAGAGAGAGAGAGGGGGGGGGGAAGAGAGAATGTGTGTGTGTGTTAATGTGTGTGTGTGTTTTCACAGGGAAGTGCTGCTGAGCTTGTGGGGGCACAGGTCCCCTGACAATGCGATGGGCCATTCCTTTCTCTGCCTTGTCCTCAAGAGCAGAGCTCGCTGCATGCTGCACTCACAATTTTATGCAAACGCCAATCAAGCACTTATCACCGCAAGGCACGGTTCCCCGCGTCCGGCGGGTTGGAAGCCGGCTCCTATTCTTGAAAATGAGTGCCGGGGCCCATTAGCATGAAATTGGGTTCTGTTTGTAGCACGCAATGAAGGCGCCCGAATGACTGCTCTTCATTTACTAGTCTAAATGTCATTTCTGGTACAGAATACGGCTTGCATCGGGCTGCTTCACTTAACAGCAATCTGTCTTTGAGTGCCCTGTCTCACCCCTCCGTGCGTGCCCTCTCTCTGTCTCTCTCTTTCTCACTCTTTCTCACCCTCTCTTTCTCTCACCCAATATCTTTCTCATCTCGTCAGTCCACCCCTCACCCTTTCCCGTTCTCCATCTCCTTCTCGCTATTTCTCTCTCTCGCCTTTATTTTCGCCTGCTCTCCCCCTCTCTCTGTTCTCTCCATCCTCAACACTTTCTCTCTCTCTCTCTCTTTCCTCCACCCCTTACTCACCCGCTGTTCCTCTTCGTCTCCCTCTCCTGTCTCCATCTCTTTTCTCACTCGCCCATGTCTCTCTCTAATCCCCTCTGCCGCTCTATCTCTCTCTTGCTCTCTCTCTCCTTTCGTTTCACGCTATCTCTTTCTCTCCGTCTCCTGTCTCTCATTCACCCCCCCCCCCCCACGCTCTACACGTCATTTTATCATATGCAATTGTGTGTGTGTGTGTGTGTGTGTGTATGTGTGTGCGACAATGAATGTGTCAGACTGTGCATGTATGTCTTGATGTCTGAGTATGCATGTGTGTGTGAGTGCGCATGCAGGGGTGTGTGTCAGTGTTAAGCTGATGAAATCCTCAGCCCTATGTGAAGTTTTTTGCAGCACTGTTCCCGACAGTGACTACCATCAAAGACTGTGTGTGTGTGTGTGTGTGTGTGTGTGTGTGTGTGTGTGTGTGTGTGTGTGTGTGTGTGTGTGTGTGTGTGTGTGTGTGTGTGTGTGTGTGTGTGTGTGTGTGTGTGTGTGTGTGTGTGTGTGTGTGTGTGTATACGTATGGTTTCAGTAGATAAACACTGTAGATGAATCTGTAATTAAGCATCCCTAATTACACTATTACACTATATCGCTCTCTCGCTCACTATCTCTCTCTCTCTCTCTCTCTCTCTCTCTCTCTCTCTCTCTCTCTCTCTCTCTCTCTCTCTCTCTCTCTCTCTCTCTCTCTCTCTCTCTCTCTCTCTCTCTCATATCACATGTCAAGCCAGAATGCTACTGGTTAAATTCCTCCTTGTGTCAAGGTGTCCTCAAGCAAGGCAGTAACCTCTCTGTCTGTCTGTCTGTCTGTCTGTCTGTCTGTCTGTCTGTCTGTCTCTCTCTCTCTCTGTTGAGTGTATGAAGGGTGGTGAAAAGCTTTATATAGCCACTGCGGCTATAAAGCTGCTGTATAAAGGCTGTGTGTTAAGCATTTATTGAAGCAACTCACCTCTCTGGCGATGCTACTGCGGCGTGATTCCCAACTGCCCACCGTTGCCCATCAGCGGGTCTGGCAGTTCAATAAAGAGGCACTTACACACAAACTCATTCTCACACACACACACACACACACACACACACACACACACACACACACACACACACACACACACGCACACACGCACGCACACACACACACACACACACACAGGCAAACACACAGGCAACTACACACACACACACACACACACACACACACACACACACACACACACACACACACACGCACACACACGCACACGCACACACACACACGCACACACACAGGCAAACACACAGGCAACTACACACACAGGCACAGACAGAGGCAAACACACAGAACATTAAGACACACACTTGCATTAACTTGAAACCCAATGGGGGGGGGGGAATCGTTTACGCGCGTTCCCTTAAGCAAGGCACTGAATCCTCTGACTACTCTTCCGTAGCGCATCGGCAGATCTAAACCGCTCTCATGTAATTTTCCATGAGCCTCTTATTGATCGCCAAGGCAAGGACCTGCATGGCCTATTGATCTGTTTCCACGCCTTGCTGTTGATTTTATCGATCAATGTTTTTCTTCTCCATTTTCCAAACGATATCAGTCTACTTATGTCCACTTTCTCTGTACACGTGTCTATCTTTTATTAATATATCTTTCTGTCTGGCTAAATCCAGGGTCCAAAATTAGATTAGAAATCCAACTGGCCAAGCAATTGTTTTAACATGCAACCCGAATTTAGTTGACCTGCCAAATGGTCAAATGTATCCCATGTCGGCCATTTGCAAGTGCATTCATTTTGGACCCTGCCTATATCAGTTACGTGTCTGTTTGTCTATTAACTGTCTCTGTCCAGCTGAGTCTCCTGTTTACTATCTGTCCGTCTCCCTTCTTCCGTTCATCCGTCCATCCGCGTGGGGATGACAGCAAACCATGTCACTTTATCTGCAGTGACATGGGCAGCATATGGGGAATCGGCCGACCCATTCCTGATTCCCTCGCTGTCCATCCGTGTGTGACGCCCCCCCAACGTGAAAAGAAAAAATGAAAAGAAAATGGCGAAACCTTTCTCCAGCCGCCGCCGGTCGCCGCCCGTCCACTCCCCTCACCGCACGCCACGGTTCCCCCCACTGTCGCCGCTGGACACATTTCTTGTGCCACTTCTCAAACGGCCGTCACGCCTCCGCCATTCCTACCAACTTTCATTTGGTACGAATGTCTCTGCAGTCGTCCTTGAATTCTAATCTCATCGCCGCCCAGCTACCCCCCCCCCCCCCCCCCCTAGTTAGCTCAGAAAACGCAGGAAACCTCGTGGAGGGTGAAATGAGTACGTCGTTCACTGCTTAAGGGGGGGGGGGGGGGGGGGCGGGAGGGGGGGGGGGGCAGGGGGGGGAGGCTCCGCCCCCCGCGTGGGCCGTGCGTCTTGCCGCTGTCAGCCCTGTGACCTTTGTGTATTCCCGGCTGATTTCTGAGTTTGTAGAGCCGCTCGTATATGTCACGCTCTGTCGGGGCAAAAAAGGCCAATTGTCTGTGTTGGCGGGAGACGGGGGGAATCTCACCGGGGACCCCGAGCTACGCTAGCCTTTTTTTTTTCCATTGACATAGACACACTTTGTTCGGTTATTACGATGGATTCATCGCAGAACACCCCCCCTCCCCCCCCCCCGGTCGCCCCCTTTTTGCAATTTTTTTTCGATTTGATATCCGTCACAAAACCATGACGAAAAGGTTTCTATTTCCGGTGTGGATATTAGGATTCTTCATGTTTCATGTGCTTGCTACGCCCTCATCGTTATTGTGATACGAACGACAATGAGCCGTGAGGGGGAAAACATAATAAACCCAATACTCCATGATGTTAGACGGTGACCTGTGACACCATCTATCAGCCGGCCGTGACAGCCTGCCGATGAGCGAGGTGGTATTAACGTACATTCATCTTTAGCCCCCATCCCCGTGGTGTGTTCACTCGGAGAGGGGGGGGGGGGGGGTGGGTCGAAGGGCGTGACCTCGACCTTCACGAGATCCCTGTTTCATCAATCATATTGAGACTGATTTAATGTGTGTGTGTGTGTGTGTGTGTGTGTGTATGTGTGTGTGTGTGTGTGTGTGTGTGGGTCTGGGGAGGGGACGTTCGCTTTGAGTTCTCTCCGGACAATCTACATATCAATCATCAGGGAGCATTGGGGGTGGCAGGATAGCTTTGTCTGTAGGGACTTAGCTTGGGAACTGGAAGGTCGCCTGTTCTAGCACCTGAAATACCTGGCCACTGTCGAGGTGCCCTTGAGCAAGGCACAAGACCCATACACCCGGGCGCTGTTTATACAATAGCTGCATAAATAGTCTTTGGCCTCTAATTCAACAGACCGCTCGCTATGTAGCGGCCTCATTTATCCAAAGCAACTAACTCTCGAAAGACCTTTTGGCGCCATCGCTGGCTCATCCTCATCCTAAAACGCTCCACCGCTGAGATAATTTGACTATCGCCAGGCGGCTCACCGCTGTGCGGAACAAGATGATGAACCGGCTTCAAAAAGGGGGTGGAGGAGGAGGAGGTGGTGGTGCAGGCGGGCGGCGAACAACGTTGCCAGATTGATGCTACTAGGACACCGTTGAGCAGAATGTGTTGCACGCAAGCAACATATTCTAGCACTAAAGCTGTGTTGCCTGTGTGTGTATATGAAGACGTCAGGATGCCCAACACAGCGAGACTGCTATAGACCCCACGGCAGGGCCTGCAACACACACAGTGTTGGGTCGGTTCTTCTTCTTTGTTGGATGTATTGTATGTATTGTGTGTCTTTTTAGATTTGGTCCGACGCACGCCTGATACGAAATCAATAGTTCCGTGGCCATCGGAGGGTAACTTCTCTCCTCTCTGGTCCTTTGTCTCGGTGGGCAACGGAGACTATTGTGATCGTATTAAGAAATTGGCAGCAACCCCCCACCCTCCAGTGAGCTGGCCTGACATTTGTTGCCATTTCTCTCTCTCTCTCTCTCTCTCTCTCTCTCTCTCTCTCTCGTCTCTCTCTCTCTCTCTCTCTCTCTCTCTCTCTCTCTCTCTCTCTCTCTCTCTCTCTCTCTCTCTCGTCTCTCTCTCTCTCTCTCTCTCTCTCTTTTTTTTCGGTCACGAGGAGAAAGTCAGCAGACACACCAAAACCAATGCCTGTCACAGGTTTGCGAGAGAGAGAGAGGGAAGGAGAGATGGAGGGAGGTAGGGGGGTGGTGGGGGGGTGGGGGGAGATATGATGGAAGTAATGTGCTGTGGCGTACCTCCGCACCTCCCTCCCCTGGCTCAGTGGTCCCTCCATCACCCTGTCCTCCGCCCTCTGACACCTCCTCCTCCTCCTCCTCCTCCTCCTCCTCCTCCTCCTCCTCCTCCTCCTCCTCCTCCTGCCCCTCCTCGGCTGCTGCCGTCACGCCTCTGAGCCCGGTGTCATCTGCTGGAAACGGTGGTCTGTTTGACACACCGTGCTCCTGCGTCGATGTAAATCCACACGGAGCAGTGGGAAAGGAGCGATTCACAGATGTATGTGGGCACGTGAATCGGCCACAAAGTCCATATTTTGAACGTTCTCTGACGTTTTTTGTACGTACTAATTATCATCTTTTTCTAGTTTCTACCTTCCATATATTGCGTCTGATGATTGATCTCTAACCCGCCGGTCCACTGCGCCTCGGCGACTGATATGCAAATGGCCTGGGCTTCCGAGCCACGTGCCTGGAGCACTTTGTGCACCTGTGTTCTGCTCCGGGAAAGAGGGAAAGACAGAAAACTGGATTTACGTTGTGACGTATCGACGCATGACCCATGACACACATACCACGTTTTGGTAAACATGTTTAAACAAAATAACGCCCGCAAAACTATTCTATTACACTTGAAATGGTACGTCCCTGACACGCACGTCCATATAGTAATAAAGACACTAACACGCCCCACGCACACACACGCACACACCACACACACACACACACACACACACACACACACACACACACACACACACACACACACACAGACACACATAAACACATAAACACATAAACACAGCCACCTAACCTACAATCACACACGCTCAGTAATAACCCACACACACAAACACATAATAACACAGGGGGCACAAAAGGAAATCCTTTTTCCATTTATTTTAGGACCCATTCGCATCACTTTTGTGAATGCCCCACTGACCCTGACCCCTGACCCCTGGCTCTCTGATGGAATCATCAGAGTCTGAAGTCAGGTCAGGATCAGTTTCTTGTACACTTAAAACCACCGTTTTTTGTCTCCTGTCCAAATATCCTCCAGGTCTTATTCTGCCGTAGCGCCATCCACATCTGCTCGGACGGCGCTACAAATAACCGCTAATTGATTCGCTAAAGTGGAGGTCGCGCGACATGTCAGTTATTATTAAGTATGCCGCATATAATGGAGGGTCAATTAAGTTCTCTACTGCATTTCTGAAACTGCGGCTACCTTCTGCATCATCCCAGTCATCGTAAGAAGAATATACTTTACGTATATTCTTCTAACTGATAACCTCATTGATTCAGGCGATTCAGTCCCGTAATAAGCTGCGTTCAGCAGTGGCTCCTCTATTGTGCCAGAAGTCCAGTACATGTAATGATGGAAAGCACACAGATATGGCTATTTATTAAAGATATATATTTTATTTTATTTTGTTAATTTCATGTAAAAGTCTTCAGTCCCAAACAATAATTATACCTATTTTAAGATCCATAAAACAGCAAAGTGTGCGTCAATGTGCGTTCAGTACGTGTCAAGCGAACAATGGCACAGGGGAAGCTAGGCAAACGTATTCACGGTGAACACTTGGGGGGGGGATAATAGAGCCTCCTGAACGACTGAAGGACGAGACGTGATGTAGTCGGAGCTGGAGAGAAACAGGTTCTCGAGCCGGAGGGAGCCATAAGGTTCTCAGTGAACTCGCCCCCCCCGACGTCGGTCTTCGGCAGTAGGTCCTCAAGGATCTCGCCCCCGACGTCAGGTCTTCGTCAGGATGGTTCTCAGTAAGGGTTCGCAATGATCAAGACCCGACGTCGGTCTTGGGCAGCCTTAAGAAGGGTAGATCCCAGGTGTTCATTGGTCTTAGCAGGCTCAATTACGAACACCTGGGATTGATTAGAGCGTGGGGGCACAACATGAATAAGTAAACCTTGTTCCTTGCAGTATGTCTTTGTTAAATGGGACATTGTGAGGTGACACAGCATGTGTACACTTCCCTTTAGTAGCGTTCTTTAGATCCTGTAGCATGCTGTGCATTTGGTAGCATGCTATACATTTTGTAACATGCTATGTGTTTGGTAGCATGCTATACATTTTGTAGCATGCTGTGCGTTTGGTAGCATGCTATACATTTTGTAACATGCTATGTGTTTGGTAGCATGCTATACATTTTGTAGCATGCTGTGCGTTTGGTAGCATGCTATACATTTTGTAGCATGCTGTGCGTTTGGTAGCATGCTATACATTTTGTAGCATGCTATGCGTTTGGTAGCATGCTATACATTTTTGTAGCATGCTTCGCATTTGGCAGCAGGGTTATGCTTACCTGGCTGCGTTATCCTTTTGATAGAAGCACTGCTCTCTGAAAATAAAATGTCCCTCATGCCGTAGGACTCCCTACCACACCTTCAATGACATGGCATCTGAAGGGATGTGAGTGGGTGCAGGTCTGTGTCACATCTGTCTATTGATGTTCTGTGTGTGTGTGTGTGTGTGTGTGTGTGTGTGTGTGTGTGTGTGTTTGTCGCTCTCACTCACTCTCTCTTTCTGTCTCTGTGTCTCTCTGTGTGTGTGGTGTGTGTGTGTGTGTGTGTGAGTCAATTATCTAAGTAGATTACATATTATAGATAGGTAGATATTGTTCTAGATATTGTTGTATATTGTTTGCCAACTTATTTGACTTTTCCCTTCCGTTTTGCTTGAATTATTGTACTTCTACCTGAGCACTGGTTCAGTTCATGGAGACTTGTTAGAAATTAAATGCACTTTTGACTTCTGGTGACGAGTTGTTCTCTTACCTACCCTTTGTTGAAACACACTATTGTAAGTCTCTTTGGATAAAAGCGTCTGCTAAATGACTGTAATGTAATTACATTACAGTGTGTGTGTGTGTGTGTGTGTGTGTGTGTGTGTGTGTGTGTGTGTGTGTGTGTGTGTGTGTGTGTGTGAGAAGTATGTGTCCTCCATTGGATTATCTAGCATATTCTATGTTGTGTTCCAGGCCAGTGAATGTATCTGATCAAGAATCACTACCTGTTCAATGAAGTTCCAATTGACAAGATGTAATACTTTACCCGGCTCCCTAATTACGCAAAGCTAATCAAATCTTTTTTTTTTTTTTTTCATCATTGTGATGTAATTTATTCACAAATTACCAAGTGGATTTTCAATCCACAACATACTGTTGCCAGGTGCTCTGAGGTACTTTTGGTCCAATCTTGTTCTGAGAAGAACAGCTTGATTGGTCTTGTTATTACCTCGATACTTTTTTTGGTACCGTCTGGAACTAATTTCAAGAGAGGCTACGGAGAAATGTGTGACTACAACCACGGTTCTATGAATCCCAAACAATTAAGAGAACCACAGTCGCTGCCCACCACCTCTATGCTTTTGTGCAAAAATGTGTTTACACTCAAAGTAAGGTACAAGACAAAAGTATTGATTTGGTATTGGAACTGAAACCCAGTTAGCGGCACTGACCAGTAGTTTTGAAACGGGAAACCTAAGCCCATGGTGGTCATTTTTTCACGACAACAACATTTACATTTCTGTCAAGTATATTATGTTAATCTAAATGAATGAATTCTCAATGTTACATTTAAATTAGTGACTATACAAATAGTGTGACATTCTGTTCAAATATTGGAATACAATTTCTGAGTTAAAACGCCCAAACTGGGTTGGAGGCAGACAGCTCAAAATTATTAAAAATACAATTTTTATTAATGCGATGAACCTGTGAACCTATTTATGCGGAAGGCAGCCCTATGCCTTCAACAACTCTATCTACAAAGCAAAGATAGTCCAAAAAAATAACATTTTTCATTTTGCAGAGGGACATAAAAGCGCCATGAATTGAAGCCTCTTCGCAGACATATTTTGTACGTGTTAAAATGGATGATACACACACACCTACACACACACACACACACACACACACACACACACACACACACACGCACATTCATGGTTTCTTAACCAGGGATCTGCTTCCTGCAAAGCATCTTATTTGCATTTTACGTGGCCATTAGGCAGCTCCTTGTTGCTTAAAAAGATTCACAGTCGGGTAAACAAGACATTCTCTGGCGTGTTCAACACGCTTGTCTTGCTGTAAACACGCGCTGTGTTTGCACGCTTTGTTTAGCACACGTCCCCACACGTCCACACACACACACGACAACACACATCACACACACCACACCACACACCATGCATGATACATGATCACACACACACACACACACACACACACACACATGCATGATACAGATCACACACACACACACACACACACACACACACACACACACACACACATGCCGACACAAGCCAACATCAATACACACAAGCTTATACCAGCAGACACACACACAGACACACACACAAAAACATGCCAACACCTGTACACATGTACTGTGTATTCATACGCAAACACCAGGTATACCTACACACACACACACACGTGCCAGAAAGATGGATGCCTAGAGAGAGAGAGAGAGAGAGAGAGAGAGAGAGAGAGAGAGAGAGAGAGAGAGAGAGAGAGAGAGAGAGAGAGAGAGAGAGAGAGAGAGAGAGAACATTTTCCCCTGGATGCTGCGGTTTTTATGTGTAAATACTCTCTGAGGTGAGCTGTATCCGCCCGGGCCCCGGGGACATCCAGGAAGCGGCGACTAGACAATTACCTTTGCATGGGTAGTTATTTTTATTAGGCCTCGGCGATTCTGGGAAGCTGTAAACCGCAGACTTGATTGAAATGCGGACAGTGAGGAGGAGAAGATAAGGCAGCAGGTCTTGTTTACCTGTTTATAATACAGTCAGGAGCAATGGGCCGCGGCACTTTCCGTCTGCAGCGCTGCTACGGCTACTTCAAGGACTTTTATTACCGCCTTTACTACATCGCAAAAAGGCAAAGGGCGGCAGTAATATCCAATTGCAATACTACTACTATAAGTACTATGGCTACGACAGGAACTTTGATTAGAACTATTAGTTACCAGCAGCAGAGAGGCAAAGGACTACAATACAATACTACTACTACTACTACTACTACTAACAATATAACTCCAAATATACTGTAATTACTACTACTGCTTCTAAAACTATAAAACCCTAATTTACTGTAATTACCGCTACGAATACTATAACTCCAAATATACTGTGATTACGACTGCTACTAATACTATAACCCCCAATATACTTTGATTGCTACTAGTGCTACTTATGCTATAATCCATAATTTACTGTAATTCAGTGGCGGCTGGTGCCTGTAAAAGTAGGGGAGGAAGGAAGGTGTGCTTGGTGAGGTTCTGTGGAGTTTGATGGCGGGTGGGGTTGTGGATGGGGATGTTAGTGACGGCATATGCGGATTGTAAAACCCAGACACATTTGGAGCCGCATAAGGGAATTTTGTGTAACTAGTGAGCTATACCAGAGGAAAATTGTGCTGCTTACAACTGTCTCTTAACTGTCTCTTCTTATCTTCTTCTCAGCTCTTATTTAGAGATAACTGAAGTCTTCCTTGGTGTCCTAAACCTTAGGAGAAAATAAGGAGCAAAATAATTCTGCAGATACATCTAAGACCAGTTTGAGAAATGTATAAGCCAATCAAGTTTTATTTTGGATCTTACTGCTATCTCAAGAGCTGATTATTGTGTAGTGACAGTCTATTATTCTAAGTCTATTTCTTAGAAGCTGAATTTAAGAAACTGCCGTGAATCTCATACCGATCTTAAATGTAGCTCAGTTGTGTCTAGGATAAATAGGCTAGACAAAGATAAGATCATTTTTTGAATTTTCCTTTTATCTGGGAGTAAGCACTAATAAAATCTGTCTTTTTGAGATATAGTTGGTAATTTGTGCTGTGAAAGCTGTTCTCACATGTTCAAGAGATGATCTGACCTCGGAACTACATAAAGCATAGCCTGGGCGGCTCGTGTGAATGACAGTTGTATTCTGTTCTTCACATGACACTATAGGCTTACTATAAATGTTGACAGTGTATTAGTGGGTAGACAAGCAAGCAAGCAAGCAACATAATTACAATCGATTGTGATCTGAGGGTTAAGAAGCATTGTTTTATTGAAAACCAGCTATTTAGCGATTACTCCATAATGATGAAAATCTGTCAAATCTGATTAGAAGTTCTTTGCACAGTGGCTAGTTCAACCAAAACAAACCTAACGGCATTGAAATCGGGTGAGATTTGATGGAGAAGCCTTTTTTTTTGGAAAAAAGTACGTATATTTACCTGCATTTAATTAAAATAAGACAAACTATCATGTAGCAAAACCAGTTATGCACGTAAATCACGTCAATGGTCTAATCGTGAGCCAAAGAAACACCACCTTGTCATCCACAGGCAGTGTGCCTGATGAAGTGCTAGAGTGCTGCCACTATCACTTTGTCCTTATTTTTGTGTTCATTTTTATTGTATATAGTATGTGTATATGGTATTGTTTTGGAGATTCATAGTGCGGGAGGGAATGGGGAGTAAGCATTCCACAATGTACTTATGTATCTTGTGTCTTTCTATTTTATGTTTGGCATCATGCACCTGGAATGCTTTGAGGTTTGGAGCTGAAGGTTTCAAGTCTGTAAATATATGACTTACGAGTTTTCTAGAATGTGGAAATAATGAATGACGATAGATGAAGATAGATCCTTGCACGATGGAAACCCGCCCCCCCAAATCTCTGATTGGGTATTCACCAGCGCAGTGAGCTCTGCTGATCACAGACTGTTCACAGAGCCTCACAGAGGCCCTAAGGGAGGATCGTCCTCCCTTACTGCCGTACACACTCATGTTAAACACCAGGACTCACCGGCCGCTCGGGTCCGGCAGTTTTATAATAGACTTCAATGGGGAGCTTGGGGAGGACTGACTCACCGAAGGACTGAGTCACCGAAATTGCTGTCACAATTCTGAATGGTGTTTTATGGAGCTCAGACTCAGCGGTCGAATCATGAGTCACCAATGTTCAACACCAATGCTCATATTGTCCACATCGAAGGGCCTATGGTCTTAATGACTATTCTGGAACTAAAGGGTTGATGGACGCGATGTAAATACAGCTAATAGAACGGAGGGAGCAGTAAACACAACTCAGCCCCGCTGGAACGCGTAAATGTTTGCACTCTCATCTCCGTCGTAATTACACATCATTATTTCCACATTACCCTGCTGTCCATCTGGCTGGGGTCGCCTTCCTGCGAGACAGCACCGCATCCAAGTCCAGTGTTAGAGTGTACTAAGACTGGGAAAAAACCCTTCATTTTACACTGGGCAACAAATATACAGTAGCAGAGAGAGAGAGAGAGAGAGAGAGAGAGAGAGAGAGAGAGAGAGGAGAGAGAGAGAGAGAGAGAGAGAGAGAGAGAGAGAGAGAGAGAGAGAGAGAGAGAGAGAGAGAGAGAGAGAGAGAGAGAGAGAGAGAGAGAGAGAGAGAGAGAGAGAGAGAGAGAGAGAGAGAGAGAGAGAGAGAGAGAGAGAGAGAGAGAGACGCAGTTCAACAGAGGGATGGAGAGAGGTCTCGGGCCGAATCAAATTGTTTATGAATCAGTTTGATGAGGTGGGTGTTCCCATCGCTGGCATGGAGAATCTCTCTCCAAGGTTAATGAGGACAGGTTCATTCGCTTCCCTCTGTTGGCACTGGTGGAGGGGGGAGAGGGCGCAGAGCAGGAGGAGGAGGTGGTGGCGAAAGAGGAATGGTATGTGTAGGAGTAGGTGGTGCTGGTGGAGGAGGACATTCAACTGTGCCAATCCCATTTACTAATTGACTCATTTACCCGCCGTTGCTCCAACCCCACTGGGTTGTGTTGAAGGCCTGTCACCTTTGAGTACTCACCCCAAATGTTCGATTGCAAAGCAGTCACTTCAGAAACAAAAGACCGGAGGAAATATGATTGAAGGCAATTCCTTTTGGATGCTTTGAGTCCTTCAGCGCTTGCTTGAAGTTGACGCGTGCGTGGTATGTTATTCAATAAACACAGTGTTTGACTTGGCCTGTGGTTCAAACGTGTGGCGTCGGAAGGGTAATAAACACTGTGTTGTGTGTTTCAGTTGGCCTTTATTACTGACAGGGAAAAAACATTCTCAACGTCGATTCTTTGACTGTTTCGGTGCTTTTTGAGGTTAGTATTTGTTGTATGTTCCTGTATATTGATATAGGGAGAAAGGGAAACGCATTACAGCCCGCAACGTAATTATCCCGGAGTTATGGTGTAATTAACGGTGTCACCCTACCAATACTTTTTTGTAGGTGCTGGGAAACAAGATGTAAAGTTATTGAATAATGGGGGTAAATAAGGGGCTAACAGTCGGGGATAAAACAAAGAACTTAGTTATTATTATATTGTAGTGTAATTATGTTTAATTTTCTAAAGGGTTAGGGTTAATAATGAGAATGCAGAGTGTAGTTACACATACAGAATGACATCAAACTGTACATCATTTTGATTAGGCCTACTGTAGTCTCTGTAGTATAAGGCCTGTGTGTGTCTAGCAGTTAGTGAGCATTTTCCCAACATGACCATTATGCTATAATTAGATAACTAGGTATGCATGTTTACCTGCAGTGTATTCCTGCCCAGGAGACGGTATGAGTCCCATGTGTCTAGCGGTGTATTACCTGCCCAGGAGACGAGAAGAGTTTATAGTTTCATAGTTTTTATGTGTTGTGACCTATCTTGTGATCTATCTTATCTAGCTATATATATATATTGTAACTATTCCTGGGGATGAAAGGAGGTTGTAAAAAAATGTAAACTCTCACCTTGAAGAGCTGTAATGCTGGTCGAACACAATGACCAGATTGTCGACATGTTAACGACTTGTCAAATTTCCAGCCCGTTGTTCAAACAAAACACGAGTGACTAGTGATCTAGGCTGGACGAACTCTGTCCCACCAATGGGAGGCTGAGGCACGGGGCCATAAGCGAGCGTCCATGTACGTATGAAGTTTGGTGAGGTGAACGACTGAACAGCTGAGACTTCAACGGCTGACAGTAACATGACAATGCACTGTCCCCTGCACCTCTCTATCTAAAGTAAACACACAGATGTACCCCATATTCAAGTCCAAAGGAACAATGTAGTTTGCTGTTAATTATGTATTTTTTTGACTTGATCCTGAAGTCATCACCCCATCTTCCCTGACATTCCAGTTATTTATAAGATGTCAAATTGTTACCCCCTTATTACATAACCACATATTGTTCCCTAAGTACCTAGATATAATGTAGGTATGTACTAACTGGTGCATTACCATTACTACAATCAATTACTGAAACTTTTAATTATTGCAACGATAACACACTCTCCATGTTGCACTTTATCTCGTTGTTGTAAATTGATGCATGTGAGAAAACTTGTTTTGTCATGTTCATCCTATCTAATCAATAGTATCATAGTAATCATAGGAGTTAAACGTGATTACAATCCCAGCCATAACAGAGGGCTTTATGGGGCCAGGTTGTAAACACACCAGCCCCCCCCCCCCCCCCCCCCCCACCCACACACACACACACACACACCACACACACAGTGAAGTGTATTTTGTGTGTGTGTGTGTGTGTGTGTGTGTGTGTGTATGTGTGTGGCGCTACACAGTGGTAAAATATTTATCGTGACGCTTGCTTTATTGCAGTGGTGGAGGTAAGTCTCCCAGGGGATCATAGGATGAAAGGTGGGATTCAGGTTTTGAACTTGACTCACCCCCATACACAACCGCGCACACGCACAAACACGCACACACGCACACACACACACACACACACACACACACACACACACACACACACACCACTCAGATATCCCCAGTTGGCTGCAGAGTCCTTCATCAAAGTTGACAGATTTGAAGTGCCTTTGAAAGCTTCCACAGTCTTACCCGTGACCTAATGTTGCCTCGGTCATAAACCCTGGGTGTGGTAATGTGCGCTATAGATTATTGATTTGTCATTTTCTACCATCCCCCCCGCCCCCCCCCCCCGCCCACATCGATTTTGGCTGCGCCCGATACGCTACTCTCGCTTCTGGTTGAAACATGAGTTTATTAAGGCGTTCTGAGGAGAGCGTGAATGTGTTACTTGGAGCGAACCGTGGCGGGAGGATTGCGACGCCGGACTGTAGGTGTGTTGCCTCTGATCGGTGTGCAGTATTGATCCCGCTCAAGGAGCCGAGTGAAATGTAGGAGAGAGGAAAAAAATAATAAGAAAATGAACCGTAATATCATGAATTATCGGAGTGTAATCCCGTAATACTTTCAGGTTCAGAGGAGACCGCATGGGTATTCCAGTTTAAAGATTTAATTTAGAACAGGCTTACGCCAGGGATTTGTCATTTGATGTTTCAGGAATCTACCCAATCCGGTTTTTGTTAACGTAATATTGAATGTTTCATCAGCCGTGTGCTGCCGTTACCTGTGCTCCCTTGACGAGACGACACATTTTTTACAGAAGTAAATGTCAAAGTAAATTATTTAGCAACTGCATTTTTGAAAGAATACGTTCAAACGTTGTCGATATCCTATTGCTAATTCATACAGGACATTGTAGACCATGGTGTTCGATGCCTCGTCCCTCCCACAGCAGGGAGAGATTAGGTCTGAATTCATTGTAGATTCATTGTGGATGACAGCATTGGCTATAAATTATGAAAGTATGTAGGACAATGAATGAACAAACAAGCAAATTCATGAAGGAGTGAATTAATGAATGAATAGATGAATAACAACAAATACGTAATAATATTCCTGTCCTGTCCTGTCCTGTGGTATTTTCTCTTTGTGTTTGGCGGTCTTTTGGCCGTCCGGTGCGGCAACAACCAACGCATCAGTGACCTTCGCTGTGCGTCTGAAACCACGGCCGGCCGGGGTGAGTCGCTTCCTCCAACCCCGGCATGAAATGTCAGCGGTGGAATATACGAATATACGAGCAGAGTCACGCCAAGGCAAGTGACGCCTGTTCAGGGGAAGATATCTACCTCTGAAGAAATAGAAAAAAAATCGAATTAATTAATCTGACGAGAGGGTTTTTACCTTGATCTCCTCTGCCCTATATATATACAAATCTTGTTAAAAGTTCACGGGAGGCCACTCTTTGATCAGATACACACAGTTTTTGCATCACACTAGCCGACCTGGATATTGCGGATATTGAGTGCCGAGTGGCAAGTTAAATTCTACTTCTTATACACTGAATAAACTGGGGGGCATTATAGGCTCAATCCCAATACACCCCTTGCCTCTAGGAGTTAGCCCTACCCCTCCGTTTTGTACATTCCCACGTAGGGGCAGGGTGCTTGATCAATTATTGAATATAGTCAAGGTTCTTGTTTGGATAGAGGGGTAGGGTTAAGTGTAAGGTATGCATGGCCCTCCAAACTGAGGTTTTTCAGAGACACACTCCAAACCGAGTGTTTTCGAGAAATCTCCCCGAATGCCTTGTGAATCATCAGCAAGACGGTGACCAACCAAGCTGCACAGGCAACACAAAAAAAAGTGTTACAGTGTTTTTCTTAGATTACAAAACTATGATAACCATTGTAGTATCTTAGCTTTGTGTTGTTTTCAATGTGTTATGGACCTTTTCTTTACTAACAAGCATCACAAACAAAAGGTCGCTAGATCCAGCCGAAAATGGTTTTGGTTTTGATTCCCCAATGTCCACAGCCTCATGCGTGCTGTAGGGCATCCTTAAGTAAGACGCCTCTAACCCTTACCTGCCGCTTAAGGGCATCCACTGTCGCTTTGGATAACCGCATCCGCTAAATGACTTCACGGTGATTAAGCTTTGATTCAGACTGAGCACCGGCCCTCCGTTTGATCGAGGCTACGGCGCTGTCGATTGTCACCGCCGATTTGGAGAAAGCGGCAAAATAATGAACTTCCTCTACGTTAGCGTGGAAGGCGCAGAGGGGGAACAGATGCCAAATGCGGGGCCCTCGAACCTATTCTAACAAGGTGAACCACGTTCGACTGGCTGTTTGATCGGACACCGGCAGAGGAGGAAGAAGAAGTAGTGTGCCTGTCTGCGCCGCCATACTCTCCATCAAAGTGCTCTTCCTTCTTTTATCCCCCCATCCCCACTGAATCAATCATTGAATAGAGCTTTGGAGAAGACATGCCGACTGAATGCTTGAACTACTCCAGCAGAACCGACTGCTTCACCTCAAAGCCACCGAAATTTGATTTCTGTTTCTTGTCTTTAGATATCGTTGGGTAGAAGGTGACCTTTGAACCGGCACCTTTTTTCACATTTCACATTACTATTAATACTACATCTACTCGGAGTGCCTTCATATTCATGTGTGACTTGCGATATTTATGAAACAACTTGTAATATTTAAGGGAAGACACAGCAGGAGAGAGGACGAGCACCATCTGCCCTGGCAACAATGGCCACTGCCAATCAGTGATGCATAAATCTCCATGTTTGCGTGTAATCGGCTGACCAAGATGGATGTCTAAATTGTAGCCCGACGGTGCCGTCAAATACGTGATATGCCTTGAATGTGCGTTTAGCGCTCGACGTCCTGGTTTGTTTGACTACAGAACTTAAACGTAGCACCTGTCAACGCGACGTGTGTGTGTGTGTGTGTGTGTGTGTGTGTGTCTGTGCGAGCGTGTGTATTGCTAGTGTGTGTAAGTGTGTGTTTTTCTGTGACAGGGGTGGTGGGGTGGTGGGGGTATTGAGTGTAATGAAGATGCATGATGTCAGTTGCAGACTCATCTTCCTTCGTATGGTGCAACAGATGCTAATGCTAGCGCAAACCGTGTGTGGTGCCTATCTCTCTCTCTCTCTCGCTCTCTCTCTCTCTCTCTCTCTCTCTCTCTCTCTCTCTCTCTCTCTCTCTCTCTCTCTCTCTCTCTCTCTCTCTCTCTCTCTCTCTCTCTCTCGCTCTCTCTCTCTCTCTCTCTCTATGTCTAACTATCAGGCTCTTGCTGTCTCTCTCTCTTTATGTCGCCCTGTGTTATCTCTATCTCACTGTTTCTTTACCTCTCTCTATGCATCTCTCTCCTCTCTATGTCTCTCTTCCTCTATGTATCTCTCTCTGTGTCCTTCTCTATGTCACTCTCTCAAGAGTCCAAATTCAGGGCTTTATTGTCATGGAAAACATATAGTTGAATTGCCATTAAACTCTCTCTCTCTCTCTCTCTCTCTCTCTCTCTCTCTCTCTCTCTCTCTCTCTCTCTCTCTCTCTCTCTCTCTCTCTCCTCTCTCTCTCTCTCTCTCTCTCTCTCTCTCTCTCTCTCTCTCTCTCTCTCTTTCCCTTTATGTCCCTTTCCCTCTATGTCTCTATGTCTCTCTCTTCCATCTGGATCAGAGCCAAGCCACTGATGAGCCAGCCAGCAGAGCAGTGGGTCTCCTCTGTGAGAAACAGAGCACTGGCTCTTAGAACCGCTTAGAACCGCTGAGAGTTACCTTCAGTAAACACATATAATGGGTGTGTGAGTGTGTGAGTGGGAGTGTGTGGTAATTTGGACGAGATGCACCAGCAGATGGTTGTTAGGTTCATGCTTTTTTTGTTATTAATGTACTTACCGATTAATGGTCTAAAATGGTCTATGGTCTGTCTGCGCCTTATATATATATATATATATATATCTATATCTGTCTATCCGTATATCTGTGTATTTGTATATCTTTCTACATCCATCTCGCTATCCATCTGTCTATATAGTAGTGGGTAGTCTCACAAACACAGACTTTAGATTAAAAATCTAAAGTCGGGGGCGGGTTTCACTTTCTTTCGAATCAACACAGTGTAGACTGTATACTGGCCACTCTGGAAATATGAAATTAAAAACCCCGTTTGAGAGCGTCATCTATCTCCTCGCGCAGATACGTTTGTGTTCTCTGGGCAGAATATCTCCACAACGTAAGGACAACTAGGTGTATCTCCGGCCCTGTCCTGGTCTGTGGACCAGGACGGGTCTGTGTGCTCCCCCCCCCCCCACCAGCCCCCCAGACGTTCTGTTATCACATAGTAGGACTGCTGGATCCAAGACGAGGCAAGAGGTGGTTGGGCTGGACATCAGGAGTGTCTCTCTCTTGATAACGTACACAGGGATGGATGTGGGAACTAAGAAGAAATTTATGTTCATGAGAGTTAATGTTTAAGCGTTTAAACTTAATGAATTGTATACTCTTGATCTAGACTGAGATTGAGACTGGTTCAGAATACACCACATAAAATTAGACTGACTAAAAGAAACGGTCACTCGTTTATTCAGTGATTACAACGTGCATTGTGTATTTTATGTGAGCTATTGCCGAGTAGCCTTATCAAATGTGTACATTTGGAAAAGGTATTTTTTTTTTTTTGTAAAACATAATTTGGAGGCGGAATGAAAATGTCAACCGCTCATTTGTTTGTTGAAACGCGCGACTCACGATGCAATCCGTTTCACAAGCTCGGAACGCAACCTCACCGCATAAAACCCATGTAGTTACTCGATCAGGGCCGAATGAAAACAGACCTCGACTGACACAGAACACACTGTAAACTCCACCCAATGAACCTGGCGTACTTTGTTGCTGTCCTTCTGTCCTGGTTGGCACCGCCGTCTCTCTCCCAACATTTGCCTCTATGGTGGGACTTGCACATGACACATCTGTCCATCCTCTGAAGATCTTAGTCCCATAAGTCAGACTCTTGGCCAAGTTTTGATTGGTTCACTCGCTCCACGTGAGAGCACCTTAAGGCAGATGGACGTAACCTCTTGCGTCTTGCCTCTCCCTGCAATGTGTCGGCTATGTCACTAGGCCTTGGGGACGGAAATTTGGCGTAATTAGGATAGTGTGAAAGGGACTAACTTTAGATGAATCAAAAGTCTGATAGAAGACTTTAGATTCAAATAAACAAAACAAAACAAAACAAAACAAAACAAAACGAACTGGGGCAGCACAAGAAAACCATAAAAAACACTGTCTGTAAAGTGTTTAAAATCAACACCGTATAGACATACACAGTAAACAAAAATCCCCTTTGTGAAAACTCCACCCACTCGCAGGGAATGAGTTTCTCCTTGGTAGAATATCTCCCTAACGAAACAGGCACAAGGTGTAACACAGTCCCACAGGATTCAGTTGGGACTGCTCAAATGAGCACCCTGGACCCTCAAGTGTGAGGCTTGGATCCCATGCAAAACAAAAAGCTTTGAGATAACCCAAACACCTTTGTTCCAAGCTTATACAAGCAGGGGGTTTTAATACATGCATAAGGGGTGGGAAGGAGGGGGGAGGGGGGGGGGAGGCAATCTGATGAGATTTCTTCTCCCGGTCGTTGTCCATATGCTCAGCTTTGAGCCAATTTAAACGTAATGTTCTCTTTAACCTCCGGCCGCTATCGGGGACGGCCAGGCACAAGAGGGGGGGGGGGGGGGGGGGGATGAGTGGAAAATGTTTATGGAGTTGTAAATATTGTAAATGGACTCATGATGCGGTGCCTCCTCCCCCATCGCTCCGCCCCCTCCTCATCCAGGCCACACTTCCCACTTCCAATTATGGGGAGGGTAATGGAGCCCCCTTTTGTGAGGTCACACCGGCCGCGTCGTGGCGTTCGGTGGGCGGTGTGATTGCTCTGGTGAAATGCGGGGTAGGACAGGGGGGAGGACGAGGGCGATGGGGGTGTGTTCACAGCGAGAGAGAGAGAGAGAGAGAGAGAGAGAGAGAGAGAGAGAGAGAGAGAGAGAGAGAGAGAGAGAGATAGCATGTTTCCAGTCGATCGGTTCACCGGATGACGGTTTGTAAACATAATGATCTTTTTTTAAACAGACGCTTGTAACCGACAACAAAACATGTCCTCGTGGGTTGTTGGGTTATTAATTGTGTCCCATGTCGGTAAAATAACGTGCACTAATAAAGGCTCGTAGCCGTAGACTGGCTGGATGACCCGCGTCAACATGAGAAGACAGGAGGGAAGGAAGTGATTATAATCATAGAGAGAGAGAATAGTATTGGTGAACTCTACATCGCACACACAATTTTCACATAACACTTCTTCTGTGTTTCTCCATGCCCGCCTTTACCGTCACACATCCTCACGTTCGGGCATGTACCCAGGAACCTGGAAGTGTGTCCTTCTGCACAATGCACCATGGACTGAGCCAATTTCCCTTGTATAAGGCAGTACAAAACGTGTGTGTGTGTGTGTGTGTGTATATGTCTGTGTTTGTTGCAGTGCTGAGAAATGAAGTGCCTGTTTGTGTAATGTGTGCTCTATGCTTGTGCATATTTTACATCGAGCTGAGATGATACTCGCACTTACATCCGGTACACACACACACTCACACACACACACACACACACACACACACACGCTCACGCACACATTCACACACAGACACGCACACGTGTCAGAAAAGACAGCGTGCTGCAGAGAGCTGGAACACCCTGGATACCGAACGTGTCACCACACATCTGTTTTGGTGTCAAAACCCCACAGGGCCTGATGGGAACCGGCGGCGGGATTCACCAGTATAATCAGTGGGATCTGGGGGACATTGTTGTGTCAATGGTCCTCTGTCTCCCGGGGTTTAGAGTGGTTCTTAAGCTGCAGGTCAGTTTGCCAGAAGTAGGTCGCATCAGGGGACCGAGGGGGGTCGCCAGGCAGCCAAAAAAAACCTCATTGTGGAAATGTTACACGGATTCCTACATGCCCTGTCTGCTCCGTTTGTCACTTGCATGTCAGTACGTTGTGAGCCTGAATAGGGTAATACACACAAAGCATGCAAAATGCCCTGACATGCCGAGTACCAAATATGTATGTGTTTGGAAGGTTACCAACCACCCCCGCCGACCGACCCCGCCCCCCCCCCCCCCCCCGCGCGCGCGGCTCCACTCGCTGCGGGAAAACCTATGCCAACATGAGGCAAACATGCTAATTGACCATCGAACCTAAGCCGTTGGTATATATCCGAGGCGTTGAGCTAAATCGGGCCGACGTGCTTTCGGGACAATTGTCCTTGGCATGCGGCTAACCAGCTCTCGGTACGTCAACACAGCGTTCACAACAATTACCCTGTCGTCGAAAGAAATCAATATGTATGCGTATTATGCATTATGCTTTCAGTGGCGGTGATATTGTTTTTCACTCTAATTACTCATAATAAATTAGGATTAGAACACAATTCGTAGGGAAGGGCTTGGCGGGTTTCTTAATACTGTACAAGGATGTGCTGTCCCAGTCCCCGTTGCTTGTGATTTTCAATTAAATCGCTGGGTGTTTGTAGCAGGAAAGAAAACATATGCAATAATTCAGAATTCCCTCTTCACACCCTCTCACGCCTGTCATCGCACCTCCTTTTTCTCAAACCTTTTGGACAGACTCCAGTCATTTCTTATTGTCGTTATTGTCAGCCAACATTTGCTAAAGAAAGTGTGTGTGTGTGTGTGTGCGTGCGTGCGTGCGTGCGTGCGTGCGTGCGTGCGTGCGCGTGTGTGTGGTGTGTGTGTGTGTGTGTGTGTGTGTGTGTGTGTGTGTGTGTGTGTGTGTGTGTGTGTGTGTGTGTGCGCATGTGTGTGTACATGTGTGTGTGCCTGCCTGCCTGTTTTTTCAGCTGTTTGACAGTAGACAGCAGGCTGAAAATAGAGAACTAGAATGAATTACAGCTCAGACAAAATTCCAACCAAGTCAGTTTGTTAAAAAACGAAACAACATCCTTGTAAATCTGAACGAAGAACGTAAACAAGGAATGTAAAGAAAATACATCCATTCAAAGAGTCAACGGACCAGACCAAATCAAAGCACATGGACAAAGCGAGGCATGTTGCGTCTCGTGTCATGCTCTGTCTGGACCCATCTAGTGGGTGACTGTCCCTCTCTGACTCAGTCACTCACTGACTGACTCCATATTGTCTGCGTCAAAGAGCCCTCTGGTGGCCAACAACAGGTATTAGACGTTATGAAACTAGGGAAATGGCTGTCTTTTTTTTTTACTTTGAGTACACAAATGAATAACTAAATGTCTTTAGCGTGCGGTGGCCAACCCAAAACAGCGGCCCCAAAATATGTGGCCCTTTTCCGTGAGGTCGCAGTCTTTTTTCGTAAAAAAAGTTGGCAGCTGTGAAAACAAGACAACAACAAACCTGTTAAAGCCCGACAAAAAAAAAAGAGGCAAGGACAGAATTGTTCGAATTATTTATCTGTCGAATAAATATTGCAGACAGAAAGTCTGGTCGACATGGCTGCCTATGAACACCTTGTCCTTGTTTTGCGATACCTTTTCGTAGAAAGATTCATGCCCGCAGGTGTTTACAACGGCCAACGCACCAGACAGAATCAGCCCCGCCAGTGTGACTTCATCACAGAGACCACATAGAGATGCTGCTGCTTCTCTCTATTTTTAGGCGGGAAAAAGACAGCGAGAAGAGGAGAAGTTTGCAAGGATCGGGAGACATTGAGCTCCACTTAGTGAAAAATATATGGGCACGGATCCACCAAAGGGGCGCCCAGGGGGGGGGGGGAATCCAAAGTGGGTGGAAAATCATTAGCTTTGTTTGCATGTTTCCCCTCAACTACGCTAGTCCCCCGTTCCCCCCCCCCCCTCGCCCCAAGTCTCTTGAACAAGGAAGGAACAGGGTTTGCACCTAGCGAGGCCATTTATCAACAGCACCAAGCAGTGTGCGTGTGCATGTGAGTGTAATATGTGTGGCTTTAATGATAACAAATAAATATCTCTATTTTATAACCCCTCCGCCCCCCCTCCCTCCCCGACCAACCCTCAGCTTGTGTTATTCCCTGGATCGGACTGTTGCTGGCTCTCTGTTTGTGACCCAATCACAAAGCCACATTTCATGGCTAGAAAACGAGAGGGGGGGGGGGGGGGGGGGGGGGAGACGGCATGGTGTGCAGCTGTGACAAAACAATTGCTTATTTCCGGATCTCAATATTTATCATGGTAGAAGCCTCCCCCAACGCCACCACCTCGCTCTCAAGGGCGTGATTCATGGCGTGTTCGCCCTCGTCCTCGCCGTAACCGGCGAGCGTTCATCACCGGGACTCCTCACCACCGCCGCTCTTGTTCATTCCAGATCCAAGAGGAGGAGGTTTAGGACGAGGACGAGGAGGAGGGGGAGAGCCGGGGAGAGAGAGAGGTAGAGCTGAAGAAGAGAGAGAGAGAGGGGGAGAGAGAGACACACAGACCGACATACACTCTGTGGTGTAGGAGATGGATGGGAAGTGAGAGAGGGGAGACGGAGAGGGACAAAGATTCAGTAGGGAAGGGAAGGAGAGAGAGAGAGAGAGAGAGAGAGAGAGAGAGAGAGAGAGAGAGAGAGAGAGAGAGAGAGAGAGAGAGTATTAAATAGAAAAGAGCCGCAGCTCACATCCACTTATCAATACATCAGAGAGAGGCGACGACGCCGGCGACGCCGTCTTGCAAATTTGCTAACGCTTCTTTGTTAATGTTTTCCGCTTGTCACCTGCCCTGATACGCCTTGTTGTTTTATGAGCGGCTCTGCCTCGCCTCTTCCTGCGTGGGTGATCAATGGAAGGATGAGTGGAAGCTCTCACCTCATTCACCATTAAAACGCTTTCCACTTGCAATATGCAAAGCTCGCCGGTGATGAGCGATGCCTTTTTTTCATTTTTTTCTTTATTTCTTTTCAGTTTTTTTGGCACCGCCAGGTTTGTCTGAGGTTATGAATTGCGCTTTCGCTACGCCCCCCGAAAGGCACGCTTCCCTGCATATGCGAAGGCGAGGGGGCGCCGTCGAAACGCTCTCTCAATGTCACCGCTCGGCCTTGAGAGGTGTTTTTCTATTTTTTTCCCCCCACCAAGCAGGTGCGTGGGGACGGGGGGTGGGGGGGACCGACGGGAGGGACGGACGAGGTGCCAGACATAATGAAGGCGGGACCACAGGTCGTTATCTCTCCCGTTTCACTCGCCCCCGCCCCTCTAACGACTCGGAAGTGATTGCTAGCCGTCTTAATGGTCAAAAGGTCCCTTCTTCGAATCAGGGCGACGAACGGGGAGGTGGGTTCTGTATGGTTTAGTGATATCGCTGTGACGATCCGTCCGCTCCGATGGATAGGAAGACGTTATGGTGAGGTTGTTTCCCTTGACGATAACATATCTGTGGGCTTCGTGTCATTGATTGCACTTAGCCGCTACGACCACGACACGCGGTTCCGAAGTCCCCCCCCCCCCCCCCCCCCCTTAGGGAAGCCGGAAAATCAAGACCAACAGACCGGCAATTGGTCATGGTTATTACATACACTCTCTTCAACATGCTCTTCCTGGGAATTCTCTGGGAAGCCCATATGGAGTGCGGTGGTGGTGGTGGGGGGGGGGGGGGGTGTGGGATTTTATTAAAAACACCTCACTGGGCGAGGTAATTAAAGTCACATCACAGTGTAATCATCAGTTACCGAAACGCTGTCATCTATTTTTGGCTTCCACTGAGCAGTTGATGGCAAAAAGGAAACGGAGATTTACACGGCGAGTTTGACAGTCTGGGCTTTCTTGTGTTCACCCGAGCGTCTGTCCGTGGTGGAAGGAAGGAGAGAGAGAGAGAGAGCGAGAGAGAGAGCGAGAGAGAGAGAGAGAGAGAGAGAGAGAGAGAGAGAGAGAGAGAGAGAGAGAGAGAGAGAGAGAGAGAGAGAGAGAGAGAGAGAGAGAGAGAGAGAGAGAGCGAGAGAGAGAGAGAGAGAGAGAGGGGGAAAGTGTTGGATTAGGGATGTGCGGCAGATGATCGGTGTGCATGAGCTGAACTATATCCTGATTATTGTTCGACTGTCAAGATGATAAAGAGCGGAAGATGGGACGCCTCATTAAAGACACATTTAGAAATTGAGAATACTGGTCTCTCTCTCTCTCTCTACAGCGTAACAGAAAATTGCAAATAGGCACTCTTAACTTGCCATCAGCACCGCATTAGCAGCACCTGTCAAATGCCCAAGGCCTCCTTCGCGTGCCAAACTGATAGTTAATTTGTTAAAAAAATAATAATAATAATGCAAATTCTGTTTAACATCTCGAGTAGTTTTGTTTTCTGTTTTTTTTCTTGCAGCACTAGTTTCACCACTTGGCTGTCAAAGTGCCAAAGGCACGTGACACTTTCTGTCGGTGGGAAAAAAAAATGGGTGGAATCGGTTGCCAAATCATAATACAACAAAAAAAGAAGACACTTTATGTTATCATGTGCCTGGCGCACGCCAGATGCATTCACATTTATTTTCTCCTATTCTTTTCTTTTGTTTCTTTGTTATAAAACTCTCCTTGGCACATGACATCCACAGACACACACACACAGACAACCCTGCCCCCCCAGGAAATTAGAGGTTTATTTGGCCCCATAAATTTCATCTGTGGCAAACATTTCTCTAAGTATATACACAATCTATTCCCTCCGCCATCGCCACCGAACCCTGAGAATTCCATTTCCTTCTGCCGTGCCACACTCAAAATGGCCGGCCCCGCCTGACACCTTAGTACACCACATAATGGCGTACACGAGGAGAAAAACAAATGTAGATTTCATTGTTGTGAGAATCCATTCCGAGAGGAAGCGCAGGGGTTTTAAAGCAGCCTGGGTGTAGGGTGTGTGTGTGTGTGTGTGTGTGTGTGTGTGTGTGTGTGTGTGTGTGTGTGTGTGTGTGTGTGTGTGTGTGTGTGTGTGTGTGTGTGTGTGTGTGTGTGTGTGTGTGTGTGTGTGTGTGTGTGGGTGATCTTGGACCCCTAGGTTACGGTCTGTTTATCGTGGGTGGACCCCTAACACCCCTCAGGGGAGCGCATTGTGAAATACTTGGTTAAGGTGGTTATTGATCTACGATGAAACGTATTCCCGAATAGTCCTGGGCATCATGAAAGGTGACGCTTTAAAAAAAGATCTCTCTCCCCCTGTCTCTCTCTCTCTCTCCTCCCCCTTTCTCACTCTTCCCTTCCCTTCTCTCTCTCTCTCTCTCTCTCTCTCTCTCTCTTCCCCCTCCCCTTCTCTCTCTCTCTCTCTCCCTCTTCCTTTCTCCCTCTCTACACTGATGGTCACTACTGATACACATCACTTACTCAGTCACTGACATCCCCACTGGCAGATCTAAGTAGACACACACACACACACACACACACACACACACACACACTATTTTGACCTGCCATCACACGAGTGGTTCAGATTCAAAGGAATGCATGCACATGAGTAAGTACAGCACACATGTGCGCACTTTGTATGGAAGCACACACACACACACACACACACCACACACCCACCCACACACACACACACCACACACACACACACACACACACACACACACACAAATATCCACATAGGAAAGCACTCTGCCACATAACCCTCAGGCATGTACACACACACACACACACACACACACACACACAAACAGGTCTTGGAACTACTCGATACACATTTCCGTGTCCAGTGCCCACGTAGACACATGGCCAACCGACCAGTCGTGTGCAGTGACATTTCAGAGCATTAGCTAACCTCACTCATGTTGCCAAGATATAGTTTGACGTTTTTTTGTTCTTGTGTACACATTCTCTCCCTGTCTCTCTCCCTGTCTCTGGCACAGCATGTGGTATAAGAGGATCATGCTCATGGATCATGGGTAACGTCACTTCATAAGGCACGTCATGGGGTGTGAACTAACCCTTCCAGCATGGATTTAGATTTCTTAGCTCAACGGTGATGTCTTTCTTTCAGTTCGCGTATACTGATATACAGATCACTGACGCACCCACACACACACACACACACACTCACACAATTAGCCAGATCACACACACACACACACACACGCTTAGATCACACAGGCACACACACAGTTAGACAGATCATGCACACACACCTATATACTTACATCATACACATGCTCAAATACATACTTAGACATATTCAATTGTCGGGGTGTGTGTGTTGCTGTTTATTTTTATCTTTGTGTGGGAGATTTGCATGTTGCAACGGTTTTAATCATGTTTAGGTTAATGTTACTTACAGTGGGCTACCGCTGTCTTAGCTCACCCTGTAAACATTAATTTAATGATGGCAATCGGCGAGGAGAGATTTTACTTGGCCTCCGCCTTTCGGTTGGTAATTAATTAGCTTAGCCGCTACGTTTTGGTATACCAAGGGGACACTTTATGCCCTCCTCTGGGTTCTCCAGCTCTTTCTTCCTCCGTCCAATACAAGTGCCGAACCAAAGCTGACTAGTAAATGTTCCCGATATTGTATTGATATCTGAGCATAATTCAAAGAGGGAAAGGAGAGAAAGCAAAGGCACTCTCTTTTACATTTCCTTCCCTTCCTCCCTGGTTTGTATTTTTCCTTTATTGTCTGACAAATCAAATCAAATCAACATATATCAGCGCGGAAAAGCGGTGATATATTTAGAATTTCATCCCCAAAGCGTGGTTATGGCAGGATGCTGACATCCGCCTGCTGTTTATATTAGACGTCATTATTCCACAGCTGCATTCTCATGGTTTTGATGGGAAGTTAACCTCTAACTTGGTCAGATGACTCAGATGATGCCAGGCCAGGCTTTTGCGTTTGACTGCTCTTGTGTGCACGTACTAGCGCAAAAAATGGCTTCATATTTTAGTATTTAGTCATTTAGCAGATGCATAGCGCAAATCCAAAGTGACACTTGAATCAAAATGCCTTTATTGTCATTGTACAAGTAAAAACGAAATTGTCGCGCAATCCTCATACAAACACTCATACAAACAATACAAAATATAAATGATGTAATAAGAAAACAAAACTTAATCAAAATAAACAGGTTAGAAAACAGCTATAAAAAATATTGTATATATACATATTGCAGTGGCCCAATAAACGACAAATGTAGTGCAAATGACCAGTGTATATCCAGTGTCTAGCAGGTGAGACTGTGAATTCAGATATATGAATTCATTAAGGTCATTAAGGAGCAGGTTAGGGGGCATCTTGCTCTAGGGCGCCTGCAGGTGAGGCTGCGGAGATCGAGGATGGAGACCAATATCTTTGGACTAGGAGGCGAACACCGTGGCCACTACACTATATCCGCGGGGATGCCTCGGTTAGGCTTAAGAGTGGTCAACCGCAGGTCACACTCAACACCAGGAGCAGCATATTATGTGTGTGTGTCTCTCTCTCTGGTTCAACAAAGGAAGGTAAGAGAACAACTCGTCACCAGAAGTCAAAAGTGCATTTAATTTCTAACAAGATGGATGCCAAGCATACGGTGCCCCCAACAACAAACTAGCATCACTAAAATCAAGAGAGCGCCATGGCTAAACACCACCACCTCTATCGCCCACTGCCATCACATCTACATCACACCTCCACCCTCCACATCGCCGCTCATACTGGTGGCAAGGGTGGCAGTATAGCTCAGTCTGTTGGGACTTGGCTTGGGAACCGAAAGGTCGCCGGTTCAAGTCCCCGAAATAACCTAGGCACTGTCGAGGTGCCCTTGAGCAAGGCACCAGACCCCTACACTACTCCCCGGGATATACAGGATATACTGTATATACAATAGCTGCCCATTGCTCCTCATACTAGGATGGGTTAGATGCAGAGAAACACATTTCACTGTGTGTGTGTGTGTACATGTATGTGACAGATTTAGGTTTAAGATTTAAATACCGTACCCCACTCCACCACCCACTCCGCCACCTACACCTGAGTCTCTTGTCTAGTGCTCCCCCTTATCATCCCCCATCTAGCTTAGCACAGTTCTATTAGCATCGGCAACGCTCCACTGAGCCCCACTTGTCATACTGATAGTGAACTAATCAAGACTAATGAATTCGTTCAAACCCGCGATAATAATGTTATTAAAATGCAAATTGTTAATTTCTGCTAATTGGTCTACATCACATGTAATCAATCACAAAAAAAGTTGTGTGTAACGATCTGAGAATCTTTTCCCGTCATCGTTTTCCATATCCCCACATCATCGTGGGGGTGCGTTTCTTTCTTCCCCCATTGGCCGGATTTCCGGGTGTGGTGTGGAACCGGGTGGTGCTAGTTAGTTCAGTGTGTGCGGTCTAGTTCCAGAAGGGATGGTGTGTCACATCACTTCTTCTTAATCTTCCTTGTTTTCCCACGCTCGGCTGGATGTGAATTGGTTGGCGAATACGTGGCAGTAATTGGAAAATTGGTGATTGATTTGTTCTCCCCCCCCCCCCCCTAAAAACGAATAAATACATTTTAAATTTTATCTTCATTGTGTCACAGTCATCATATCAAGGTGTTTCAATGCCAACCGCAGTGGAACCAGACGCAACACGTTAATTATTATTATATTATTATTATTATTATTTGTATCAGTAAGTGACACGCCAGCCCAGCACAGTGGCAACAAAGTAATTTTCAGTGCTCATGTCATCGTGCTCTTCGTA
>CM051020.1:7622834-7735334 GCA_027704905.1 Muraenolepis orangiensis
GGGTGACCCGGGGAAGGCGATAACAAGCCGGGACGCTCTCTCCCTCTCTCTCTCTCTCTCTCTCTCTCTCTCTCTCTCTCTCTCTCTCTCTCTCTGTCTCTCTCTCTGTCTCTGTCTCTCTCTCTCTCTCTCTCTCTCTCTCTCTCTCTCTCTCTCTCTCTCTCTCTCTCTCTCTCTCTCTCTCTCTCTCTCCACCATCTCTCTCTCTCTCTCTCTCCATGGCCTCTCACGCACGACAACAAAAAAACACGGAAAGTCGCATTCTCTGTTCGCCGCAGAGATTTGCGGCGATTGAATAAATACACCGCCGGCTTGCCAAGCAGGGGGTGGACAGAGACCCAGGAGAGACCCCCCCCCCCCACCCCTCTCCCTCCCCCGAGCACACGCCAACGGCCACCAGAGGAAAATCAGCGAGTCCTCTGACCTATAGTGTAGTCGTGTCCTCTGCAGTGGAACAAAGTTTACAAAAGCGGTTCTGGAAAAAAAATAAAAGAACAGAGGAATTAGGAGGCGTTACACGGCCCGCACACAACAAGGCTAACTAGCATTCGGGTGAGCTTTGGCGGTTGGCATAGCAACGAGCTCAGGGCACACAACAGAAGCCTTGCCTCCGACGCCGGCTCGGCCCAGACCACCGGAGGGGGTCCCTGGTGCATGATGGGAATTTGATTGTTCGCTTGTTCTGTGGACCGGCATGCAGGGGTCCCCCTTACTTTTTCCTAACGTGACCCGACCTGTGATCTTATTTCAGCCCACACATTATGTGCAGTCAAGTCAGGATTACGTTCTCGTTACCATCACGTCAATGTAATTCAAAACGCTTCTATGATGGCCGAATCCAAATCTTGTGTCCTTCCTATAGTCCACTAGTGGACTAATGGACTCTTCTACCAAATCAGCTTTTTTCGAAGTGTCCTCTCCTCTATCAGAATCTGAGTAAGAATCAGAAAGTGGTTTATTGCCATATACAGTTGTACACAGGAATGTGCAAAACAAAACAGTACAGACAAGGCAAAACAATACAAGGCAAAACAATAACAATAACCAATCTCTATTTGGTATTTAGACATTTGGTATTGAAATGTAGCATTGGTATTTATATTTAGTGTACATACAGTATAGGTCATTAGGCAGCGGTTGACAAACAAGACAAATCGCGGTGGGTGTTCATATTCACAAATGTCATTCGATTAACTGTGAGGTGTTCATTTGAAACCTAATTAAATCCCCTAATGAAGCCTAACCCGGTGATTGAATCATCTCCAAGGATGATGATATCCACCAGAGATGTTGTGATGTGATAGTCATGGAGGAGAGACGCCAGCGAGTCAATGATATATACAAACACACACATTCACATTCACACAATCACTAAACACATTCACCTTTATGAAATGAAGCAGATGCCTGTTTCCAGAGCAACTTACTAAAGTCAGGCTAAGCACAATTTTTCTAAAGGTCGTTAAAAAAGCGACACTGGCAGTAGTATAGCGATAGGAAGTCAGCATAGCGTATTGTTGAATGTAATATATAGTGTAATATATAGTCTTATATAATACACATTTGTATTAACAGTATATATTAATTTACATTGAGAGAAGTGCATTGTAAAAGGTATTGTCAACATCCCTTTACCGCTGGTCGCTCGCGCTCTCTCCCCCCCAAGTTTTTTTAAATGTATGATAAAAAAGGACTTTCTGCGCCTTTTTTATATATAACTGTACCCCATTGTACTTCTGTGTCATTCAGTAATGGGTTTTCCCTCGGGCCTTAATGTTCATCTGTCCGGCGGTCCCTTGTGAAATCACATTTTTTTTCTCCATGTCTTCATTGTGCAAGATACAAAAGAGTGAGCTCATCACTGGGAATAAATTTAATTAGTTTGAGATCGAGTGGGATCTTTTTTCTTTCCTTTTCATTCATTTCCCCCCCCCCCCCCCTCCTTAATTTAAATGTTTGATTGTGATTGCGGCCTCTTCAAGAGTAAAAAGGGGAACTTGACCACTACCCTGTAAGCAGCCGGTTGGGAAAAGTCAAGGTTTCTGTAATTCCAAGTTTATTCCCCCCGTGAAAGTACCCCATGGTTCTTCTCGCTCCTTGCTCCATGTGTGTCCGTACGAGAGTTACCGTCGCTTTCCTTTGTGGCCGAGAGGACATTAGAACATCAACGCAACACTTTGTTAAACTGACGCCCGGTGCAATTTGGCACATTAGGGGAGACCAATTTTTTTGGTTTAGCGTCTCTGCCTTGTTGTCCATTAATTCCAGGTCTCTGGCCTGTCTCGCACGCTTACCGTGGATGGTATATATTGAATAGTGAAATAGACACTGTGTAAACATCCGCTAGATGTTATAATCTTTATTAGTGGTTTTGCGGTTTGATATTTGATACCTCTCTGAAGAATCTTAAAAACAAAATGTTTTTCCGCTAAGCAATCGACCTTGGGTTTCCCTAAAAAAAAATAACATATAAATTGATATCAAAAGAAATTATTATTTTAAGAAAGCATTAAAGAATTTCCATAGCCTTGCAGGATCCATTGGGTGCAAAATGATACTACCACTGGTGGTGGCTGAATCTGTTTTCAATCATTAGCTAATTTATCAGTAATTCTGTTCATCTAATTGTGTTTCTTCCACTTTAGTATGCTACTTTGTTATGCAGTTAGGATACTGACCCAGTGGGGAAAAGTTTGTAATTAGTATTATCACTTCACTCAAATCATTCACAGATGGGGAGTTACAGCGACATAACATTAAAAACATCACTTGACCTATTACTATGCCCTGATGCACTCCTACGTAGACTTCCACTGTGCAGTATGCTAATGTTAAAACAGACTCATTAGGCTGGCTGACACCACCTGGCCGGCCGGTTGTTTGTCATCACGGTAGCAGTGATAGCAGTGTTTTCTTCCTTTCTTCCTTCTTTCTCCTCAAAGTTCACTAGCGGCGGAGGAGTGAGGCGAGTAATTAGGAGAGCTGTTCATTAATTACACCTGTGAGTCTCACAGTGCCAGGTGTACCCCCCCACTCCCACACCACCCCCCGTCGAATCCGTCAACTGAATCCAATTTTGCCAACTTGCACAACGTCCGCCGTTTCTCCAATCAAGACGTCGCAGGCAATTTGTCTCTCACTCCTCCACCCCCACCCCACCCCACCCCCTTGTCCCTCGGATGTCGACGAAGGTCTCGGTGGAGGGGAACATTGGAGCATCTGTCAGCCGTCCCCTCAGGGGGCCCGGCCTGGGGGAGATGTAGAGGCCTCTCTCGGTGGCGACAGGTCCCGACCAGGGCCCCGTCTTGCGTGGGCCAGTAATTAGTTTAGTTCCGTCTCTTTTGTACCATTGGTGGAGAAGGTGGGGAGGGCAGTATCACACATATGACGGTGCCCTGTTAAAGGGGACGTAGATGAACCACTGGGACGCATTGGGTCGTGGGCTGAGGGGTATAGATTGTGCAGATGTATAAATATTTATACACAAATGACGTCAATAAATTACATTTATTTAGTTGTTGGCCACTTGGAATCACCAGATGTGATGCTCCAAGGATTCAAAGAGCTGGAATCTATGAACCCTTCTTCTTGTATCATTGGTCCAAACAAAATGAATGAAACCCCAAAAAGCTGTGCCGTTGATGGATCACGGGTGCTTTAATTAAGCAGCTGGATAATAATGCAGACACAAGCTCAGGGCAGATGAAAGGGGTGGTGATGTGCTTGATCAACCAATTCTTATCAGCGAGGGCTCTGGTCTCTCATGGAAAAAAAAACACCTCCCGATTGGTCCCGGTCTTTCTGTCTTTAGTTCAGAAAGACCTCTCTCTCTCTCTCTCTCTCTCTCTCTCTCTCTCTCTCTCTCTCTCTCTCTCTCTCTCTCTCTCTCTCTCTCTCTCTCTCTCTCTCTCTCTCTCTCTCTCTCTCTCTGCCAATCTCTGTTCCTCTCATTTTCTCTTTTTTACTTTCCTCTTTGTTTCTTCCCTTTTCTATCACAATTTGTCTCATTCTTCCTCTTCTCTGTTTTTTTTCTAATTTGATTGAATTATATTAGTGTGTGTGTGTGCGTGTGTGTGCGTGTGTGTGCGCGTGCGCGCGTGTGTGTGTGTGTGTGTGCGCGCGCGCGCGCGTGCGTGCGTGTGTGTGTGTGTGTGCCTCTGTCTGTGTGCTTATCCTCTCAGTAGGGTAGCAACAGCAACAACAACATATGTGCATGGGCCACACATGCTTGAAGAGCATCTGTGAGTTCTAACTGTGACATGTGTCCACAGAACCTGCCAATGAATGGGATGTCCCCTTGACATTGAAACGCTTCTTCAAGATGGCCGTTCGTGTTTAGTAGAAAGCAGCGATTCTGCAAATTTCACAGAAAGGACTTCAATGGACTCCGACTATTCTGTCTTCCAAGAGCTACATATCACACTTATGTCCAATCATTCTTCAGAGCTGGGAGCTGACCGAGAAGGAGCTGTGCTATGGGAAAAGATGAGATGATTTGTTAGCAATGTGGCACTTGATTTATCTAAGGCCGCAGCACTACCACAAGCTGTTTCTGTAAACATTTGTACGTTGTTCGCTACACTAGGAGTACCTGTTACATAAATCAAACTAGAATATAGCTGGCTAAGCTAGCGAAACGCACCTCAGGGAATACAACCATGTTTGCTTGCTTTTGGTGATGGCAAAGCAAGTCCTCTGGAAAATTCACAGGGTGTCGCTCGCAAGTTATTTATTTGTCAAAGAGTTGTTGCAAGCTTCCTCCGCTCTGGTATTCTAAAGCGGTTTGGGAACCTAATCCCTGTGACCTCACGAAGCACCGACCTGCCGTGCTGCTAAATGCCCTCCCTGACATCTGCATTTCCTGGGTTGGTCTGACTCGTCAGAAAAACACCACTTTTGGACTTCAGGTCCAGGTCAGATGTCATGTGGAACCCAAAAGCAAAATATGACACTCCTGCCTTGACTGTCTGAGTGACACTAGCCTTCAAATGTCCAATGGAATGTCTTGATTTATTTCTTAAGTGTTTAACTTTCACCATATATATAAATATTTAAAAGATATATATATTTGTTTGTTTGTTTATTTTTATTTTTTTATTAGTTTATTAGTTTATTAGTTTATTTGTTTATTTATATATAAAACATGGATGCAACATCCAAAAGCTTATGGGAATCATTATTGTCATTCAAAACCTTGCAAAATACATACGTATACATATGAAGATGAACCCAGCCCTGGGATCCAAACTGATCAAAGACTGGCTTTGTACATACAAAGGCAGAAATGCATTGGCTTTGTATTACATGAGTGAAATCCAATTTCTTCCCGTTGACTGCGAATGGTCACGGGTCGCTCTCTCCATCCGCCTACCACACAAACCACCTAAAGGCCATTAGAGGAACTTCATGTTTCTCTCTTACGCACGAGCCTCACACATAGACACGGTCATGACTGCCGCTTAATTACCATACGTTCCACTCCGATACGTTCCACTCCGATACGTTCCACTCCACTCCCCTCCCACCCAGGTATCTCATCCCGCTGCGGCGGCGGCAACAATAACAGCGGTAATGAACTGACGTGGACATGGCAGCTGCTGTGCTCCGATCGCCTCTCCCCCCTCACCCCCCTCACCCCCTCACCCCCTCACCCCCCCCTCACCCCCCGGCCCTTAATCTGATCCGCACACCGCCCATAATGGCGTTTACTCTGCACAGCCCCGCTGTGACGTTAGCAATACCGCACACATGTTGCGGGCTCATTTATAACCCGGGACAGCCTTTTAGTAATCAGATAGCGGCTCGATAGCGCTGAACTGCTGACTCCCCCGGGGATCGCCTTCTGTAGGGCGATTTACCACCGTCGCACTGATGTCGAGCATATCCGCTGTCGCCACCTTCCTAGTTGAGGTGTGTGTGTGTGTGTATGTTAGTGTGTGTGTGTGTGTGTATGTTAGTGTGTGTGTTAGTGTGTGTGTGTGTGTGTGTGTGTGTGTTAGTGTGTGTGTGTGTGTGTCTGCGTATTGTGATCTCATTCCTTCATTGTGTTCCCTCCCACTGTCTCTCTCTTCTTTATATGGCTTCATCGGTTCATCTCGGTTGTTCTTCCGTCACTACTTTCCCCCCCTCCTCTCCTCTCCCCTTTGTTGCATTTTTTTTTCGTGGATGTGCAGTCCGTCGTGAAGGAGAGAGGAGAGAGGAGGAGGAGGAGGAGGAGGAGGAGGAGGAGGAGGAGGAGGAGGAGGAGGAGGAGGAGGAGGAGGAGGAGGAGGAGGAGGAGGAAGAAGAGGAGGAGGAGGCGAGGAGAGGAGAGGGAAAACGGGGTGGAAGGGAGAGAGAGAGAGAAAGAGGAGGGAAGAGATGAAGATGAGAGAGAAGGGGGAGAGGGCCAAGGGGACAGGAGGGAATGGGGGGGAGGGGGGAGGAGGGAGAGATGAGGAAAAAGAAGGGAGAGATGAGAGAAGACAGATAGTGTGTGACAGCAAATATGATGAGAAAAAAATGAAGAGCCAGCAGGCAGTGTTGCTGCTTCCCAATAATAATAATAATAATAATAATAATAATAATAGTAATATTAATATAAAACAAAAACCTCCTCCTTGCCTCCAGAAACCATGATGGACCTGACGAGACAGGCCAGGTCACATGCAACCAATGATTAATATCAACTATTTTATAGTCATAGTACAGTGTACTAGTACATAGTGAGAGTAGATAGGGGTTGGACAGTGAATGCAGTGATGATGACACCTTGCTCAAGGCTGCCTACAGAGGGGTCGGACTTTGGGGTTCAAACCTAGAACCTTGTGGCCCTATAAAACTGTGTATCCTCATTCCGAATTGACAACCGAAAATATATATTTTTTCTTTTTTCAGGATTTCTTTCAGGAATTCAGGAATGCGTTCCACATTTCAGCATCCAACATACCCGTATTTTATATCATTAGGATGACTTTTGCACACCAATGGTTGGTTGGTTCCGCTGCAAAGTGTATCTCTTAGGGTCTGTGCTGCTTCGCAAAAGTAGTTAGAAACCAAGTGCCCTGCTCCAAAGCATACCAAGCAGTTTAATGGGTGCTAATCACGAAAGGCACAATTTGTCATTGTTTTGCTAGGAGTCTCTGCTGGCGGTTTTCGCTGTCCGCAGAAAAGAAGTCGGGGCCAGGTTCAGAGAGAACATTGTGCTTCCTCCGTGCTGTCAGTTAAAAACGCCAGCGTATATTTAAACTGGTGACAGCTTTTGGAACAATCCCCCCATTGTCTCCACGGCTGCTAACTCCGCTGCTAAACCACATCTGTGGGGCGTAACGTTCAACGGAAAGGGAATCCAATTTCAACTCTACAACTTTGATTTATTTGATTATGGAAAAGACAGAAGGGCGGGGGAGGCAAATCACGTGGCATTTGAAAATAACATTTGATTTACAAATACAACACACAGAGGCGTGTGCTGTGATTGTGGTTTTGTTTGAGTTTCCGATGTCCCATTGCCGATGTTTGTTAGCATTTTTCACATCTATTATTAATCTGGCATCTATCTTTCATTGACGTTTATCTTCCCAGCCGAGACAGACGGCCTCGTATTGAAAGGAGACATCATACGGTCAACATACAGCATATTCTCTGTGTGCGTTTTGTCCTTTTTTAAAGTTATGGATAATGGCAGCCCATTGGGGCGAGCTGATCCACAAAGCATGTCTCTTAAAGCCCGGGCTTTCATCCAGAACACTCTGGACCGGGAGTCCTTTTCATCCGGCGCATTTAGTATTAGGTAATTCATTTTGGTTGCCGTTGAGAATGCAGACACTGTGTGTGTGTGTGTGTGTGTGTGTGTGTGTGTGTGTGTGTGTGTGTGTGTGTGTGTGTGTGTGTGTGTGTGTGTGTGTGTGTGTGTGTGTGTGTGTGTGTGTGTGTGTGTGTGTGTGTGTGTGTGTGTGTGTGTGTGTTGTTTGTGCAGAAGCCTGTACGCACAAACAACACAAACAAATGTTTTGGTGTCAACTGAAGATTGGAAAAGCCGCATACGGCTGGGTGATTCACCGCCTTGCGACCACAGAAGAAGAAGAAGAAGAAGAAGAAGAGGTAGGATAATCCTGTAGTCTAATTGCTGCTGCAGCACCTGCTACACCCCTCCCCACCTCCCCCTCCCCACCTCCCCCTCCCCCTCACTCCTACCTTTCACTTTGAGATGCTTTGGAAAAACCGATCCACACTGGAGCGACAATAGCATCAAAGCACTCGCTGTTTACGGGACTTTCATCCCCCTGAAGTGAATCCCCACTTGCCACATACACACACACACACACACACACACACACACACACACACACACACACACACACACACAAACACACACACGCCTGACAGGATCCAACATGGCTGTCAGGAGGAGGAGGAAGAGGAGGAGGAGGAGGAAGAGGAGAGGAAGAGGAAGAGGAGGAGGAGGAAGAGAAGAGGAGGAGGAGGAGGAGGAAGAGGAGAGGAAGAGGAGGAGGAGGAGGAGGAGGAGGAGGAGAGGAGGAGGAGAGGAAGAGGAAGAGGAAGAGGAGAGGAAGAGGAGAGGAAGAGGAGAGGAAGAGGAAGAGGAGGAGGAGGAGGAGGAGGAGGAGGAGGAGGAGGAGGTGATGTTGTCGAATGTAAACCAATTCACACGTTTCTACGTCATCGGTGGTTTCCCTGCTGGCATTGTTGTTGTTGAACTGATCGAGTTGTCTCGATTTAGCCTGTCTATCCCGTGTTATTCAATGACAGCGGATATGCCGACGACTTATAGTTAAAAGTATATAATATATCATCCTCATGCTTTCACACGCTCTTAGTTTAACTGAGTGTGCATGCGTCTCACCGCACAATAGTGCCGCTTGAAATATCTGAGAAAGGCAATGTTTCCTTAATAGCTGATTGTGGCCTTCACATTAACAGTAATAGTTGTTACCATTTCACAGCACAAGTAATATAATACCTTGACTTTCTGCTCCACTCTTTTATATCATCCTTTCATAAATAAACACACTTTAAACGTATTGCACGGAGAAGATAACGGATGCTGGATGTTGTTCCTGCGGTTTTTGGCGTCTTCAATCACTCACCTTCCCATCCCTTTATTTGCTGAATCAAATGAAATAATTAATTATTCATAGTCTCGGTTTCTTCGCCTGGAGTGTGTAGATGATGCATGCGCGTTAGCTCTCTTACCCTCCATCCATCACCCTCCCAAGTTTGGCAAATGTCGCTAATTGTTGTTGGCAACAGTGTGTGCGGAACACTGCAATGGATGCTGCTTTAGCGCCGCGCTTACATGCGGCTACACCCGTTTTGACGGGAAACCCCGGCGAGCACGTGTTCTCTCGAAGGGACGTTTTCGAGACAAACAACAACAACAACATAGCAACGAAGACGGGTGTTTGCCTATTCATGAGCTATGATCTCTCAGACGCCGGGGCCCAAGTGTGAGCCCGATACAGAGGGGAGTGCTTCTTCCTCCGCTACTATGAGAGAGGAGAGCAAATGGTGCGAGGTGACTTGGGAAATCGGCACCAAGAGTGCACTGGTGCGCGAGGCACCTGCTTCGCAGTCCTACGGCCTAATGAGCCGCCTGTGTCCGCCCCACCTCGGTCCCGATGTCAAGGCGCTGATTGGCTGACGGCGGAAGCCTCATCGGCCGGTCACCTGCACAATGAAACTTTTTCTGCTGATTATGTTGATGTAGATGGTGGAGGTGGCCTCCTGGGACCCTGGCGAGTTGTGAGCCTCCGAGGTTAGCCATGCATCACCGAGTATGACCAAAGCAGTCACACACATGATGAGCTTTCGGGCGACTGCGTTGCCATTGTTAACCATGTTTTTTTCTTATGGAGTGGAACATTGAAGCCTAATCTAGCGTCCATGCTACCCGGGGTGCAGCGGTTCGGGTTATATGCCTGACTCTGCGCTCAAAGGGGCAACTATTGGAACTTTAAGCCCGGTCGATGCTGACCTCTCGAATCGCATCCAATCAGATCACAGCTGTCACGTTGTATTCCTACGTTGTTTGACGTTCTAAAACCAACAGAATCTACAGATGGCTTTCTTCATTTTCTACACATACAAGGCTCATCATTTGTTGGCCGCTTGAGGACAAAGGGTTCTAGCAGGTGGAGGTTCTCTTGATCGAGGCCCTACAATCTGTTAGTGCTCCAGCCGACTGGTGGAGGTCTTTCACTTTTCCAGGGGATATTCTGTATGTGGACAGTGGGCAGCACACACCAACGCCCTGTGGATGGTGATCATCCTAGGTGAAACGCCTGGACGCACTGGGACCTCAAATCCAAGTAACCTATCTACCATGACCAACCGGAGATGACTCTGGACGGTTGGTGGCATTGCTGATGATATTCTGCCAGTGGCTAATGTGTGGGAACATCATCAGAGAAGCTTTTGGTCCCTGCAAAAAAAACTCCTGTGGAAACCCACAAGAGACCCCCTACAGGTGGTGCGTAGGAGGGCATATACACAGTTAAAAAAGGCAACTCCAGGTTCATACAGTAAAAACCTTGCAGTATTTTCTTTTTCCACCTTTCCGCTTTGCCACCTGATTATACTGCAGTTGTAGCTCTTAGAAAGATGCTAATTAACAAGCACAAATGCCGCTGTCTCATGGAGAATGTTCACCTCCTCGTGTGATCACCTACATAGTTCTGAACTACGGGTCAATTCCCTTGGGGTCATCGGTACACTATTCACACGGTGGCTGACCAGGCCAAGGGGGCGGGGGAGTGTGTCTTCAATGGAGACGGAAAGTCTTATCAGGACATATTCCAACCAAGTTTTCCTGTTTCTGCTGCATTGCTCTGCTCCCCGGTCCTTTCCTCATCACGTCTCGGATGATTGGACGCATTTCTAGACGCTATGAAAACCGGCCAGCCTTAACATAGTACATATGTTTGGAAGCAGGCTGTCATATCAACTCACCAGAGCCGTAAGCAGGAAAATAAAATCTCAAGGTCAGTAGATATCGTGGGTGTAGCAGGAGGGTTGGGGCTCTGGTTATAATGGTGGGGATTTGTTCAACCCTATTTCCCTTTCATCATCAGTTATTTTATTAAGGAAGCATTTCAGGAAATGGATATGAATGAACTGCTAACATGCTAACACCCCAATGTTATATCTGGCAATCACAGTGCCTCTCTGCCACCACAAAAGCTGCCAAAGTAAAGTAATGCATATTTTAAAACTTGTTGTGCCGACGTTATTCCCGAGCCACATTATTCCGAGTCAAAAATATTCCAGAGAACATTCTAGTGCGCTGGCTGTGGTACAATGGTGTGTTTGATCCTCTCCAGTACAGTGGTGCACAGGAGCCGAGACACTTTCACTTTTAGTTTTCACTTGGTCTACCTCAGCGAGAAGCCTTAGAGATGGGAAGGAGGAATAAATAAAGGTCTTCTGTATCTTTTCCTCTCCTCTCTTCCTGTGCCCACCGAATCTGGGCTATATTTTTAACAGCCTCCTCTCGCCTCCCTCTCCCCTACTCGGGAGTAGTGGGAGGTGAGTTCAGGCTTTCTCTCTTTTTAAACGCTGATTACTCCAAGGACGGGATTATTTGCCACCGCCGGGCCAGGCACCAGACGGCGGGTTCCGCGGCCTGACATTTTAGTCTGGCACACTGCGAGCCCTCCGTGCAAGAACTCCGTCTGCGGTTCATCCCAATGTTTTCCGCTGCACTGACCACCAACCGAACAATACTGCACAAATCCCGACAGAGTCCACATGCAAAAGGATTATGTGGGGAGGGTTTTATTTTCTCCAACATGAAGGGAGGGGGGGGGGGGGGGGGGCTGCGGGGGCTTTGAAATGTGTCCCACTGGGCTCATGGAAGGGAAATATCCTCCGAGAGCTCGCTGACACCTGCTCCGCACAATGCTGCCTGAGCAGAGGAGTACACTCAGCAACGGAGTTTAGGGCAGGGAGAAGCTCCGCAGGCAATCCTTCAAACTCTTAAACTCCTCCCACTACCAGAAGTGGGAGGAGTCACTTTAAACCCTGCGCTCTCTCTGTCACATTGAGCCCAGCCATTTGACTTAATTACCATATCCAGAGGACCTGTGCAATATGCCTGCAACACATGAGTCACATGTATTTATTATTCAGCAGTCACTTTATTGTTATTTGTATTGTTCTTTTTATTGCGTACAGTATTGTTATTGAATAGTGTTGTATAGTACATAGTATAGTATGTAGGAAATTCCTACTGCGGGAGGGAATGGGGAGTAAGCATTCCATTGTACTTGGCATATGGCAAATAACAATCCTGAATAATGAATCTTGAATCTTGCCACTTCATTTCGAGTCACTTACTTGACTTTGGCTTCCGTTACATATATATATACTTATTTTATATAGGCATATAAGCATATTGTATTACATTCTGTTGTCGGTGAGATGCATATTTTCTCTTTAAATGATTGTCTATTGTGCTGTGTATTCGGCTCATATTACTAGTTGTGTTTAATCTATTCTATTTACTTTGATGTTTCTGGCTTGAGCTGAGCAACTGTAACCAATCGTTTAGTTATCTGTATGTATCTGTGTCTAGCTTCACCTGTATGTGTCTGTTTGTATCTGTATCTGTATTTATCTGTACCTGTATATCTCTATATATCTGTATTTGTATGCATCTCTGTCTGTATGTATCTGTCTGTATCTGTATCTGTCTGTATTTGAATGTATCTGCATATGTATGTATCTGCATCTGTACATATCTGTATCTCTATATCTCTATATATTTATCTGTATGTATATGTGTCTGTATATGTATCTGTGTCTGTGTCTGTGTATGTATGTGTATCGGTATGCATCTGTATGTATCTATATCTGTGTATGAATGTATGTGTCTATCACAGCTGGACCTTCTGTAGACCAGGGGTTCCCCAACTTTTCAGCCTGCGACCCCCAAAATAACTGAGACTGGCGACCCCCCACTATCACCGTCCGACGGGGGGGGGGGGGGGGGGGGGGTATGTCGCGATTGCGAACATCGTGAAGTCCAATGGGGGGGGGGGGGGGGGGGGGGTAATCGCGATCACGAACATTGTGTGTGTGGCTTTTTTTCAATGATGATACTGTCGTGAATCTGTGGGAATCAGAATTCCTTTATTTGTCACATATTATTAACAATAATAATAATAATAATAATAATACAAATGATAAAAAAATAATAATAAAATAAAAAATAAATAAACCTCATGGGTCACATCAAGAGGATTCTGAAATCCTCTTGATGTGACCCATGAGGTTCACATTCCGTTTTTCTAGTCAGTCGGATGTCACGGAGGAGTCGCTTTATGCCTTATCTCATTTAGGAAGATCAGATTGTAGCAGCCAATTTCCAAGTGTACCATAGTTGGTAAAGCAGTGTCCATGTAGTGAAGTAACAGCCCATCATCTTCGCCTTCGCCATTTTGACGTAAAATCCTACGTAGAAAAAACGTAGCACTACGCTAGATCCACTCTCGCTCCAGCCAGTAGACCTTCTAGCTCCCTATTGAGCTGTGGGGAAATCTGAAAGAATACGCCCATTGGCTACAAATCACTATATGATTGGTTGATCAAATTGTCAATCCAAACGTACGCTCTCATTCAGTCTAAGGGCCAAAGTCATCGGGAATACTTTGGTTGAAGGATATTCTTCCCAGCAACCTAGACAATTGGTTGCATTGTTTTTTCCAACACAAAACCACTCAAATGCGTCGTGCATGGACCGAGAAAGACAAACAAATCAACGTAACACTGTAATACAACAGATACACAACAGATACCATTCTCATTTATTAATTTTATTTAAATATGATTCAATTTGATTCAATTGTATTACATTGTATTACTACAATTAATTCGATTCGAGTTCTAGGGTCTTCTCTGAATACCTTGAAGGCCCTGACGCTTTACCACTGGTGTATATGTATCTGTGTGTGTATATGTATCTGTATGTATCATGCAAGGGCCAGTGTTGTCGGTGAAGGGAATTGTCAGGGGAGCACAGTTTCACTTCCATCTGTGTGTGTGTGTGTGTGTGTGTGTGTGTGTGTGTGTGTGTGTGTGTGTGTGTGTGTGTGTGTGTGTGTGTGTGTGTGTGTGTGTGTGTGTGTGTGTGTGTGTGTGTGTGTGTGTGTGTGTGTGCGTGCGTGCGTGCGTGCGTGCGTGCGTGTGTGTGTGTGTGTGTTGCGTTCATGCTAATGTTAGTGTGAGACTCCCAAGCAGGTAATATGAAGTCATCAGAGAGGGGGGAGGGGGCTGTCATCGATCGGAGCAGCTGTCAATCACAACGCCATGGTGGTGGGACAGGAGAGGTCAATCAAATATGTGTGTGTGACTACACACACACACACACACACACACACACACACACCACACACACCACACACACCACACACACACCACACACACATTCTTACATATACGCCCATCCACAAACACACGTTGACACACACTCATGCATGCAAACACACACACACACACACACACACACACACACACACACACACACACACACACATTCTTACATATACGCCCATCCACAAACACACGTTGACACACACTCATGCATGCAAACACACACACACACACACACACACACACATTCTTACATATACGCCCATCCACAAACACACGTTGACACACACTCATGCATGCAAACACACACACACATGCATGCATGTTCAGATACAATGCACACACACATAACATGCATACGCACATACAGCAGATTCTATATATATACTATACATTGCCTAAATCTCCCGCAAGAGATTTACAGTACATCAAAAAAATGCAACCATTCATATCTTTTAGACGTAATATTCTGTACCATCCATAGCCCCCAATACTCTCGGGTCCACTCAAAGCTGCCCCACGAGGAGGCTTTTCATCTTTTTTGTCCAGCCTAATATTGAGCCGGACTTGCCAAAGCCCAATCCACACAACATAATGACACAGAGCGATCCTTTGGGTGAGCCCACTCCAGGCCGTTCCGTCGGTCTGGGGTCGGGGCGCAGGAAACAGCTCAGCCACGCGGGAATCGATAGGGATTACCTTTGAGCTGCGTTCATTATGCCTGGACAATGTGTAAATGTGCGGCGTGCTACGCGCTACATGCGCCAGATGTATAAAACCTTGAAAATGTGAATTTAACCGATAATTCTAATTGTTTTTAAACATCGACCAGTCTTAGACGTCGAGAGAAGTTAAGAGTTTAGAAATGTACTTGTAGTTGAAGGCGTATAAGTGGCTTTAGATGTTTAATTCAGGAGGAGGATAGAGAAAGCATGACTACTAGTGCGACTATGTACAATGAAGTTCTCACACGGAAGCCCCCCCCCCCCCCCCACAGTTTGGGGAAGGCTTGTTACAGCCACTGAAACATGCTGATGTCATGGAGACAAGTTGCTGGGGAATTGTGGGGCTTGTAGTTGAACGCAGAGCAGTTTAATCCAATGGCCGGAGGGACCCCCGGCGTGCCAAGTTGTCCTGTTCAGATTTAAAGAGCTTCATTAAAAATTGAGATTTTCACCAGATTGCAATTAGGAGACGCTTCCCCCCGTCATCCCAGCTACAATTTCAAACCAGTGGAAGCATAAAGGGCAAAAAAACTGTAAAAAAAAAATTGTTATATGTTAAACGAGGGATATGGGGAGCATTTGTGGGGCTATACATTACACATAATGTACATTCAACGGTGATTCATGTCAGCCATTACTATGAATGCATTTACTTTGTTATGTATAATTATACACAGGGTCTAAAACGTCAGAAATTATACAAATGTTAAATATACAATGGCAATTAGCGAGACCTCTTCAAAAAATGTACATTCGAAAGCCACTTGAAAGCTTTATGATTTAAAATGTAAATGACTAAACACGGCTTCCTCTCACAACTTTACATATAAGAGCTGTTCTTTATTCAGTTTGGAAGTACCATAATGGGATGTTTGGGCAATTAAGATCAGATAAAATGTACTTTAGTCATCACAGATGGGAAACTAGCAATTCGTAATATGTTGGTTATTGTCTCTACGAAACTGCGGTCTGCTTAACATAAACACAATTGAAAGGGTATTTTCTTTAACCCATTGGCAGCCATTTTAACAAACTATCTTCTTCTTCTTCTTCTTCTTCTTCTTCTTCTTCTTCTTCTTCTTCTTCTTCTCTTCTTCTTCTTCTTCTTCTTCTTCGTCTGCTCTGGTGTGAATCCACCGCGCGGCAGCAGGCGACAGATGTGGGCAAACTGACCAGGCGACTTTGAGCTTTACTTTGAACTTTTAGGGGGGGGTGTAGGATAGTCAGGGAGGGGAAAGGGGTGAGAGGAGAGAGAGAGAGAGAGAGAGAGAGAGAGAGAGAGAGAGAGAGAGAGAGAGAGAGAGAGAGAGGAGAGAGAGAGAGAGAGAGAGAGAGAGAGAGAGGAGAGAGAGAGAGAGAGAGAGAGAGAGAGAGAGAGAGAGAGAGAGAGCTAAAGGTGCAAAGGGTGAGGGAGGAGATGAGCGACGAGAGAGTAGGAGTGCAGAACATCTAACGGGGAGAAGGGGGGGTGGGGGGAGGGGAGGAGAGAGGGGGAGGGATGGGGGGGGAGGGGAGGAGAGAGGGGGAGGGATGGGGGGGAGGGGAGGAGTGAGGGGGAGGGATGGGGGGGAGGGGAGGAGTGAGGGGGAGGGATGGGGGGAGGGGAGGAGTGAGGGGGAGGGATGGGGGGGAGGAGAGGAGTGAGGGGAGCTTTGTTTTTCTGCTGCACCTGTTCAGTGATGTGGGGCCTCACTGCGGTCCTCAGTTTGTGTATTTTGCTATGTGTGCGTGTGTGTGTGTGTGTGTGTGTGTGTGTGTGTATGTGTGTGTATGTGTGTTTGTCGCCTGTCTATCCAGGGGCTGTGGGTTTGTTTTGGGGGGGTGAGGGGGAGGGGGGGGGGGGGGGGGGGGGAGAGGTGGTGCTGTTGTTATGTTAAATGCTGTCAGCTGTGTTTTGGTCTGTCTGTACATAACGTGCATGTATCCATTGTGTGTATCTATTCCTGGTTTTACCATGTACACACCAACATGCCTTCCTGCTGACAACAACTCCCCTGTGCATGTGTCTCCATGTTGCACTACCCCAACATACAGACAGACACACACACACACACACACACACGTACAGTTTCCCTACATTTGCAGCAAATCCCAATAAACATTAGCCAACCGCGCACCTCGCCTCCTTTCCACTGCATGCTGCGTTATTTAATCCCTCTCCAGTAGGCCCAGCCCCTCGACAACCTCTGCATGGTGTGGTAGCAGCCCTTGAGACTGGTGGCTCGCTGCTGCTCAAACAACAGCTGGGCCATTCTGCCCCCTGGTGGTGGTTCTGGGAATAACCCACCAAACACAGGTCCTCTCTCTGTCTGTCGGTCTGTCTGTCGGTCACACAAGATATCACAGTAATATCCAAAGTATGTCCACAATATCGATGTTATTTATCTTATTTATATTATTGATGTCATTAATGCACAGGTAGGGGGGAGGGGAGGGGAGGGAGGGGGGGGGTTAGGGGTGAATATTCTGGGGTTCTAACCTTGTGGCTGAGAGTCAAACTCTGTCAGAACCCTGACGATGACACTAGCCTGCCCCACTAGACCACCACCCCTCCCCTCAACCTATCCCATCTTCACCTCCTCTTCCTCCTCTTCCTCTTCCCCTCCTCTCTCTCTCTCTCTCTCTCTCTCTCTCTCTCTCTCTCTCTCTCTCTCTCTCTCTCTCTCTCTCTCTTGCTCTCTCTCTTGCTCTCTCCCCCCCCCCCCCCTTTATCTCCGTCTCTCTCCTCCAGAGCGAGCAAGCTTAGCAGTTAGCAGTGATGTATGGTGTCGGCGACTCCCGAGGGGAACGGAATAAGGTATTTTGTGTGTTTTGACGTGGAGAAAATAACTAGAAATAGAAGGAAGATAGATAAACACTAGCGAGTGGCGCGCTTCCAGCCGCACACAACAGGCACACCCCAGGTACACAGTGATAGTGTCAGTGTGTGTGTGTGTGTGTGTGTGTGTGTGTGTGTGTGTGTGTGTGTGTGTGTGTGTGTGTGTGTGTGTGTGTGTGTGTGTGTGTGTGTGTGTGTGTGTGTGTGTGTGTGTGTGTGTGCGTGACTGTGTTAGATGATGCTTCCAAGCTTTTCTCTTTTCATCTCTCTCTCAAAAGCGCTTCACTCTTCTCTCTTTATCACCTGCCGTCATACGCCCAATTGAGGAGGCTTTCAGCTAAACTTCTCTCTCTGTCTCTCTCTCTCTCTCTCGTCTCTCTCTCTCTCTCTCTCTCTCTCTCTCTCTCTCTCTCTGTCTCCCTCTCTCCTCTCTCCCTCCCTCCTCTCGCTCTCTGTCTCTTGCCCACTTGTGCGCGGCGTTCCACCTGTGTAATGTACTTAACCGAAGCGACTCTCCTGTTGTGCCCCGCCATTTTAGATAAAGAGCAGGAGCTATCCAGGGCTGCTTTCAAATGTGTCTTTTATTATCTCCGGTGGAGATGAGAAGGCGTCAGGGGAAAAAATAGAAGGATGAAAAAAAAAAAAAGCGTTAGATGACGGAGAAATAGAAAAAGAAGAAGCCCTGCTGGTGGCAAGAGGCGTTAAAGTGTCTGTTCTGTCGAACACACTGTCTCTCACTCTCTGCTCCCCTCCTGTATCTCTTTATATGTGTATATGTTATGTTTCTGTCTCTCTCTCTCTCTCACACCCACATCTCTCTCTATCTGCATCTGTCTATCTCTCTCTGTGCCGCCCCCTCTCTGTCTGTCTGTCTGTCTGTCTGTCTGTCTCTCTTTCTCTCTCTCTCGCTCTCTCTCTCTCTCTCTCTTTCTCTCTGTCTCTCTGCGTCTCTCTCTGTCTGTCTGTATCTGTCTGTCTGTCCATCTCTCTCTCTCTCTCTCTCTCTCTCTCTCTCTCTCTCTCTCTCTCTCTCTCTCTCTCTCTCTCTCTCTCTCTCTCTCAAAGCCCTGCTGGTGGCAAGAGGCGTTAAAGTGTCTGTTCTGTCGAACACACTGTCTCTCACTCTCTGCTCCCCCTGTATCTCTTTATATGTGTATATGTTATGTTTCTGTCTCTCTCTCTCTCACACCCACATCTCTCTCTATCTGCATCTGTCTATCTCTCTCTGTGCCGCCCCCTCTCTGTCTGTCTGTCTGTCTGTCTCTCTTTCTCCTCTCTCGCTCTCTCTCTCTCTCTCTCTCTCTGTCTCTCTGCGTCTCTCTCTGTCTGTCTGTCTGTCTGTCCATCTGTCTCCATCTCTCTCTCTCCTCTCTCTCTCTCTCTCTCTCTCTCTCTCCTCTCTCTCTCTCTCTCTCTCTCTCTCTCTCTCTCTCTCTCTCTCTCTCTCTCTCTCCAGAGACACTGTCACTCTGCCGGCCTCTCAGGTGTGAGATAACAGCACAATGAGAGAGTTTGAGTGAGAGGTGTGTTACCTAATTGTCGGTTTTGGCTCTTTGTACCTTGTGTGTGTGTGTGTGTGTGTGTGTGTGTGTGTGTGTGTGTGTGTGTGTGTGTCTCAGCCTTCTCTCTCTCGTTCAAAAGCCTTTTCACCCCGCTCTCTCTTTATCACCTGCAGTTGCAACATCCAATTGAGGAAGCTTTCAGCTAAACTTCTCCCTCTGTCTCTCTTGCGCACTCACTCTGTCGCTCTCTAGCTCTCTCTCTCTCGCTCTCTCTCTCTCTCTCTCTCTCTCTCTCTCTCTCTCTCTCTCTCTCTCTCTCTCTCTCTCTCTCTCTCTCTCTCTCTCTCTCTCTCTCTCTCTCTCTCTCGCTCTCTCTCTCTCTCGCTCCCTCAGTCTTGCAATTGTCAATTTCATGCTTGATTAATTGTCATTACTGAGTGAGAGGCAAAAATACAAGGAAAGTAAAAAAAAGAATGAACAAAATGCATTTTAGGATTAAAAAGTGACAGAGAGCGAGAGTTTTAGATGAGAATAAAAGAGTTTTGGTAATTTTGGAAATATTAAAAGGAAAAAGAAAAAAAAGGAAAATGTTCAACAAGTGGTTGATTGGGCAGGATTTTCTTTTGTTTTCATTTGAGACACAACGGAAATGTAGTTGATTAAGATAATCAGTCTGTTCTCAGATCCTGACACTAATCATTCCTTATGATTAGTCATACTCATTCAAAAGCATGAACCAATTTTATGTTGACACTCACTGCAGTTTTAGACATGCCTAGTGAAACACAGAGCCTATTCGCAATCATAGTTTTTAATACTTTTGCAGGATATTTAGCTATTTCCTAGTCTAGTAACCACCTACTTTTGCCTACTGAACTGCTAGGAGGGCTGCCACCATCATAACATGGACATCCATATTACATTACACTGTCATACACTATCACACTTTTGTTGGACTTTCTGGACTCATCACAGCCACTGCACTGTTCTGCACTGTACTGCACTGTATTTATTCATGATGCTGCTGCACTATTGGCACTATAAAATGTTTTTTGCACAATTAAGCACATGTACATATCATGCATCAGTCACTTTATTGTGTACAGTATTTTTATAGTATAGTGTTTTAGAAAACCCATACTGTGGGAGGGAATGGGGAGTAAGCTTCCCATTACACTTGTTGCATATGGCAAATACAAATCTTGAATCTTGAATCTTAAATCTTGAAACTAACTTTTACGCTTGTTTTGTCAGGTATCCAGGTAGCACCTACCATATTTTCCGGACTATAAGTTGTGCTTTTTTTCAGCTGTCTGGCTGGTTCGGCGACTAATACTCCGAAGCCACTGTATTATGCCACTTGTATTATGTTCAAAAGAGATCAAATCAGCTCACGTGACGCTACTCAACCAATCAAATCGCTGCAATCGAATGAATGTAAAGTCCAGACCTTAGCATGTCCGAGGCCTCGTTAACTCATTCTAATGACACACCCATTATATACAAGTATTCCACTGTCAACGTAATTACTCATTTATATGAAATATGCAAGTATTTGAAAGGTCATTATTGGCTTGAGGGGAAAGGCAGTATTTCATACGCATACTGTTTCTATGACCGGCATCCAGAAGTGTAATACATTATTTAAACAGATTATACAGCCTCCCTCCACTGCCATCAATGATTAGGGGTTGTTTTTGTGTGTGTGTGTCGGGTGTTTGGTGAAAGGCTGCTGAATGTCACCCAGGCCTCGCCGTCTGGTTTGGTGGCGGATTCATCGTAAAGCAACCAACAAACCACCCCTCCACCCCCCCCCAAACCCCTCTTCCCCCCCCCCCCCCCCACCCAACCCCCACCCAAAAAAACCAACAAAAAAACAACAACAATCCCCCTCGTAAACAAACATGGCGGCAGCTTGTTACTCCCACAGGCACGTGAGCCGCTGTCCGACCTCCCAGACTCGCTCCCTCGCTTCTCTTCCCCCCCCCCCCCCCCTCTCCCCCCCCTCCCGGTGACATTTAGAGGCACGGCACGCAGCGTTTAGTTCCGGCTGTTTGGCACGCCGAGCGCCAGCCTCAGTCGGTTTACTTTATCGCTTCATTACAAGAGGAGAAGAAGGGAATCCGAGACACCAGAGGCTTTCGAAAAAAGGGGACGCAATCAACTCATCCGGATATCTCGCCTGATCTCGCTTCCCTCCCACCAGACCCCCCACACCTACGTCTGTGTGCAGAAGCAATGGGTATTTTGTCGTTGTATTATAGTCTTTGGCTGTCTTTGTTTGTTTTTGCTTGTTTTCTCTTATTTCTGCGCGCGGAAATGCGCCTGAACGGATTTTTGCGAATTAACTTCTGATTACGATGAGCGTACGAGCAAGATTAGGCTTCATCGAGCGCCCTCAGTCGCGCAGGAATGTGTGTATTTTGGGGTAAACTGCGTTCCTCACAGAATAAAAGTTTGTTCTTGTTTGTTCATCGTTCACGCCATGAAACACAGACGTTTGACCTTTACACTTTACATCCCACACTTAGCATTGGCTAACGTCAAAACACAATTCCCTGGGGGTCGATAGTATCCAACAAGTTGATTTCCTCGAGTGTGCTCGACTCAACTGTCTATAACTATTTGTCCCTCGCTATCTGATATCCGGCAGTAAACATCCACCCAGAGAATGGAGATATCTTGTCCTCGACGCTCACGCCCCATAAATCATCTGTCTCACAACAACAACCCCTTGCGGTCTGAACGTATCAGCGTCCTTCCCCGCTTCATATCCTCATAAGACTTGTGTGCCTAACCATGATCGGGTGGCCATATCTGACTAAAGAGCGAGCGGCCCGGCAATACAAAATTGAACAATTCCACAATCGGATTTGGTACCGTACTACTTTATAGTGTGCTGATCTCACAAATCAGACTCAAAGTTTAGACTTTAGGTATCTAAAGTCAAGTCAGTTTAGGTATCTAAAGTCAGGTGGCAGACATGCTGGAATCTGGGTGAACGGGGGGGGGCATTTCGCTTTTCCTCTGCTTCATATTTGTTTGGGTCATTCGAGTCGCTGGAGGCGGGGATCAGCAGGCAGTCGCCTGCAAACACAAACTGGGTGAACTGCAAACAACAGATAAGATAAGATGCAACTTTTTAAATCTTCCAGCTTGGGGGGAGGGGGGTGGGGGGGGAGGATTCTGGTCTTACAGCAGCAGGAAGTAAGATGGACAAAATAGAGATAAGAGACAAAATAGTGCCAAAAAGACTATAAACAGAATACTATAAGACAAATAGTAAACATATAATAGCGTAATAAACACACAAACAACTAAACAAATTGGTTGGTCCATGAGTGTAGTGAGTGAATATGACAGTATTTAAAGGCGAACGTCTGTATGTTTCCTTTTGGGCTGGTGTGGACCGCTGACTGACTGGATCAGCTGGTAACGGGTACAGGATGTGACCTTGGGGGGGCGGGGCCTTTTTGCTCGGCTGCGCCTACGCCTGTGGAATGGCCTTCCTCATCATTTAAGGCCACCACAGACCCTGGTCTCTTTAAGACAGGCCTAACAACCCTTATTTTATTCAGGAAGGCCTTTTTATGTTAATATTAATGTTCTTAGTAATTTCATTGTGTTTGCTATGTTTTAAACTTTGTACTCTGATTTTAATGCATTTAAAAATGCATCATGATTATTATTATTATTATTATTACTACCCAAACCTACACAAAGTCACAGAAACTAAACAAGCGATCCAATGAACAGAAGCAGGATAAAGGCACGTTCTAACATAATGCCACAATGGGAAAATGGTGAAAAAAAGAATCAGAGAAAGTTTCAAAACGGCAGGAGCTGTTTGTTACGCGCTGGCCCCAACGCCACGCCGCCGAGCATAGGTAATGCGATGGAAGTGTCAGGGTTTCAAATCAATGCAGTTCTGCTATACCATCGTTTCGACTGCTGGACCGGAGATTACTACTTTGCTTACAGAGGAGAAGTCTTCTGAGGCAATTTAAAACACAGGAGAACAGGACTATTTTATTCGCCCAGGATTGTCCACCCCCTCATTTTACAGCCACCCACGGTTCATCTGTCAGTCCAGTCCAATGAGTCCAGTGGCTCATTATGTGTCCTCGTATTAACCACAGAAAATTACGTTAAAAAATGACATATTCGCTGTTTGAAAGGTATGGTAATAACAACCCTTTGGCCTACTATTATTAATAATGTTTGAATACCTGAATAGAACTTTGAGTAAAACTATGTTTTACTAAGTTTCTGTGTAAAATAATTTTACACAGAAACTTTTGATTTGACCACAGCATCCACTTTGAGAGCTCATGGGATGGCAATGTGTGTGTGTGTGTGTGTGTGTGTGTGTGTGTGTGTGTGTGTGTGTGTGTGTGTGTGTGTGTGTGTGTGTGTGTGTGTGTGTGTGTGTGTGTGTGTGTGTGTGTGTGTGTGTGTGTGTGCGTCTTTAAGTTGTCCAGCCATATCTGGACTGCCGTTTCATTTCGTTGGTATCCTTCTATTCCGGCCTCCGTGTGTCAGACAAACAGACTAGCCCACGGTCACGCTCGATCTTCTGAACATATTTCTTTCTATGAACATATCTACTATACTTTATAACAACTAAATTGTGTTGTGTACTAGTCAGTGTGTGAGTGTATAAGTCAGTGTGGGAGTATTAGTTAATGTGTGCTAGTCAGTGTGTGAGTGTATTGGTCAGTGTGTGAGTGTACTGGTCAGTGTGTGAGTGTACTGGTCAGTGTGTGCTAGTCAGTGTGTGAGTGTCTTAGTCAGTGTGTGAGTGTCTTAGTCAGTGTGTGAGTGTATTGGTCAGTGTGTGAGTGTACTGGTCAGTGTGTGCTAGTCAGTGTGTGAGTGTTTTAGTCAGTGTGTGAGTGTACTGGTCAGTGTGTGCTAGTCAGTGTGTGAGTGTTTAGTCATGTGTGAGTGTATGTCAGTGTTCTAGTCAGTGTGTGAGTGTCTTAGTCAGTGTGTGAGTGTCTTAGTCAGTGTGTGAGTGTATTGGTCAGTGTGTGAGTGTACCGGTCAGTGTGTACTATTTTTATCTATTTTTATAACTGCTGTCTGTCGTCTTGTATTGCACATACAATTTTCATCACTGCTTTATACTTGGGCAAACTGTGAAGTGACAATAAACTTGACTTGACTTGTGTACTAGTCAGTGTGTGTATTGTGTGTGTGTCTTGGTATTGATTGGTCAGTGTGGGAGTGAATTGGTCAGTGTGTGAGTTTCTTCTTTGTTTTATGCTACTGTTTATATATTCTATATATATATATATATATATATGTGTGTAAATATATATATATGTCTGCCCATTCGACACATATTCCTTCACTGCTAGCTATCCTTCCCGAAGGTTTCTACCCTCTGGATGTTGGGGGAGGTTTTCCTCTTGCCTCTTGTAATAATGTAGGCCCGTGAGGCCCTTTGGGATTCCGAACTGATTCATATAAACATGCTCAGAGCTTGTTTTGCTGTAGTCGCTTGTTTATTCCGAGCTTGTTAGTATGAAACAGGTCGAGTGTCTAATGGTGTTTTTGTCCCCCTCTCTACTTTTGTCTTTTAAGAGCACGCACGCATCCTTGACACTACACCACCCAAAAAGACAAGTAGGATGAACATCATGCTTATTTGTTATTTTCTCTCTCCATGAACAATCTTTTACGACCTTGCTATATATTTCCAAACCGGTAAATGCTTCCTCTGTTGCCGCTGACTACTCTACCCTGAGACAGGACCATCTGAGGATCTGATGAGGGCAATCAGACGACTTGTTTAATCTGGCAACAACAACAAAAAATGTGTGAAGTTAAATTAAAAGTCATTCCTTTCACATCCTCCAAGTGAGGCTCAGAACAAAACAATCCAAATGCAACACTCTCAAAGTTGTTGTCGTCGTGTTACACCACCAGGTTTTAGTTTTTTCTGGTTAGTACACAAATAATGACTTAGTGCAAGGTGCATTCACACTTCACAACATCGAACTTAATTCAACAGATAAAAACATGAGGGCTATAATATGAAGACGTGTAAAAGGAATACACCATTCTTAGGGACCTTAGTCTGGCTAACCTGTGTGTGTGTGTGTGTGTGTGTGTGTGTGTGTGTGTGTGTGTGTGTGTGTGTGTGTGTGTGTGTGTGTGTGTGTGTGTGTGTGTGTGTGTGTGTGTGTGTGTGTGTGTGTGTGTGATTGTGTGTGTGTGTGTGTGTGCGTGTGTGATTGTGTGTGTGTGTGTGTGTGCGTGCGTGTGCGCATATGTCTGTTTGTTGTCTGTGTATGTTTGTATTACAATTTGCATATATTCCCCCCATGTCCCAGGGGGGACACACACACACACACACACACACACACACACATAGGGCAGAAGACCATGAATGTTCTGGTTAATTACTTGCCTTGACCTTCAACCTTCGACCAAATGGGGAGTCAGCATTCCATTCTCCTTGTTGCACATGGCAAATAAAACACACCTTGGATCTTGAATTTTGGCCCCCTGTGCTACCAGGTGTTTACTTACTGTAGCAGACAACGCTGCCACCAGCCATTAAATGCTACTTAAGGGCTCCTCCTGAAGACAAGGACACAGGGTGATGAGGAATCCGGTTAATTGCAAGAGTTTGAATCATTGTGAACAGAGCAGATGGTACACGCTAGAGCTTTTCGTCGAGTGTGTGTGTGTGGTGGTGGCTGCTTTAACCTGTGGGCCTTGATTAACAAGGACCCACAGGTGTGCAGCCTCACCAGCCATAGAGTACTCAGTCTAACTCAGGCCAGGTGAGGATGCTTAAACCAGCCACCAACCACACACACACTCCACACTTACCAAACCTCCTCTAAGGAAACGTCTCCTCACAGGAGTCCAGCCCTCTCAGCCTCTGGACAGGTCTGTCTGTTTTACTAGAATTCTTCCTAGAATACGGCTGTTACTGTTACTGTTGCCCCCAAAACACAGACCCTTACCTGGGCTCCTCTCGAGCGTAGAGCCCCTCTCCTCTCCACGTCCCCGCCCAATTGGAGCCCATTAAAGACCCGCTCTCCTGCTCCGAAACACACACACACACACACACACACACACACACACACACACACACACACACACACACACACACACACAAAAAGCACACAAAAGCGACTGGTTTCCTCAATGCCAGAGACATGAGTTCCACTCAGTTGGTTCAGAGGCTGCTAACACACTGACTGAAGACCGCCCACACTTCCCCCCCCCCCATACCCCCACCACAGGGCATTAGACACAACCAACTGGGGGAGGCAGAACGTCAAGCCAATTCTGTTTTTTGGGAAGATAGCTCATGATCAGCTCATTATGTCTGCTCCTTTTCCTCCTCCTGCTTCTGGGACCCCTGACTGAAGAAGTGAACACATCCCTCCCCCTCTATGTCTCTCTCTCTTTCTTTCTTTCTTTCTTTCTTTCTTTCTCTCTCTCTTTCTTTCTTTCTTTCTTTCTCTCTCTCTCTCTATCTCAATCTTGTTCCCGCTCTTTTCATTTTGCCCTTCCCTTCTCCCCCCCCCCACTCTCTCTCCCTCCCTCTCTCCATGTCTCTTGTTCTCTCTCCATCTCTCGTTCTCTCTCCAACTCACTTCCTCTCTGTCCCGCTCTTTCTGTCTTCCTATCTCTCTCTCCATCTACCTCTCCCTTTATCTCTCTCCAAATCTCTCTTTCTCTCTCCATATCTCTCGTTCATTAACTTGTTCTTAACTCACTTTCTCTCTCTCTCCATCTCGCTCTCTCTCTTCATAGCTCTCTCTATCTCTCTTTTGTTAACGAGTTTCTCGATGAACTGTCCCATTGAGGTCAACTTAAAAGAAATATGAAAAAACATAAATGTCAAATCGAGAGAGAGAGAGAGAGAGAGAGAGAGAGAGAGAGAGAAACCAGTCTTGAACGTGATCGTTTCAGCCACTAAATTACTCGTATTTCACCGACCTTGAAATTATCCAGTCATTTATAATCGGCGCGAAAGAGCCAGACGTCGATGGGCCTTGATGGAAAAATCTGTAAATTGTTTGGGCCAAAAATGACCAGCCTTTTAGCAGTGCGGCCGAGTGTGTCGGGTCCTCCTGGTACTACCGGACTGACTATTTGTTTTTCCCTATAGAATATTAATATTACAGTGGAATAAATGGGAATCAAAAAGCAGCGGGGAATGACTAGTACACACTGACCAATACACTCACACACTGAACAATACACTTACACACTGATCAATACACTCACACACTGATAAATACACTCACACACTGACTAGTACACACTGACCAATACACTCACACACTGAACAATACACTTACACACTGAGCAATACACTCACACACTGATAAATACACTCACACACTGACTAGTACACACTGACCAATACACTCACACACTGAACAATACACTTACACACTGATCAATACACTCACACACTGATAAATACACTCACACACTGACTAAGACACACTGACCAATACACTCACTCACTGACTACTAGTACACACTGACAAATACACTCACACACTGACTAGCACACACTAACCAATACACTCACACACTGACTAGCACACACTGACAAATACACTCACACACTGACTAGCACACACTAACCAATACACTCACACACTGACTAGCACACACTGACAAATACACTCACACACTGACTAGCACACACTAACCAATACACTCACACACTGACTAGCACACACACACACACACCCACACACACACACACACACACCACACACACACACACACACACACACTGACTAGCACCACACACACACACACAGATGGATACATACCCATCGCAGTGCCCTTAGTGGAGCACTCAAACCAGGAGCCAGATGTATACAACTCTGTGTATATTTAGGTGTAGATATCGGGTGTACACCCAAAGCAAGTAAACTCATCTCAATCGTCCTGAAATGTGTGTGCACGTGCGCCAGCCTCCTGACCATGCCAGCAATTTAAATGACATCTATAACGCACCTCGGTTTTCAAAGTATAGTTGTGAGGCGAAATGGCGGAAGCATTTAAGAAGCGATTGAAGAAGAAGCGGCACAATTTTTTAGCCGGCTGTGAGCTTGAAATAACGAGTTTATCAAATTGAAAGAGGAAAAACATGTTTTATTCGGAGGCCTAAGCTCTGGCATTACCAGCTAAATGAAACAAGTGGATTGGCGGAAAGTCATTGAAGCAGCCGTCTCACTCATAGCCGGGCCTTTCTCCGTGCTGGAGTAAGAAAAAAACGTGTTTGTATTTCTTTGAACCAATCACAATCGCCCTCACTAAATGGTGTCAGGGGAGGGACTCGTGTTGGAGGAACATTTTGCACATGGGGAGGCGAGCCCTGGCGTTAAAATGTCTAAATCCCCACATTGAGAAAACGCCACATAAAACGGTCAAAGACATACGTGGACTCTGTGATACGGCTTTCACTGATAGAAAAGACAAACACAACTTGAGCGTCGGCGACCCTAGAGGTAAAACTACTACCTGAACTAGTCTCAAAGTTAAAACCCTCAGACAACGATTTAAGAGCTGCAGTGTAGCTCTCTAATAGCTATTGCTATTAAAGCCATTTCACAGAAGCTTGTGTGAAGTGGAACAGATCCGTACGTTGGCCCGAGTCACAATGTCAGAGGCACATGGCGGAGCTGCCAGAGTTCAAACGAACGGAATCAACCCCCGACTGACGGTCGGCCGGGTCGGATCAAACGGATCAACGGATCAGCGTCGGAGTCTTGCGAGACGCAGTCTGTGCTTTTCTACGGTGCATTCACCTTCAGCTGTGTGGTCCTGCTGGGGGTTAAATCTGATTTGATACATTTTTGCATTTGATTCAAACACACATACGTGTATAGAGGCTAAATCTAAGACTCGTATAGACCAGTCACGGGTGATTAAACAGGGACCCAAACGCAGATAGCAGAAGCGGAGGAGGATTTTTCAGACTGAAATAGTCGGCTAATGGCAGGCCTGTCCCCACAGCCCCTACATCCTGTCAGCCAGACTACCGAAGCAGGGAACGCCGTTAGTTCTGAGCCATGGACCCCGGAGGAGATTTAAAAAAAAAGTGGTCTGATTTCAAGCGTGAGGCCAGGAAGAGCATTACCGCGCTACTGAGCAGCCGGAGGAGAAGAAGGAGGAGAAGGGGACCCCAGCGCTTCCTCTCTCTCTCCCCTTGATGAGCGCATGGCTTCTATCCTCGGCCAAACTGCCGTCAGTGGCTTTCTGCCAGATGAGTTAGGAGACACAGACACACCTGCCAAGATGAAAGTTGGAAAGTAGCCCGGTTTTAATCTTATTGCGATGGGATTTGCGATACAAAAAGGACTAGTTTGTCCTTTGGTTTTCAGTGAAGGACACGGTAGAGTATTTTCTTCACAGATTCTGACGAAGATCCAGAAGCCTCCAGCGAGAGAAGTTGAGGTTCGAGGGGGAGGGAATCCGGTGCGAGTGCATCACTCACAGCTGTCGGCCACCTCGACACGCGTCGACGCGTACTCGGCGACCGTTTCCTCCTTGACCGTGTCCTCACTGACCGTGTCCTCACTGACGTGTCCTCGCTGGCCGTGTCCTCACTGACCATGTCCTCACTGACCGTGTCCTCACTGACCGTGTCCTTACTGATCGTGTCCGCATGTCCTCGTGGACCGCGTCCTGGCTGACCGCACCCTCACTGACCATGTCCTCACTGACCGTGTCCTCGCTGACCGTGTCCTCGCTGACCGTGTCCTCACTGACCGTGTCCTCGCTGACCGTGTCCTCGCTGACCGTGTCCTCACTGACCATGTCCGCATGTCCTCGCCGGACTGCGTCCTTGCTGACTGCACGTCCTTGCTGACTGCACCCTCACAGACTGTGTCCGCATGTCCTCGATGATGTATCCTCACCTCAACGTGTCCTGGTGTCACAAAACAAAAAGTCTGTGCGCTGTCGATAATGTTGGCACGGATCTGAGGGAATTGCAACCTGCAAAGTGACACTCGGTGGAGCCATTCAAGGGAAATATGCTGTCCACTAAAATGACTTTAAAAAGTGTGTGCTGCTTGTTTCGTAGAACACACACACACACACACACAACGTTCACTTGACTTGCCCATGCTTGGAGTTGCTGCGTCACATACCGCAGACAGTCGGACTGCGGTATGTGACGGTATTGGCCGGCATCCAGTGTCATCAGAGTCGGGCGCGTTCAAGTGGGGAAGGGGGACTGTGTTCCTGACTGCCAGACCACACAGCACACACAGCCCTTATCATTTTTGCTGACCTTTCCTGACTGGTGGCTTAGTCTACCACCTGTGGCATCCAAGCACAACCATCCCCGCACACCACATCATAAGCAGCGCATCTGTTGTGTGCTCTAAGGAGGGGGGGCAAGGGGGAGGGGAGGGAGGGGGGGGAGGGGCGCTAATGGTGTCAGCAGCCGTGGCTTCCGTGCTTCAACCCGAGAAGAAGGTGTATAAATGTGTGCATTTAATGGTTTAAAATCGCGTGAAACGCAAAACAGGGTAATCATCAAAGGTCAGCGATGAATCACATCTTATCCAGAGGCAGGAAGTGTCCTCTCCACAGCACACAGCCTGCAGTACAAATGACTGGCGGCTTGACCCCATTTGGCAACCACATGTGTGAGCGTTGTTTGCCTCCCTCCCTTAGTGTTCTGGTCATTGGACAGAGGGACATTTTTACTGACAGACATAAACTAAATGTATCCTCCCAAGGTGCCCTTTGTGTGCATTGTGTGTGCGGTCAGTCGATAAGCTCATTTTACATTTGGGAAAAACCGGACATCGCTGCAAATCGCATTTTTTGATGTCGGCCTGTTCGGCATTTAAAAGGAAACCCGATGTGTCTATTACTCAAATAAATGATGGCACCCTACGCTGAGCACGGGCACATGCTCAGTGTAGGGTGCACTGGGATATCCCTGATCGGTCCACGAGCTCCCGCTGTGAAACCATATGTATCACCATATGTATGTATCATCCATCAGTCATTTTATTGTTGTTATTTATTGTGAACAGTGTTGTTATAGTATAGTGTTGTTTATAGTTGCTTGTATAGTACATAGTATAGTATATAGGGTTTTTAAGTTAAGGTATCATTGGTCATATCATAGGTAGTATATAGTGTTGTTTATAGTATTGTTTTGTTTAGTATAATATAGTATTGTACAGTTTAGTATAGTATTGTAGGATAATTCATACTGCGGGAGGGAATGGGGAGTAAGCATTCCATTGTAATGGCAATAAAAAAAATCATCTTGAATGAAGAATGGTCATTACCTGTAGATGCAAAGGGGCCCGGTGTGGTTTCCCAGAGAGCTCCCACACCGGGCCCCGTTCGGCACACCAAGTTCCAACAGCTCTTCTGAATTTGAAAGCGTTGAAAGCGGCATCAGCCAGTCGTCATAATGGGCCAGAACATCAGGACTGTCCCCGAAGACTCGTTCTCACCTAAATTGCGAATCTTCCCAGCAGTGCCAAAAACAGCAATTGTATCATCTGGCATAGCCATTTACGTGTGGCTTACAGCCTTTTAGACAGTGACGTTTTAACCATCTGCTAATTAATTGCTGAAGGTGTGGCTTATTGTTGTATTATGTTGTTATTATATTATGTATCCAATAACACAGAATAATAATCATGAAGTCTGTATTTGTTTATTGCTATAAAGATCATTATCGTAATGCAGTAGTGACACACATATTTACTCAAGATTGAACGAAATGGAGGGATGTCAAAGAAATGATGGTTCACCCGTCACTATGTAATCACAGTGAACGTTTTGTACAAACGCTGAACTATATTTTAAACTAATGGGACTCACTCAAAAGACTGCACATTAACATTCAAGAGGTTTTCCTTTGCCATGTGTAACTTGGTACAATGGACTGCCTGATTCACTCCCACAGCATGCATTTCAACTACTTTAACAATAATATACTTTATAAAAATAACAATAAAGTGTAATGATATATACATATAGCGGATGGTGCAAAATGCAAGTTAAAGGGACCATACACGGTATGCATGGTGTGAAATATATGCACTCTCACCGCCCGCCGATTTTTATACTAATCGGAAACTTGGAGTGGAAAGTGGCGTGAGTACACTGTAAGATACAAGAGGTTTTATTCGCCATTTGCAACAAGTGCAATGGAATGCTTCTCCACATCCCCTCCCGCAGTATGAATGCTTAAAACAATACTATAAAAAATACTATATACAATAAAAATGAACAGAAAAATAACAATATAGTGACGGATGATATTTGTGTATTAAGGATTTCTACATTTGGCCCCCAACTGTCTCCCAAATACTGTCCATCTCGTTTTTACGCACACACACACACACACACACACACACACACACACACACACACACACACACACACACACACACACACACACACACACAGACACACAGACACAGACACAGACACACACACACACACACACACACACACACACACACACACACACACACACACACCGACTCAGTCATTCTATTGTCTTCTACAGTGAGAGAGGTGGCGTAAAGCTGCTTGATGTTGCCAAAATGTTTCTGTTTATTTTCTCCCAGCCGGTCATATCAGAGCTCCTTATCCATCATTCCTCCTATTATTGTCTCTCTGACGGGTGATGGCTTAATGGTTTGCTCTTCCATTAGACGTAACCGGGCCCCTTACCCGCCACCCTCCTACCCCTCAACCCGGGTGTGGAGTAACCATCCCTGGCTCTGTATCTCTTTCACTCGACCGTTTTTTTTTTCTGAATGCTGTGCCGCAGCAAAACATTGGCACCAAAAAACACACAGCAGCTCGGTTTAATTTGAGGCACTGCCAGCACCTCCTGTCCTCCTGTTTGTTTCCGACCGGGGAGAAATGCGTCCTAACAGGGGTGTGAGCAAGTGATTCAACCCGAAGGGGTCGACCCTGTTCTCCTAATCCATAGTCTACTCAATTTGCCTTCACTTCCACTGTGTGGTGACGGGTGAGCGTGAGAGCGGAGCAGAGAGGATGGAGAACAGCAGGAGATTTAGAGACAGGTAGAGCGATTGAGAGACTGGTAGAGAGATTGAGAGACAGGTAGACAGACTGAGAGAGATGGGAGTGACAGCTGTGAATATATAGAGAGAGAGAGGAAGAAAGGATTGGCGAACAGAGAGAGAGGAGTGAATTGGTTAGAGAGACCGAAAGATTGAGATCAGGCAAACAGACACAGAAAAGGAGCAAGGGGATAGAGAAAGATAAAGTAGGATAGAGAGATATAGGGAAATATAGAGAGAGATGGATAGAGAGATATAGATATAGATAACAAGAGATAAAGAAAGAGAGAGGAAATGATAGAGAGAGATATAGGGAGAAAGAGACAGAGATTAAGTAAGGCATCTATATAGATAAAGAGAAGTGGGGGCTTGAGATGGTGCATGATCCTGGTCTGTGGTTGTGGGTTCAGCAGGAACAGAGCTGGAGCTCCAGAGTAATTCTCCTGATCTTTGGTCAGGCCTCAGGGATCATTTGTGGCTCGCCACGATGGAACATCGGCCGGCTGATCCACCACTTGCCTGCCATCGGACCGGCAGACTGGGCCCTGCGATTGGCTGTGGTTCTGACTTCTCTCCAGAAACGAAGCGCAACACACACTCTCTCACACACAGACTCACACACAGGCTTGCACACACGTATACTGTACATACACATACAGTACCTACACTGCAAACACACAATCACACATCCTTGTGCACACACACACACACACACAAACACACACACACATATGCACATATGTATGCATGCACACATGAACACACATACACACACTCCCTCCCGCTTCCACACACATACACGTGCTCAGCATCAGATTGTTGATGATGGAGTCTGATATTTTCTTACTATTCTATCTCCATTTAAGTTGTGTTGGTGTACGAATGGTTGAATGTGTGTATGAACAGCAGCATATGAATGTTATAGATTCATGTGTGTATGAATGGGTGAATTTGTATATGGATAGGCGCATCTGCATATGTTTTAATAGGGCGGCAGTAGCTTGACCAAGGGAGAGCAGTCGCCTCACAACCGGAAGGTTGCTGGTTAAATTCCCCGGGTCCTCCTAGCAAAAACTGTCGAGGTGTCTCTGAGCAAGACACCCTAACTCTAACTGCTCCTGACATGCTGGCTGTTGCGTTGCATGGCTCACTCAGCCGTAGGTGGTTGAATGTATGGGTGAATGTGAGGCATGACTTGTAAAGCGCTTTGCATATAAGCACTATATAAAAGGCAGTCCATTTACCATTTAATGTGTGTGTGTGTGTGTGTGAATAGTTGGGTAAGCTATCGGTAAAATGCAGTCCATTTGTCTTTTCAAGACACCTACTCTCCTACTCTTATTTATTTAATAATGCTATTTTACATTGCTAGTGTAATGTACACTTTATACTCCGCACTGCACTTCCTTGGCTTCTCAGCAGTACGCCGCAGTACTTCCCCACAGAATTAGACTCTATTTGTGGCAGTAGCTGTGTTAAGGGAATATGTTTTGGACACATTTGTGCAGAGTAGGGCTGCAAAAAGTACCCAAACGTTATGATCAAATACAAAGGTGTTTTTGTCCACAATAGTTTCCACTAATTTACACATATCAAAAGTTTGTTCGAAGCTTGAAGTTTGAAGTATTTTATGCAGAACATGTGCATTACACCCACACCGGAGCTTGGCTGGTCACACCGTTTTCGACCTGCTTTTAACTGTTGTTCAGCTAGAAGGATACACTTTTTAATGTTATATTCAGTTGGGAAATCATGAAATGGGAAGTATCCAGTTGAAGTGCATTTCAGTTAGGCTCTTCTTTAGGGTAGGGTACTGACTAAACAATACCACTATAGAGAGAGGGAAGCCCAGTCTCCTGGGCAGGTATACACCGCTAGACACACAGGACTCATACCGTCTCCTGGGCAGGTATTCACCGCTAGACACACGGGACTCATACCGTCTCCTGGGCAGGTATTCACCCCTAGACCCACTGGGACTCATAGCTATGGTCGAGTCTTTACCGTGTCACATTGCTAATTCAGATAATTCTTCATCCAATATTTTTCCAACTTAAAAAATGACATTCAAACTGCGTCTTTGATTCTGTCCATACACCACCACACCAGCAATATGCTGCTATACATTTAACTTTCATGATGCGGGCGATCGTTACTGTAAAACTTGACGAACGCGTGGGGAACTGCACCTACCCGGGCCAGCCACTGAAAATTGGCGAACAAATGTTATTTTATGCAGCCTCAACAACAATGCTTGCATGGCCGTGGAGCGCAACCACCAATGCATGACTGCATAGCAGCGAAGGCTTTTGCCTACGTAAATAGTAGAAAAAATGTAATATCTGTCAAACAGCTGTCAGTGAATGTTAATATCGTGGCGGGTCGCCACAAGTAAATCGACGTTTGGGAAACACTGCACCCGCCAGGGCAGAGGGCCGATTGCTTTGCCTCCCATATTGTAGCTTGCAAGTTTCTCGAGAACCGCTCATCCAAACAGCTTTGCATTCGACACCACACTTCGTTGGGTCCTCAGCAATACGCCTGCCAAGTGTGATCGGATGACCAGCTGTCGAGAAGGACATACCCTACATACATACATACTAACTGTGGAATGTGTGTGGTTGGTGGCTGGTTTAAGCAGCCTCATCTGGCCTGAGTTACAGTGATTACTCTATGGCTGGTGAGGCTGTCGGTCATTGTTAATCAAGGCCCACAGGATAAAACAGCCACCACCACACACACTCAAGGGAGAGCTCTAGCATGTATCATCTGCTCTGTTCACAATGATTCAGACTCTTACAATAAACCGGATTCCTCATCACCCTGTGTCCCTCAAGTAGCTGTTTTAATGGCTGGTGGCAGTGTCGTCTGCTACACAGGATATGCACTTATAATTAGATTAGATGTGTGTGTGTGTGCGTGTGTGTGTGTGTGTGTGTGTGTGTGTGTGTGTGTGTGTGTGTGTGTTATTCTTGGTTTAAGTTACCAAGAACAGCACTAGATGTTTTATTCTCTGCAATGCTGCAGATCTTTCTATTCAGAAACTTTCATTAACATAAAATCTGTGATTAAAACTCCCTACCTGAGTGCCTCTGAGCCCAAGAAGCAAAGAATGTGCTACTATTTCAACCCTTTGAGGAATAGACGCCACCACCAACCTAAATGAAGCTCTCGACATTTCATCTTAATCTGCCGTCATTGCATTGATAAACTGAAGCACAGGGGGTCGACTTATTCTTAGAAGCGTCATAATCTATTAGCTGAGAGGGGGAGCTGGTTCATTATCCAAGAGTGTTTCGGGTTCGACCCAATAAGCTTGGCCCATTCCCTTCAGTGGGTTAAGGAAGTGGGCCAGAGCCTTATCGCTTATCAACAAGCCTCCTCTACCGCTCTGCTAATAAGTGAGCTGTTCTGTGTACAGAACTATATGAATTAGAAATAGAGAAAAGAAAATTATTCAACGTAACATGAAGGTTGAGAAAGAAACTCCAAAGTATAAACTAAATATCTATCTATATACACACATATAGAGTTGTAGAAATGAAAATGCACTCTCAATGAATTCCCTATCACAAGTTGACCCAGGGCTACGGTTAGCATAGGTAGCGTTAACTGTCGAAGAACAGTCATTCTGTTACTGTTTAACAGTCAGCATGCATCCGTATGCAATCGGAGTGCCTCGCGTTCGGTACACTTTTGTACTCCAACTTCAGAGAAGTCCACAACATTACTAATATAACTGCGAAGGTCGTGGGGTCAGCAAGCAACCATACTGTGTTCAGCGTGCTGATGAGAAAAGACACTCACCGCCTTCTCTGTTTGGGAGAGAAACATACAACTGTATTCCCAAGCCCGCATACAAGGACGAGATGTACATTTGGGTGTTTTTAGATTTTTTTTAATCGATTATTCTTCCATCCCGACAGTTTTGTGTCTTTATCACTGCCACCAGGAGGTTATGCTTTCTCCTCGTCTTTCTGTCTTTCTGTCTGTATGCGGCATGGTTCTTGAAGTTGAGCACGGAATTTGGTGGGTAGGTTGGTTAAGGTGAACTTTTCATGCCAATCGGCCAAAAGGGGGGATGTGACATATCACAAAAAGGTACATAACTTACAATACATTTGCATAACGCAAAACAAAAATATATATACTGAAAGTTTAAATACATACAATTTCATATAGCACTTTTCTGGACACCGAAGGCACTTTACAGACAGGGTCAAATTACACACACAGTAAAATCATTGCATTGTTACATAGATTAAATTAAGACAGATAAGATAGATCAAATAAACAAAAATCATTATCAATTTTGAGTCATGGGATAGAGGTGAGGTTGTTTAGCAGGGGAACGACAGTTTGAAGAGGTGGGTCTTGAGAGCCAGTTTGAAGAATGGTCGGGTGGTTGTTTAAAGGACGGTAGGGTGGTTGTTAGAAGGATGGTAGGGTGGTTGTTTGAAGGACAGTATGGTGGTTGTTTGAAGGATGGTAGGGTGGTTGTTAGAAGGATGGTAGGGTGGTTGTTTGAAGGACGGTAGGGTGGTTGTTTGAAGGATGGCAGGGTGGTTGTTTGAAGGATGGTAGGGTGGTTGTTTGAAGGACAGTATGGTGGTTGTTTGAAGGATGGTAGGGTGGTTGTTTGAAGGATGGTAGGGTGGTTGTCTGAAGGATGGTCGGGTGGTTGTTTGAAGGATGGTAGGGTGGTTGTTTGAAGGATGGTAGGGTGGTTGTTTGAAGGATGGTAGGGTGGTTGTTTGAAGGATGGTAGGGTGGTTGTTTGAAGGATGGTCGGGTGGTTGTTTGAAGGATGGTCGGGTGGTTGCCTGAGAGATGTGGATGGGGAGGGCGTTACAGAGGGAGGGTGCTGCAACTGAGTTAACTATAAGTTAATTAATGCCTCACAATCCTCATTGCAAATGCAGCTAAATATAATTTTGAGTCATCTTGAACTACACTCTTTAGTGTACTGTCTCTCCTATATATTTTCTTTTTTTATGGCTTATTTATTGTATTATAAGCCTTACACAGGATCACAAAGAAACTGTCCTGGTCCATTTGGAGATGGACCCAGGAGGTTCTTTCCTTAAAGACACATGAGGTCACTTCCTGTCCTGAAAAACCAAGGACACAGCCTCAAAACTATGTCATCAATCTTGAGAGTGTCCTACTGCCCTTCAGGTCAGATGGGGGGCATGGTGGTGGTGACAAAATGGCTGCTAGCCAAGGGGTATTTGAAGAAAGAATAAGACATCGCCTCGGGTTACTTCAACAATTCACCAATTCAAGTCTCAAATTCTTAGGTTCAAATAAATGTTTGAAGACATATAATAATGTATCAAGTCGTGTCTGGGGGATTTCCTGGTGTGGTTTTAACAAAATAAAAGATTCTGAGTGTATTTAGAATAATGCTAAGGGAAGTTCACTACACAGTCACATTGCCCAGGTCGAAAACCACTGTGTGTGTGTGTGTGTGTGTGTGTGTGTGTGTGTGTGTGTGTGTGTGTGTGTGTGTGTGTGTGTGTGTGTGTGTGGGTGTGTGGGTGGGTGGGTGGGTGGGCGGGTGGTCATAACCAGGGGCGGACTGGGTACCGGGAGTTTTCGAGGTGGTAATCAGTATAAAAAAAACTGCAGCAAGTACCTAGACGACCCACAGCATTGTGGCCAATGGCCCACAAGGTGGGGTGGGCCTTTAATATGATAGCCTTAGATCGTTTCACTAGTAGGGGCTGGCCAATTAACTCTGTTCCACGTGGGTTTGTCCCACCCCTTTCCCTTCAGCTGTTGGCTGTCACCTGTCAATCAGACACTGCCTGCACGGAGAAAAACATGTGGCCACATTGGCTGTGTACCTAAGCTAGGCTAGGCAAGTTGTTTGTGTGGTGAAATGGAGCTTCCTAAACATGCTACAAAGCGTAATGGTGGTGCTGAAAAGCAAAGGGAGAAGAAAAGGAAGTCGCTTGAGGCAGATGACGCAACATTTTCATTTGGACACATTAGTATGAACGTTTTTCGTGCTATAATTATTTATTTTCCCAGCATGCTAGTCATTTCAAATTGAATCTCAAAGCTATCTGTTTCAACATGGAAAGCATAGTAGTATAGTAATATAAGTATTCACCCCCTAGCACAGTCCAAATAAATATATATATATATTCATTGCATAAGTATTCATACCCTTTGTCATGGCTAACCCACATTAATTCATGTTTGGTATTTGGTTGCATATCCTTTGCATGCCATGACCTCCTGATGTCTGTGATACATCAACCTTAAAATATTATACATATACTATATTCAAGTATGTTCTCTTAAAAGCAATATTATAACCTGTGTTTTTGAATGGGTGCCTATGGGAATTGGGTGGGGGTACTAGATTAAACTGTCAATGATGCTGGTACCCGGTTGTGCAGCATCCATACAAGGACTACCAGGTTTAAGGATAGTTTTTATCCACAGGCAGTGCGCCTACTGAACTGCTAGGAGTCCTGCCACTTTCATAACAATGTCATTAACATTACACTTACATACTTTGGTGGATGCTTTTAAAGATTTTTGTAAAACAAACAAACATGTACATTCAACACATGTAAATATCATTTAACAGTGACTTTGCTGCTCTTTTTTAGTTTATTTTTATTGTATATATTATTTATATTTGTATGGTATTGTTTTGTAGATGTATACTGCTGGAGGGAATGGGGAGTAAGTATTCCAATGTACCTTTTGCAATTGGCCAATCAAATTATGACGTAAAAAACTTTTTTGTCAAATAACCTGACATTTTTTCTAGCAGCCACTGCCTCCCCATCCAAGCCCTCTGGAGAGAGGGCCGGTAAGGTTACAATTCCTGGGCTGCTTTTTTGCCCCAGTCAGCCCCTGCTTTCATCCCAGCTCCTTACAGAGTTCTACATGTACCAATGGGTTTTCTAGTGGAGCCTGTATTCATATTTAATGTTGTATTAAACATGAAGCATGTTGTACCTCTTCTTCACCCACCAGAGCCCATTAACCCTCTTCATCGTCAGATTTAATATAGAATAAGTTACTAATATTATTAGCCTAAACTGTACAGGTCAACGCTGTGTGATTATGAATATGTGGTTATGTTTGTTGTGTCGGGAAGAAATATTAATGTAACATGTCACTGTCTATTAAGATTTAATAATGCGTCTGCTTTCTGTTAATTATAGTTATTTTTAATTAATTTTTAATTATATTACTGTCCTATGAACTGGCCTCTGAATCTGAATCTGAATATACTTACTGTTGTGGCACATTTCCCGTCTGGAAATATAAAGTACATATTTTCTTGAATCACAAATCAAGGTGAACGTGTTTTTTGTAGTTTAAACAGACACACCTCATCTCCCATCGTGCTCTGCTCCTATCAGAGCCTTACCTTGTGTGTTTCGTCTCTATTGGTTGACCTGTGACCTCTACCATGGCGGCTTCCAAGCTGCTGCTGGACTCCAGTATCAGGGGATCACCTTCTTCATGTGTGTGCTGCGTGACTAGGTCAGCTGCTCCTCAACAGCGACCAGAAGATGGACCTGGAGCAGGTCTCTGACAGGTTACTCTGTCATCTCAATGTTGATATGATTGTGTAGTCTAGTGGTTAGGGAGTTCCACTCTCAGCCAGACTCTGGGTTTGATCCTATTCTGTGTTTACAAAATCATCAAATGTTTACTATAGTTTGTCAAAATTGTGTTAATACTTATGTTTAAAGTGAATGCAATATATCCATCCATCATCTACTGCTTATCCGGGTCGGGTCGCGGAGGTAGCAGCTTCAGCAGGGGACTTCCCTCTCCCTGGCAACATTAACCAGCTCTGACTTGGGGATGCCGAGGCGTTCCCAGGCCAGTGTGGAGATGTCACCCCACCTGTACCTTGGTCTGCCCCGTGGTCTCTTCCCAGCTGGATGTGCCTGGAAAACCTCCCTCGGGAGGCGACCAGGAAGCATCCTTACTAGATGCTCGAAGCACCTCAACTGGCTCCTTTGTACGCGAAGGAGCAGCGGCTCTACTCCGAGTCTCTCACGAGTGACTGAGCTTCTCACCCTATCCCTCAGGGAGATACTAGCCACCCTCCTGAGGAAACTCATTGCCTGTATTCACGATATCGTCCTTTCGATCATGTATATATATTTATATATATATTTTTTTTATTATTATTATTTTTTATATACAGTATATAGCTAGCAAAATACACACTTTGATAATATATTATATATATATGTATTGTGTTAATAATTTGTATTCATTAATGTTGTATAGTTGTTAGTATATTAGTATAAAGTTATTGTATAATGGTATAATTCTATCAATTTGCTTCCTGTGTGAAGCTGCTGACCAATCACAGGTCCTGCAGGACCGGATGACCGGCACTGCCATGGGGATGCCCCCTTAACCCAACAAGGATTTTAAGGTAAGGTGACGTTTCATTATTTTAAATATAATAACGTAGTGATTTTTTGATTTTGAGTATCAAGTAGTGTAATAGCTGTTCTATCTAATATTGTAGTAGCTAGGTAGTCGTACCTATTATCTAATATTATTAGAGTATATAGAGTTAGTATAGTAGTACCTTGTAGTGTAGTGTTTATTGCAGTACCTTGCGTCAATCACAGTATAACCTAGTGTTTACTGTAGTACCCGTGTTGTAGGGTTGTGCTGTAGTACCTAGGGTTGTTCTGTACCTGGTATTGTAGTGTCTCTGTTTCCCCACCAGATACTGCTTTAGTAAATCACTTTACTGTGTGTCACTTTATGTGGCCTTTCTCTCTCCCTCTGTGGCATTTATATATATATATATATATATATATACTAGCTGAATTCCTCCTCATTCAAAAGTTCCATGGTCTTTAACCACATCCATGACTGCCAGTCACCTCATAGCTGGCACTAAACGAACTAAACAATGACATGATCCTCCTTTTGACTGTCTGTTTCCCCTCCAGATACTGCCTCAGTAAATCACTTGACTCTGTGGCCTTTCTCTCTCCCTCCTCCCCCCCTGTGGCAGCTGGTGGTGGAGCTGGGGTAGCTGGGGTAGCTTGAGTGCCATCTCCTTCACTCTCACTATGGAATTGGACTTTGTGCTCCTCTAGATTACTGTATGACCTGTTCAAAGTCACTATTAATGGGCCTTACTACGGTCATAATAGGCATGCTCTGATAATCAGTACATATTTATTAATCACATTAAAGTAAATGAGTAAATAGCACAAATTAAGTGTCACAATTGTTACACACAATTGATACACAAAAAAATATATTTAATTTTGTCCCTCACCTTGAGTTCATAGCAGCCTAAAGGTATTATTAAATGTGTCGTCGTTTCTCCCTGGTTGATGTCGAGGAAAACATCCATGTACTTCCATCAACGTCTGCACTGCCTTCCGTTTACTCTTTGTGTCTTTGTCTTCTGTTCTTTTTCTCACAAGTTCTTCTTTTTTAGCTTCCTAGGCTAAAATAATGATAATCAATATGTTAACAGGCCAACTGTCACTGAAACACAACTTGTTGAAAAGGAATGACTAGAAAGAACTAATGACTCAGGTTGACGCATTGCAATACATAATGTTAGCTGTATTGGCCAAAAAACACCGTCTCAAATCAGTTTGAGATCATTGTGTTGTAACTTAGTGTCAGCTGAGTGCTGTGAAACATGAACAATTAGTTCCTTCGCCATTTTTGCTAACATAGAGAAAATAGTGACGGTGTGAAGGCTAAGTGATTGTGATTGGCTGAAATGATTTATTGACATCAAACATTTGCTTCACTGCGATTTAAAATATTCCATTTTTTATTAAATTATAGAAATAATCAAACTGCCTTTTTCAAAATGGAAATTGTATTGTATGTGAACAGTTCCATGTTTTTTTTTCTTCGTCTTTTTCTAGCTTAGAAAATTATTTTCCAGAATAATTGCATTTAAGAATCAATGTATCTCATAATTGTAACAGAGATTGTTAGAACCCAAATGCAGCACACACTGGACACCAGGAACAGTCTGTGATCATTTCATATAAAGATCACAGATGAGCAGGTACAAGGCAAAACAGAATGGCGAGTACGATGTCCACATAGACAAACCCAAAAGAAGCAGGCAGAAGTGTAGTCCCGGTGTGGCAGAAGATCGGGATCCAGGGTAGGTAGATCGAGGAAAGGCTGGTTTGGGAAACAGATGAGACGGGTCCAGGGCAGGAAGAGTCCGGAAACGGGCGAGACAGGCAGGTCCAAGGCAGGCAGGGTCGGCAACGGGAAATAAGTCTGGGAGTAATCGCTGGAGAGTTTGGCATTATTCAAGTACAATCTGGTGACGAGTGGGTGAACAGGGGTATGCTTAAATAATAGACTGATTGGTAATGCCCCGCAGCTGCAGGCAAAAACTAATGAGGGGGTGTGGCTATCTGGTAGTGTGTAGTGGGAGCAAGGAGACTGGAAGGCGGAACGTGATTAGGGGGCGTGGCTATCTGGTCGAGTGCAGTGGAAGCGCGGTGACAGGAATGCAGACTGTGACCGTATCCTGTGAAGGATAGTGTTTGCACATCAACCAGCTCTGACTGGGGGATCCCAAGGTGTCCCAAGGCCATCGTGGAGATGTAATCACTCCACCTGTACCGTGGTCTGCCCCATAGCCTACTCCCAGCTGGAGGTGCCTGGGAAACCTCCCTGTGACCAGGCATAGACCAGGAAGCATCCTTACTAGATGCTCGAAGCACCTCTACCGGCTCCTTTCTGTGCGAAGGAGCAGTGCCGCTACTCCCAGTCTCTCACGGGTGACGGAGCTTCTCACCGTATCCCTCAGGGAGATACCAGCCATCCCTCTGCTCAGCCAAGAAAGGGTTCAAGTGACACTGCTGTCTATATGTTATATACGATTATTATTTTTATAAAAGGTGAAATAAAGCATTGCTAGATACTACAGTACTAAATAGATGTTAACAGCCCAATAAGTCACACACCTAGTAAGTAAGAACTGACTATGGTTACTAACATATGGACTAAGGGCTATGGGTGCTGCAATAGAATACCATCCACAGCAATCCAAGTAATCTGTATGTATGTATGTATGTACACCTTGTAAGTCGCTTTGAATAAAGCGTCTGCCAAATGTCCTAAACGTAAATGTAAATGTAATCTGCATACCAAAAGCCACACTAACCCACCACTACATTGCTAAGCTTACTGAATATGTATTATGGATATGTTGGTAGGCTACAGATGCAAAATGATGCTTATCCCTACCAGCTTCTTAATTAAAGAAATTAAAATAATAATAAGTAGCTTTGGATAAAAATGTCTGCTAAATGCCTAAATAGTTCAACAGTAGAGAGAGAATAAGAATTTGTACATGAAGTGTAAACAGTGTCAGATGTAATTGTCTGATTGCTAACTAAATTAATCAAAGATGCCGTGGGTGAGGGTCATTTACAATCTCTTCAGAATGCTGAAATAGCCTACCGTTCAAACCAGCCTGTTGACACAAGATCACAACACAGTTCCATTAGACTATTTAGCCTTTTCTATTTACCAGCTCGAATGGACACTTCAACCGGAATGGACCCTGAAATGAATAGACGCCACAGCATCAAGCGAGCTACAGCCAAGCTGTGTGTCCACTTTGGAACTGTCCACTATTGTACCATGTGGTGTTTTCTGCTACCTGTTTTCCCAACCCGGCGAGACAAAATACAACAAATGTCTGAACTTCAGTAATGTCCAGGAGCACACTGGGGCCAAAAAGCAATGGAATTAGTACCCGACTACCCCTGTACCCCCACTGTCCAGGGGGCGGAGATGGGGAGGCAGCGGCTGCCTAACATTTATTATGTTTTTTAATACGGCAGATAAAAGTGTATAGATAAAAGACAACACTACAATTAACAGATAGTAGACGCATATTTAAATCTTAATAGACAGCGACGTGTCAACGTTATTTCTTGTCAACGTTATTCCCCCACACAACAAACACAATCACACATTCATCATCGCACAGCGTTGACCTGTACAGTTTAGGCTGATCCTATAGGAGTGTTTCTCGTCACGTCACAGCCAAAGTCGCGTGGTGTTTTTATGTGTTTCCGGTTGGCAAAAAGTGACGCAGGACATTGTAATTAACTTTGGGAATGAATGGGAACTGCCAGAAAAATGTATCATTGTCATCGTTTTAGGTATAATGCCAGCAAGTTGTTGTGTTATTGGTTGCACAAATCAGTTCAAAGGGATTGTGGTATACGTTTCCTGAAGATTCCAGAACGAGAACCAAAGCGAGAGGTCTGGAAAAATGCAATTCGGGTCAGTCGCGACTCTGCGGTAATAATTATAATAATAATACTCAAGATTCAAGATTTTTATTGTCCATATGCAATGTATGTAAAGTACAACGAAATGCTAACTCCCCATCTCCCCTTCCGCAGTTTAAGTAATAGTGCTTTTCTAAAACACTAAAGGCTATATATATATAAAGATACTGTACACAATACAAAAAGAACAATAAAGAGACTGATGGATGATATGTACATTTCTTCCTGTCAGGTTTTTTTTATTGGGTAACGATAATGTTCAGTTTATAAACATTTGATGACAGTTTGCTTTATTCAATGTTTTGGTACGAATTATATCAGTTATTGGAATTCAAACCGTTCAAAAACTCATAAAAAAATGCATTTTGCATGAAATAACGGTTAAACAGCGGTTTAAGGTGACCACTAAGTAAAAACTGATTAGCTTCCAGTGATTTGAAAGCCTTGAGAGACTCTCTAACGTGTCGATCTGGTGTAAATATCACCAAAGCTCAAATATGGCCAAAGAGTGGTTATTTTGCCATTCTTTTAATGCGTACAGGTCTGGAAGTGAAGCCGAACCATTACCGTTCGTTAGTTAATAAAAGTATCTACAACTAGCTAGACTTGATGGAGTGTTTTTACATACTCAGAGACTTGGAAATTGCGTAAAGTAGTCAAGCATGCCATACTTTTGAATGTAAAAGATAGGCAAGACAAGCCTCTTTTGCCAACCGTAAAAATGCGCATGCGTGAAAATGACGTCATTGTTGGTAAACAAGAAACAGCTCTATAAGGAACTTATTCAGTATTAAGGGTTAGGGTTAATAACTTGAAAGTTAGTGAGAATTCATAAATGTGAAGTTAGTGGCAGTTAATACCTTTAAAGTTTGTGACAGTTAATAACCTTTAAGTTGAAAGCAGCGCATAGTTAACTGGTGGCTAACTAGCACGTTAACACTGCTTTTTAACTAGTGCTTAATATGATGTCCTGTGACACACACATCTCTATGGATTCATAGCAGAGACAGTATGTGTTGCAGACGATATAATGATTGTATTTAAAGCTCATTATATTGTTGTTGTCACAATTTACCAGGTTTACAAAGTTTAGTTTGGCCACAGAGGCCAGAGACCGACGAGACGCAGACTTTCTTCTTCTGTCAACAATAATAAAATCGAGGCAGATCACTGCCCTCCGCTGGATGAATGAGGAATTACAACACATTACAATTACAATTACCACCAATTACAATTACCATCCCATCCCAATTACCATCCCATAGGACACAATTACAAAACACACACTGGCGTGTGGGTTTTGTAATGAAAAAGCCACACTCAAGTTACACTTAAATACACACACAAACTTGACATTTTAGTCAAATTGACCCAAACATCCTCTCTGTCCCTCAGGCAGTGTTTAACAGCACAAAGTGGCAATCTTCTCCTCTCTGGGTTTTCTTTCTCGGATAAGTTTAGGCTGGTCTCTTTGGCGGATAGTGGTTGATCTTAGGTACAGGCAGTATGATTGTATACCAATTGTCTAGCCTGGCAAATTGGTGGGACCAAATTGTATTGCATCAATGATCTGTTAACATCTGTTGAAGATGTATAAGGCCACAGCTACTGGGCTTGTATGTTACATATACACGATAATCATTTAGTTTTAGGCTAACTCTCAAAAACTCCAAAATGAATAATATCATCTGTGTTTTATTGAAAATATGGTCCAATAGGATGTCAAAATGTTTTTATTCTTACTAATTCCCTTGTCGTTCTTTGGCCCCAGTGCGCTCCTGACATTATTGAAGTGCACACATTTGTTGTCTTTTGTCTCTCCGGGTTGGGAACAGGGCGGTAGCTCGCTGGATGCTGTGGCCCCTATTCATTTCAGGGTCCATTCCGGTTATAAGTGTCCATTGAGCGGGTGAATAGAAAAGACTAAATAGCCTAATGGAACTGTGTTGTGATCTTGTGTCAACAGGCTGGTTTGAACGGTAGGCTATTTCAGCGTTCTGAAGAGATTGTAAATGACCCTCACCTACGGCATCTTTGATTCAGTTAGTTAACAATCTGACAATTACATCTGATAATGTTTACACTTTTCTCTATGAATAACAATTGTTCAGGCGGTTAATTTTAGTTTCTCTCTTTACAATTGAACAATTTAGTAATTTAGCAGACATTTTTATCCAAAGCTACTTAGTGTTATTTTCATGTTTAATTAAGAAGCAGGTAGGGATAGGCATGCTTATGTTCCCCCCATATCCAGAATCAATACTTAACAATGTAGTGGTGAGTTAGTGTGGCTTTTGGTATGCAGATTACTTTGATTACAGATTGCTATGGATGGTATTATATTGCAGCACCAATAGCCCATAGTCCATATTAACATATGGCCCTAGTCAGTTCTTACTAGGTATGTGACTTATTGGGCTGCAGATAACATATTTTTAGTACTGAAGAAACTAGCAATGCCTTATTTCACCTTTTATTAAAATAAACGTTATATAACATATAGACAGCAGTGTCACTCGAACCCTCACATGACTGAGCAGAGGGATGGCTGGTATCTCCCTGAGGGATACGGTGAGAAGCTCCATCACCCGTGAGAGACTGGGAGTAGCGGCACTGCTCCTTCACACAGAAAGGAGCCGGTTGAGGTGCTTCGGGCATCTAGTTAGGATGCTTTCTGGTCTCTTCTAGAGGGAGGTTTCCCAGGCACGCACAGCTAGGAGGAGGCTGTGGGGCAGGTCCAGGTGGAGTGATTACATCTCCACACTGGCCTTGGCACACCTTGGGATCCCCCAGTCAGAGCTGGTTGATGTGCAAACACTCCACTAAGATACATGAATTCTTAAATGCATTTGTTCTGTAAAATTATTTTATTAATTTAAATCATGGAACTGTACACATACAACATGATTTCAATTTAGCAAAAAAGCTGCTTGAATTTAATTTAATATTGATAATTTTTTCTCCCACTGAGGTCGATTTTTGATGCAAATTTTTTGATGCAATAATTTCAGCCAATCACAATAACGTAGCCTTCACACCTTCACTATTTTCTCTAAGTTAGCGAAAATGGCGGAGGAACTAATTGTTCATGTTTCACAGCACTCAGTGCTGTTCGATGTACCCCACAGCTCTGCTATGCTGACGCTAAGTTATAACTGAATGATCTCAAACTGATTTGAGATGGTGTTTTTTGGCCAATACAGCTAACATTATGTATTGCACTTTGTCAACCTGAGCCATTAGTTATTTCTAGTCTAAAGCAAATCCATTAATTTTCAACAAGTTTTGTTTCAGTGACGGTTGGCTTCTAAACATTGATTATCATTATTTTAACCTAGGAAACAAAGCAAGGGAGAGACAACACATTTCAAAAAACGTTGAGGCTCAAGGTTAGGGACAAGTGATGAAATGAATTATATTGTTGTCATTGGACAGCAACGACTGTCACACTTCATTTGCGTAATTTTCTCATGATCAGATTTGAATGTCTTAATATGTACTGATTATCAGAGTTGCATCTTATTTCATAGAAGTAAGGCCCATTAATGTGACTTTGAAAAGGTCACACAGTAATCTAGAGGAGCACAAAGTCCAATTCCATAGTGAGAGTGAAGGAGATGGCACTCAAGCTACCCCAGCTACACCAGCTCCACCACCAGCTGCCACAGGGGGGGAGGAGGGAGAGAGAAAGGCCACAGAGTCAAGTGATTTACTGAGGCAGTATCTGGAGGGGAAACAGACAGTCAAAAGGAGGATCATGTCATTGTTCAGTTCGTTTAGTGCCAGCCTATGAGGCAGTCATGGATGTGGTTAAAGACCATCGAACTTTTGAATGAGGATAGTAGCTAGTATTTATACAGTATATATATATATATATATATATATATATATATATATATATATATATATATATATAAATATATATGTGTGTGTGTGTGTGTGTTTTCATATATATATATATAATCTATATGTTTTTTATACAATGTATAATTATATTTGGATCAATCTACATCTATCTTTATATGTTTATGTCCATAAACATATCAATTTATGTCCATCTTATGTCCATCTCGATATTCAAACATATCAATGGCCCATTTTTACATGTGAGCGAGACCACATGAGAGTGTTACGTGGTCATATTGCCAAGGCACTTTATATCCCCAGCCAGCGATATAAAGTAACGCCAGAAGGCATCCCATACCCGTAGTGCCTCGGCAGAGGCCCGGTTCCCCGACCCAGGATGCTCTCCAGTGGCGAGCGGTGACTTTTGACGTGAGGCATGCTAATGAGACCCCCCCCCCACACACACACACACACACACACACACACACACACACACACACACACACACACACCAACACAGGCTAGTGATAAGCCGTTCCTGATTTCGACGCTGATTAGCGACGGAAATATTCCACACACTCACTCTCCAACCCGTGACAACCACCATCTCTAAAATTTACATTTCTAGTCATCTAGATTCTGTGCCAGTCATGGCGGTCTGTGCTATGTCAATGTGTTATGTGCTATGTCAATGTGTTATGTGCTATGTCAATGTGTTATGTGCTATGTCAATGTGTTATGTGCTATGTCAATGTGTTATGTGCTATGTCAATGTGTTATGTGCTATGTCAATGTGTTATGTGCTATGTCAATGTGTTATGTGCTATGTCACTACTTTTCAAGTAGCGCATTCATTGGATTTATCCTACTTTATCCTAAAATGCATCCTTCTGCCGAACAGGATGCAGTACGTTACATTCATTCATTCATTCATTCATTCATCCTTCTGCCGAACAGGATGCAGTACGTTACATTCATTCAGCAGACCCTTTGTCCAAAGTGACTCACAATCACAGGTGGGCAAGAGAACTTAGCCATACGTGCGTTTCCTCCCTAGCAAGCCTCCAAGAGCAGAACCAGAGCTCAGGTAAAAGTACAAGAAGTTGGCTCCCTAGATTTGACACAATAAGTACATCAAATAGGGGCAATGACAAATTGTGAACGATGTAGTATTTAGTATAAAATAACCGCTGTACTGTGTTTGATTGTGTTGGTCTACGGGTGCATGAAACAATACAATCCTATGAAATGTGTAACTTAGCCACTGGGACATTGTGGGTCTGTGTCACTTGATTTAAAAGCTGAGTCAGCTTTTCTCCTAACACAGTCAGTGCTGACCGTGAGAAAGTGTGCGTTAGAAATGCGGAACACCGGGCAGCAGTAGTCTATGAAATACTTGATATGTTGTAATGTATGTATGTTGTGTGTAATGTAGGTTGCTATATGTTACCATGCCACTGTTCCCCAGACTGGCAGCTCACGTTTGTTGCCAGGTCGAGGACACAAGTAGTGATGGGCGGACTGATTCGTTTTTCGGAAAAAAGTGGTTGTCTTTCAAAATGCCTGATTCAAAATACCTACTTGCAAAATATACTGAAATATTTAACTATCTCAGTATATTTGTATAATTTATAACTAAATTAATAAATATACTGTACTGAGGAACCTAACACATCATCAAAACCTTTTAGCGTAGATAAAAATGAGTTGTCTACGGTTTGTGCTACAATCACACTGATGGGGCCCAAGATTTAGATTGGGAAAGTTCTGCCATTGTATTAAGTTGTGCTTCCTGTTTCAATAAAGGTTAAAAAATACCAGAAAGTGGGAATTTCTAGCGGTGTCCCGTTCTCATTTAATCTTTGAAATATCAAAGTAATACCAATAATATAGTTTATTATCACGCACAGCTTCACAGGGTCAATGGGTTCCCTGAAGTTGGTTCTTTGCTTCTCTCTAGCCATTCTTCACTTCGGTTCGATGGTTGGATACAACACGGGGGAAACATCTTAAAAGATAACTGAGCTTATTCTGATGATACAACGTAATCTCAGAGTAAAGTAACTGAACTTGAGGTCAGTCCCGAGAGTGAACACTAAAGCTAAAAGTTGTGTACATAGTGTTTTGTTTCTCTGGTGTTTGAGCTCCGCCTTAAAGGGGAAGCTTCTCCCGATCTCCTGACACTGCCTGACTCGTCCAATGGGTGTTGGTGGGGGAAGCCCACACGGTGTGTGAATTTAGTGTGTATGGATACCATCTACTCTTAACAGAAGCAGCAAGCCTCATTGCTATGTAGATAAGGTCTGTTGTATGACCGTTGAATAACCTGTCCATGTTTCGTTACTATGGCAACTAGGTAAAAGCCTAGCTGAGTTCTTGGATTATATGGCGTTCTAGTGATGCCATCAAGGACAGTATCTTCCACACTCCTCAAAGCAGTCCCAAGACGTTGTCAAATTGTACAACTGTCAAACAGAAAGAACACAGGCTGAAGCGCTCATGAAACGAGTTTGAGCTCCTGAATCAAACAGTGGAACTCTCCAAGGTCCGTCCTCTTGTGATGGACACATAGTATTTTCTCTGTTTCTTTTATTTTGAGTTAAAAGAATAATAATAATAATAATAATAATAATAATAATAAGCTTGTCTTCCTAAGTAACCAATTGGCTACCCTTTCCCACTCAGACACGTTTGGAGGCATTTATCTAAATCAATGCATAACATTCGGACCACGTGGCGAACCAAATTGGCGTTGATATCGATGTGCTCCCCGTAACCCAGCATTATCTATTTCCGTACGTTAGCAAGATAAAATCAACTATTTCGATATTGCCGACTCAATTAAAATATGATGATGAAGAATAAACATCGGAAGCGCTGCCGTTTAGCTGAACTTTCTAAAAAGGGCAGTGAAAACACAGCTCCTTAATGCGCCGATGACGCTAGTTCAATGCTAGTACCCAGTGTTTGGAGCTATTGAGTGTCTCCATAATTCGCCGTTACTCTGAAATCATTGGCGTGATGGAGTGAACAGCGATGACTACTTTCTCAGTAGTGACGAAAGTTTGTCTCTTGTCAATAAGAAAAATGTACGCCATGGGAAATACACCTGTTTATCACCACTCATGTCCTGTGGCTAGTCTCACAGCGGGATAGAAAAACATTACATTGTAAATGGACTGCAGTTATAAAGCGCTTTTCTGGCCAGTGCGGCAACTCAAAAATACTTCACTCAAAGTCAAGCCTCACACTCACCCATTCATACACTGACGGCGGAGTCAGCCACGCAAAGGTGCCCGCCAGCATGCCGGGGGCAGTTTAGGGTGAGGGTTAGTTCTTGCTCAGGGACACCTCGACACTTGGCTAGGAGGAGCCGGGGGAATCGAACCAGCAACCTTCCTGAGCGTCAGACGACCCGCTGTACCTCCTAAGCTACTGCCGCCCCCTGTGTAACATTGATCCAGATAAGAGTGAAGTCGGGCTGTGACTTAGCAGCGTTTTTATTCGCCCGTTTATTTGTTTGTTTGTTTGTTGTTGTTTACCCCTCTTCCTGTGGAATATGCCTACCGCTCATGTTTTGCCGTCTGAGAGCATGTCATATTTATCTCCGTAAACCGATATTTCTCCATGCGTCAAATTGATTCCCGCCTTCAATCTTAATATCAAACGGCGGCCCCGGAGTCAAAGGCGGGTATTTAAAGGTCGGGATCAACAGCACGGCATTCTGGGTAAACGGCTTGCAGACGGAAAGCACCCTGGCGGGAACCAGTCGGGGTGGGCGGGGACTAATCCCATCTGAGGCTTTCATCGCTTCACACATCTGGGTGTGTGTCTGTGTGTGTGTGTTTAATAAAATGTGTGTGTGTGTCTACGTGTATGTAGTTTTGTGCCCAATAAAACGTGTGTGTGTATGTGCTTGTAGTTTTGTGCCTAATAAAACATGTGTGTGTGTGTGTGTGTGTGTGTGTGTGTGTGTGTGTGTGTGTGTGTGTGTGCGCGCGTGTGTGGATAATCGTGGTTAATAAAAGCTGTGCATGTGTGTGGTTGTTAGACCTGTGTGTGTGTGTGTGTGTGTGTGTGTGTGTGTGTGTGTGTGTGTGTGTGTGTGTGTGTGTGTGTGTGTGTGTGTGTGTGTGTGTGTGTGTGTGTGTGTGTGTGTGTGTGTGTGTGTGTGTGGAAGGGAATGTGTGGGGTGGGACAAGTCAATTCAGGTTAAGTATGGGTGTGAGTGTGTGTGGAAGGGCTTTTGTGCATGTGTTTGCATACACACTTCCATGTTTATTTCCCTAAACAGGTATCCGTTGACTTTAGTGCAGACCACGCCCCTTTTTTATTCGCCGTGACGACGGGAGGACGGATGGGAAAGGCTTGCAGACGGCACTCGTCGTCTAAGTGATGTTTATCTGTCTCCATGGGGACGGATGGGACGCCGGCTATGCGAGAAATAGGGATGGGGGAGGGATGGAGGGGGGAGAGAGAAAGAGAGAGAGAGAGAGAGGAGTATAAGAGAGTGCAATCAAATATACTGATCCCATGTGTAGTCGGCTGCTGAGTGCAACACATCACAATTTGCATGAGCCCATTATCTCTCTCTCACTCTCTCTGTCTCTACCACAGTCTCTCCACCTCTCTTTTGAGTCTGGCTCTCTTACTGACTGACAGTCTCCCTCTCTCTTAATCTTTTCCCCATTTGCCTCAATTGTCTCTTCCTCATTCGTGTCTCTTTTTCTCTCGGACGCTGTATCTTTCCCGCTATCTTTATCTTTATCGCCGTCTTTACGCAACATTATCTCACTCTAGTGAGAAGTGAACACATCTCTCTCTCTCTCTCTCTCTCTCTCTCTCTCTCTCTCTCTCTCTCTCTCTCTCTCTCTCTCTCTCTCTCTCTCTCTCTACATTTTTCTATTTCTCGGTTCATCTCCCTGTTCTTCTGTATCATTTTTGCGCTATCTGGCTGTGTCTCTCTGCAACATTCATACATTGTCATTCTCAGTAGTGCCTCTCTCTCTCTCTCTCTCTCTCTCTCTCTCTCTCTCTCTCTCTCTCTCTCTCTCTCTCTCTCTCTCTCTCTCTCTCTCTCTCTCTCTCTCTCTCTCTCTCTCTCTCTCTCTCTCAAAGGACTCTCCACCATTTGGCTGACATCCCTTTGTGAGCGGGGGGAAACAGAGCAAGATCATATTCGCCGTGACTCAAGATGTCCGCGAGTGTTCTGTGCGAGGTGCCACACAGCGAGCATCTACCTAATTACACACTCCTGCTTCCACTGATAGAGGGAGAACGGAACAACCGATGCCTGTGCAACACAATTTCCTGTAGCACCCCCCCCCTCGCCCCCTCCCCCTGTCTCATTTTTTAATTAGAAAACCTTTATTGTTTTCCTCCTGTGGTTGTTTGGCAGCCGAACCGCCCCGTAGCGAGTTGAATCCTTCCCAAATGTGGGCTTTGAACACTATCGTCCTACCGACTCCGGTCGGGGACACGCACGCTCTGTTGGAGGCCCCTGTTGATGTAATGTAAGCTACGCCGAGGAGCGGCGGAGGCAGCAGCCACCGCGGGGGGGGATGAGAGGGGGGGGGTGGGAGGGGGGGGGGGGGGGTTAGCTTCTGACTACAGACCCCGCGGGCCGCTAACCTCTGAGGTCTGTTGTGGACAGGTGAAAACAGGTGAGCCCGGCTCGCACAACACTAACTCCCGACAAAGAGGGCCGTGAACCCGGGAGAGGGGGGGGTTGAGGGGGGGGGGGGTAGGGTGGGTTATTTGTTCTAACATCATCCTAATATCAGTGATGAGGGGAGGGGTAGCAGCAGCAGCAGCAACAGCAGCTATTTAGCTTTTGCCCGGCGTGTGGTCGATTGTGTGAGTGCTTCTGTTAGCGTGCCCCTCACCTGGAAAATCGACATCAGTGCTGATTATGATTAGCTCGTTAGCGGCGGGAGTGCTAATTGTGCTCTGTATTGTTGTCGGGGGTGGAGGGAGTGGGTGTGTGTGTAAGGGGGGGGGGGGGGGGGGGGGGTTTATGTGCGCATAACATGCGCGCTGTAAAACCCCTCGTCTGGAGTTTTAGTGATGAGGTACAGTCACCCCGACGATCCCCTCCCGTTCGGAGCGACCAAGGTCCCGAGCAGCCATCGCCATGTTGCCATGGAAACGGTACTCAACCCCCCCTTCTGTCCCTCTCTCTCTCTCTCTCTCTCTCTCTCTCTCTAGTTCAGCGGACTGTAGCGTTGAAGTGACAAAAGCCCAAATAGCATTGGTTATTTGGGGCCATTCTTCAGTTGTGTGTTCCTGTTCCCCCCCTCACAGGCTTAAACAGGAGCACGGCCGGCCGGGGGCGGTCGGGAGCCACCGTGTGAATGAGACGTAGAGAGTTTTGTTCCCAAAGCAGTACAAAGATAAATAAATGGGGGAAAAAAGCTTATCCTTTCTTATTCTGGGCAGCGGTCGTGGCGACGATTGGTTCTGCGGTGTGACCAAGAGACTGCAGTGTGAAACTGGCCTACTGTGGCCCCCAATGCCCAGGGCCGCGTCACCGTGTATAAAGGCTGCATTTCGGTCTGCTGGAGTACTTTAAATCCATCAGAGTTGTGATTGAGTGAACCAAGGTTCCTGCTCTGTCTGCCGCCTGTCTTCACACTGTGTTTCTGTTTAGTGACAGCTCCTTGCAGGATGCTCACATACACACACACAGACACCCTGTCATTGTGCCCAAGGATGTGGCATATGTGTGTGTGTGTGTGTGTGTGTGTGTGTGTGTGTGTGTGTGTGTGTGTGTGTGTGTGTGTGTGTGTGTGTCTGTGTGTGCGTGCGTGCGTGCGTGCGTGCGTGCGTGCGTGCGTGCGTGCGTGAGTGCGTGTGTGTGAATGTCTTCCAGGGTATTTATTAAAAAGCGTGTCTCTACAAGTGTCTCTACAAGTGTGTGCATAAACCAACTATTATACTCAAAGCGGTGCGGTAAGTACGGTGACCCTGAAGTGCAAATCACAACCACAATAAGAATAGAGGTCTCCATAACTGCTAAGTTGACGCTCTCACAACTGCGTCACCGAGACAATTGCCAAGGTTTCCAAGGAGAGGATTGTTATTTGCAGAACTTGAACTAATGTCTTCAAAGCTGTTAACCAATAAATCTGTCTTCAGCACCACAACTCGTGTGCATGTGTCTTTGACTTTTGGTGTATTTCCCTCTTGTGGGTGTATTTTTGAGTTGTTTTCTGATTGTGGTTTGTGATTTGCACTTCAAGGGCCACCGTAAGACATCTCATTTAAGGCTGGTATGCTGAGTAGTCAAACCATGTCGATACTGACCTGAAATAATCCGCCTTAACACACAACAACTTGGTTCAACCCCATGTAATCCGATCCTTGTTAATCCCAATGAATTGGTATTTTAATTTAGATGTCCGCAAGACAGACTGTCGCAAGACAGGGCTGTTCTGTTAAATAACTTGAGCGTTTAGAAAAGCTACAGCGAGCTGCAGTCTCTTCCACACTTGGGGCGGCAGTAGCTCAGTCTGTTGGGACTTGGCTTGGGAACCGGAGGGTCCCCAGTTCAAGTCTCCGAAACAACAGGGCACTCCCGAGGTGCCCTTGAGCAAGACACAAGACCCCTACACTGCAGCTGTATATAAAATACTATCCTGCTCCTAATACTAGGATGGGTTCAATGCAGAAAAACAAATTTCACTGTGTGTGTACATGTATTTGACCAATAAAGAGGACTCAAAATCCTCCAGATATAGATGTTGTTTACAGCATAACCCCCGAAAAATGACTTTTGCTGCTACTATTGTTTCCGCATTTGCAAGCGTGAAGGTATTTGCAAGCAAGTTTGATAAAGGTATTTTTAAATGTCGCTGTATTGTACGCAGACTCTAATCCCAAGCCTCTGAACTGAGCCCTGCCCTAGCACCTGCTCAGGTGATGTGAACATTCCCTGTCACTACATTACATAAATTATTTTGAATAAAGTTATTTTTTACTTTATATCAAAACAATAGCAGGTGCAGGGAACATTTTAGCAGTTTAATTTATTCCCTTGCGTTTCTTTTTAACAAAAAATTTGCATTTCTGATGCGGCTGTTCCCCCACATTTCAGTGACTGAGAAGACTAAGAAGCGGAGAGTGAGTGTGAGGAGGACTCTGGACCCAGCTTAACATGGTTGGGAGGGCTGGGGGGTACCAAGACCCGGGTACCTCCAGCTCTGCTCTCATAAGGGGGAGAGGAGATGGACAGTGAGATGAGCTGCATGCTCATGTTCCACTTCGTAGTCCTGACAAGAGGGCAGGAGCTCAAAGATGATGTTCTGTTACATACTGTGGCTGTACAAACCAAACACATCCACGCTGGTATGTCAGTTGACATACATGTTAGTATATATATATATATATATATAGTATATATGATATACATGTTAGTATATGCCTGTCGCTATGGCTGTGTCTGTGTGTGTGTGTGTGTGTGTGTGTGTGTGTGTGTGTGTGTGTGTGTGTGTGTGTGTGTGTGTGTGTGTGTGTGTGTGTGTGTGTGTGTGTGTGTGTGTGTGTGTGTGTTAGTTGCTGTTAAGCCATTATTGCCGTTACGGAAGTGTATCAGTAACTGTTCATGATTCTGTGTTTTGTGACTTTCTGTCCGGACAGCAAAGATCTTCGAGAGAGATTCTGCAGATGAGGGGGTGGGGGGTGTAGCAGGAGAGAAACACACAATACACACACTACACACACACACACACATATTAACACTAACACAACCACACACATACATTAATACTAACACAACCACACACAGACTAAAATAAATACAAACACACACACACACACACACCAACACACACACAAACATACACACAGTTTCAGTGCACGCCCCCATCCTGTCAGGGGATGTCAGTCAAATCAGTCCAATAATAACATGGTGGGTAGCCGTGGTGACAGTGATGCACCAGCATGTTGACAGCTAACACGCTTGCAGATGAACACACCTGCACACACACACACACACACACACACACACACACACACACACGCGCACACACGCACACACACACACACACACACACGCACACAGCCATCTCACACTGAGGACATTGAGAGGACATTGTGGAGACCTCCTGAGTGCACACTGGAGAGTACTGTAGTGCACACACACACTCCGCTGTGATGACAGAATCACTAGCAGATTAACATACATGCACACACACACACACACACACACACACAAATGCACACACACACACGTGGGTACCGACTGGAGAGCACGGTGTGTGTATACACACTCCGCTGTGATGACTGAATAACTTAACCTAGCGTCTAACACGATGATAAAGGGTGTCTCGGAGGCAAAACGTGCAAATGGGCTAACCACATAGTGCTACGCTAACCACATTGTGCTAACCACATTGTGCTACGCTAACCACATTGTGCTAACCACAGGGCATATTATCTGTATACTAGCATGAACCTAGTCCGGCAGACAGGATGTAGGCTGTGGGGGTGTAAGCCGCCTTTTGGACATTGGCTGACTGTTTCAGTCAATCTGCGTGGAACCATTTTTCCCCGTCCCGTCACTACGTGAAACAACAACAACAACAACCTCCGAGCTAGAAACCTACATGCTGAATATAGCATGTTTGTTTGCCTTTCTTTTGCGGGGATTTAGCCGTTCTACTGGCAGCGCTCGCCATCCCCACGTGCAAATGTTCCACCAAAACAAGTTTCTCCCCGACTCTATTAACCGTCGCTGCATCCTGGGCTTAACGCCACCCCAGACGATTGTGATTGGTTTAAAGAAATCCAAACAAGACCGAGCATTCTTTTTTCCCCCTGTCCCAGAATGATAATGGGTTCAGCCAGAACGTTCTTCAGCACATAAACAAAGTGTTGAGATAGGTCTGGCTATGAGAGGCCAGTATAAACCTGGTTCAATTCCCGGCCTGTGCAGGCAGGAGAGTGAAGACAGACTTTCCTGACGTTCCTGTCTGTCTTCACTATCCTCTCCATAAAATTTGAATCCAGAATTCATAAATTCATGAAAACATTAACATATATTCTGTAAATGATGACAGGTAGACCGAAATCGATATCTTAAATCAAATCTAAAGAGTATCTTAGGTGAAGGTGCAGGATGTTCAGGTGCAGGATGTTCATATTCTGTTTCAGGGACAACCTTGTTGACACTGTATCACTGCCACACCGTCAACCACCAGGTTTACCCGACTGAGCAGTCACACACACACACACACACACACACACACACCAAGTTCTTATTGGCTGGATGGGCGTCGTGAGAGAAAGTCTTCTCTCAGTTCTCCACAGGTGATTGGTCTCCGTAGTTGTCCAATCCCAGCTCAGATGCAAAGTGGCTCAGTGGTCGGTTTGAAACAGTCTTTTCAATCAGGTTCCCTGCGGAGAGACGAAGGCAGCTGTCCTCCTTTCACCTGAAGCCGGTGTCATTAGGCGGTTCTGTTTGTCAGGGACAACGTTTGGTATGTCTGGTGTCTGGCTGGCTCTGCTTTGATCTTAATGTGCCATTTTGGAGCTCCAGCTTTCGCCCACCGCCCCCCCCGCGCCGCCCACGCCCTCCGCCCTCCCTTGGTGGACTGCAGAGCCATTGAATTTGATGGTGTGCTGGAACTAGCCCATTTCCCGAGATCAGTCGTCGACGAGGCATGTGGCAAAAAGTGTACGTGCACACATTGTTAAGACGAGCTTGATTGATAAATATGTAGTGTCTGTTTCTTCTCTTCCCTCCAGCCAACTGTAAATAAATAAATAAGCATATTATTTATGCGGATGCTTTGTTCTGCTGTGTTGCTCGGGTTCTGAGATGGTGAATGATAGCAAGGTGAATATTGTGCTGTATGCATTACAAGTCCAGTGGAGCATGCATATCGTTACCTTGGGCTTTACTGCCCTCTAGCAGAGCGTGAAGGTACTGCAGCCTTCTGGAAATTATTTTGTAGTCAACTTTGTTTTGCAATAACATAAATGGTTGTCTTTGGGGTTGATCACTGATCACTGATTTTGGGACTGATCACACGCGTTCAGCATGATCCATAATCAGGCCGTTCACCACCATTAGCATCATTGCCAGGACCATCCACTATCATCATCATCATCATCATTATCATCACCATCAACAACAATAACAACAACAACATCATAACATAGTCAGTCCTGGAAACGTGTCTAAAGATACAGTCTGTTAGAATGAATTCTGTTATTCCAGAGGGCCCAGAATGAGCTGATCAGATACAGTATATTGATGGCTGGGGGTGTCTGTCTGCCCCACAGATGGCTGCCGGCTAACCGTTCTAGGGAAAAGTTTAGCAGCTCAGCAGTAAAAATCATTACAATACCCAGCCTCCTCCGCTCTCACAGTGACTGGGGTCAGCATGTGGCATGAGGCGGCTTGAGCAGAGGCTCTGAGTGTGGGTGTGTCAGAGATATTGTTTCCAGATGCGTCTGCTTTTGCAGCTTTCTCTTTCTTATTTCATTGTCATCCAATCTCCTGGTCAACACGGCCACCCCCGCGGAAGCCCTCTTCTGAGGCGAGACGTGTGAAAAAAGAGTGGGAATAGGAATAGGAGAGGGTTGGGTGAAGGTGGAAAGGACACTTTCTGACGTACATATATGTTGCATTTTATCAAGCTGTTGTCTTGTTAAAAGATTGTTTTGCTTTTTTGGAACCAAGGGCCTACTCACAAGGCTGTCGGGCCTGATTCTAGACTGAAGACACCATTATTTTAGCCAACATATTCAGCATTGAGTTCATTGGGTATCAGTGTCAGTTTTTCCAGAGTGGTCACGTTTAACCGCTATTTAACTGTTATTTCATGCTAAATGCATTTTATCATGAATTTTCGAATGGTTTAAATTCCAATAACTGTGATAATTGTTACCAAAACATTGAATAAAGGAAACTGTCATCAAAAGTTGATCAACTGAACATAATCGTTACCCAATAAATACTGACCTGACAGGAAGATGTACATATCATTGATCAGTCACTTTATTTTTCTAACATTTTTTACAGTATCTTTATAGTAGGCCTTTTGTGTTTTAGAAAAGCACTATTACTTATAACATTATAAAACAGTATTATAATACTGCGGAAGGGAATGGGGAGAAAGCATTTCATTGTTATTGAGTGTATACCGCAGAGTCACGACTGACCATAACGGCTCCCAGTTCTTTCTATGAATGGGCTACTTGCACTAAGCTGTGTGAAGTACTTCCGGCTTCAAATAATACGATTCAGCCTGTTCCGGTGTATTTGTTTACTTCGAACTAGCTAGCTACAGCTCCTGAGGTAATATTTTGTCATGAATGACATGATGTATGTGTCTTTTTGTAAATTGATTTCCAAGCGATGACCACCTGATGGCGTTTTGGGGTTTGATTGAGCCTTCAATTTACAAAATGGTTCGGGTCTCCAGAGCCAAGAGCCTCCAGAGCACGTCCATCAACGGTAGGTTATGGTCTGAGCGTGCTTTGTAGTAACAGAGCCAGGGGTGGGATGCCATTGATTTTACAGAAGGCCAACTTAAAGGACTCAGCCCCCTTTAAATACACCAGTGCACTACAGCAACTCAGTTTTTCATCATGGTATGGTACACATAACCATTATAAAACATTTAGCCAAACAAGAGCACAGCCTTACTAGTTTATAACTTAATGCCTTCTCTCTTTGCCTTCCAGAGACAGCTGCTCCAGCCAATCAACGAGTTCTTTCTTTTCCTCGTCTTCCTGTCGGTTGGTTTGAAAGAGAGGGACCCGGCGTATCGATTCAACATACACCAGTCCACAGTGAGCCACATGATTGCAACATGGACACGTTTTCTAGCCACTGCACTGGGGTCTCAATGCATCTGGCTCACACCTGCAGAAATGCATGCTTACCTCCCTGAGGAATTCGGAGATGTCCCAGACACCCAGGTCATCTTGGACTGCACTGAGCTCAAGTGTCAAGGCATGGGTTAAGTAAAGCATTGGTTCAACACCGGGTTTTTATTATTTCATTTAGTGAATTTTGTTTATTCCAGTGGCAGATAATTTTGTTCAACATTCTGTAAATCGTATGTACACAAACATTATCAATGTAAGCAAACTGTTGAATGTAGTTATTTGTATAGATTTGTAAAAATGAACATTGTAACATATTGTACATATATCATATTAAACTATTGTAACATATTGGCTAAAAAAACATGATTGAAAAATGTTATTAAATATTTTATAACATGTTGTCATTGAATCACGAATCGCGAAGCGTAATCTAAGAAGAAAGAGAAAAAAATTTGAAATATACCCTCTGCTTCATGGAAAACAGCAAGTAGGTTATTTTGAGTAGAACAGTTATTGTTACTAAACCATGCTCCTCGACGATGCCTACCCTCCTAAATGCTTAGCTTTACATTCTCTCCCTACTCAAACTAACTTGAATAACCTTCCTTGATAACTACTATGCCTTAGATGGTGTATATTAGCAGTCTTAACTTATGTAAATAAGTTTCTGATCACCCAAACACGTTTCCACCGTATCCTTAAGGTGGAAGGTACATTAACTTGATCAAATAATCTGACCAATGTGCAGGGAGACAGGCAAACATTCAAGTTGGTGAGTCTTTAGGAATAAACTTAGCTATAATGCTCCACTGAACTGAGCACCACTGATGAACAACGTTACACAGCTTCCTGCCTCCACTTAAACTGTGTGCTGTCTCACTCTTCCTCATGTCCTGTAGCACAAGGCTCTCACCACCTGCCCGGACAGCCTGTCTTTATTGGACACTGAATAAATAACAGATAAGTGTTGTTAGCGTTAATCAGTCAGTTTTCTTACCTTCCTAGTTGTGTATGTATATCGCATACAATTTACAACCTTTATCCAACTTGCTTGTTAGGGGTTTTGGTTGTCCGGTGAACATCGTTGATGTTCAACTTTGGGAGCTCTTGTAAACACCGGGTGAAGAAGGTCGCCGTTGAACCGGAAACAGTCGAGCAGCATTAAGTCGTATTAAGTAGAACGCGGAAGTGTTTGTGCAAGTAGACCATTGCATTTATCCAGGCCTCTCGCTTTGGTTCTCGTTCTGGAATCCTCAGGAAAAGTATACTAGAACCCGTTGAACCGATTTGTGCAACCAACAACAACAACAACTTACCGGCAGTATGCCTTAAACAATGATTACTTTTCCTGACAGGTCCCATTCATTCCAAAATTAATTTCAGGTCACACGTCGCTTTTTGCCAACCGGAACACATAAAAAAAAAACAGGTGATATACACAATAAAATAGTTCACAATGAACATAAAAAGAACAATAAAGTGATTGGTGGATGATATGTACATGTGTCATATTGTGCAAAAGCCTTTAAAAGCATTTTAATTTATTATTATAATAATACTAATAATTATTATTATTATTATTATTATTATTATTATTATTAGTGCTCGTATTGTTATACTATACTTATAGTTTTTTAGATTCAGATGTGGGTTGTCGCATGTATAAGGTACAGTTTACAATGTACAGTACAATGTTATCGCCAGCAACACACACACACACACACGCACACACACACACACACACACACACACACACACACACACACACACACACACACACACCAAGTTCTTATTGGCTGGATGGGCGTCGCGAGAGAAAGTCTTCTCTCAGTTCTCCACAGGTGATTGGTCGCCATCCTTGTCCAATCCCAGCTCAGATGCAAAGTGGCTCGGTGCTGGTCGGTTTGAAGCTTTTTCTATCGAAGTAACGCTGGCCAACCCATGAAGATTCACGACTAAAGACGACGTACCTTCGAGATCGAGCAGTGTGTTTATTCTCAACTCACGCTACGGTGGTACTTTAACACTTTAACACACTTTACACGGAAAGTCTGAACGTTTTTTCCAGATGTCATTAGTATTCTCGTTCCCAGGCGTTCCTATCTCACTCAAGGAACGGGATGCTCCGAATTATCGTTATTGGCGAGAGAGAGAGGCGGGACTTTCTTTCTTTTTCTTTTCCGCTAACTGGCGTACATAGCTCATGGGGAAGTGGAAGACCGGAAGTTTCCATGTGGCAGACCGGGATAACGTTACTATTCAGGATCCTCGCTCTCAGCCTAGGCGTAGCATTGACGCTAGCATGACAACCAGGGGATCATCGATGCCCTCCCCTGTGGCTTGGTGGTTACCAGAAGGTAAGTTGCACCCATTTACTTCATCGGTGTCGCACCATCGAGGACGGAAGATATTTCTCAAAAAATCTATTTAGCGGGTCGTCGTTGAAACTGTCCAGACTAAAGTGATGGTTTGTGTAGGGGTTGAGGGGCTGAGCCTTATGGAGCTAACATTAGCAGTGTAGCTGTCAGCTATACACCTCAGTTCACAACTGAACTGGGGGCTACACTCACTCACAGGGCTTTTAAACCAGTTAAACCACACTGAAATGCACCCTTTTCCTTTTTCAATTATTCGTTCATTTTTATTTTGAGGTTGGTTCTGAAATGGAGCCTGTGCTTTGGTGGTGGTGGTGGTTGTTGTTGTTGCCCTTGTCCTGTCATTCTGGTGTTTAACACACCTTGTGGTGTTACATTACAGCTTATTCATACGCCACCCCCACCACCCCCGTGTGTGTCTCTCTCTGGGTAAAACTCTTTAACACAAGTTCAAACTCTTTTACTTGTGTTAAGAGTTATTGCATTGCTTTTATGGGGTACATGTATTAACGTTATTCAATTATATTCTAATAGATTGTCCTTGCAAGTACAGTACAGCGAAATAAGTTGACATCTAACCAGAGTGCAAATGTAACTGTTAAGTGCATAGTAATATACAATATACAGTGGTTAAATAGCATGTAAGAACACTAGGTTTAAAAAAAAAAGTGGTTTGTTTACAGTATATTTTTGAACAGAGCTAGAGTGTAGTATACTATGGTAGCTATACTGGCCACAGGTATAACTTATAGAGTAGGGTATGATATATGTGCATGTATATATATCTATATCTATATAGATATACATATATCTATATATATATATAGATATATGTGTGTGTGTGTGTGCAGTTATATCAACAGTAGATTAATATATACATACGGTACAGTAAAAATGTACATGGCTATCATACAGGTATGACAACACAATACATTTGGTAGAGGTGGGTAGTACAGTGTTGTACAGGCAGTTGAATGCATTGATGGTGATAGGATATAGTCAACATTGTGTTATACTTACAATGCTGCCATTGTTCAAGTGAGGATATTGACAACTACACAGTCCATGTTAGGTGCCTTGTTTCATAGTCATTTACAGTAATATAACATTTTGGTAAAGTCATGCCTGCCATTCTGCTAATTAAGTAAACAATTGTGGATACGGGAATCCATATCCACAATGTGGCCACAGCCATTTGCATTTGAAAATTGTAATAAAATATATATAGAATATTGTTATAATTGTTTTACCATGTTGTACATCATCAATCGTGACACTCCCAGCATTTCACACAAATGAATTTACTTAATTGATTTACTTCATTCATTTGGATTCATACAATGGTAGTTTGGTGTTCTCAGGTACTGTCTTACACAAACACACACACACACACACACACACTTGCTCTACAGTGCCCATCCAGCAGGAAGGCCTGTGCGGTTTCCACATGGATATCTACGCATATCAAGTGGATCCTTTGAGTGGAATACAGCCTCCAGCCATGGGACTGTTCTCCCACCTTGAAGGTAAATTAGTAACACGCCGCACTGAGCTTACAGGTCCAGATTGACAGATGGGTCACTTAAACCACAATGTATTAGAGAGGGTGTCAAGGCTTCTATCTCTCTTTCTCTTTCTCTTTCTCTCTTTCTCTCTCTCTCTCTCTCTCTCTCTCTCTCTCTCTCTCTCTCTCTCTCTCTCCTCTCTCTCTCTCTCTCTCTCTCTCTCTCTCTCTCTCTCTCTCTCTCTCTCTCTCTCTCTCTCTCTCTCTCTCTCTCTCTCTCTCTCTCTCTCTCTCTCTCTCTCTCTCTCTCTCTCTCTCTCTCTCTCTCTCGTGTGTGCGCATGTGTGTGTGTGTGTGCGCATGTGTGTGCTCTCATTGATGAAGGAAAGGTTTATCAGGGGTAGACAGATATAGGAGGGATGCAATTTGCTCATTTCAGATTTGAATTGACAGCTGGGGGCGGTGCCTACTTGCCTAACCTGTTTTGTTGAATATATGAATATGATCATATCGGAATCATTCTTATTGCTCATTTAACATGCAAGGAATCTAACTGTGGTTTCCAGGCACTCTCCATCATAAATCATAGACATCATAAATAAGTAAGGTCTGGGAGAAATAAGCTGAAGGTAAACAAGTTATTTTCCCTATCGTGTTGTGCGTGCTGCAAACTGGTGAAATGACTTTGGAGAAACACAGGTCTCTTGGCTGTTCTATTAGTAAACACTGAAACAAACAAAAGTGGAACACTCTGGTAGTAGTTATTTTGTGTTGTTGTTCTTGCTATGCATAGTAGAATGCCTGTCTGTATTTTTTCACTGCTACACTTTTTTTCATGTCATTTTTATTTATTTATTACATAAGTTTGGGTATGTTTATCTGTCTTTACAATTAAGACAGTGCCTTCCGCATTCACGTTTCCGCCACAGGGTGGCGACATTTCCAAACAATTGGACCGTCCATATCGTTTGGACGACGTTCCTTTCCTTTCCTGCGCTTATCTTATGCAATTTAAATAACCCGTGTTTACACAAGCCAAGTTTATCATACGGCATATGTATTTACCGGTATTACATGCATTTACGAGTATAACATATATGCCATATGTTTTTTTTTATCAATGCACCTATAATTAGTATGTTTCGGTATAATCCCGATTTTTAGTAATTATAACAAGATAATATGATAATCATACGAGATTTCCGATTCTTATTGTGTGTACGTGTCACATGTATAAGGTACAATGTACAGTGACATAAGTGCCAGCTCTGAAGATGGGCATAATTATGAAAAATTACAAATATTTACATATTAATAATTGCAGTGTATATATTAATAAAAAAAAGCTGTACAAACTGTATACAGTAGACGTACAAATGTAAAGTGTGTGTGTGGTGTAGTGCTAATATGATCGCCTATTGATTCGATTTAAGATTAAAGAGTCTTTATTTGTGTAGTCTTTATATGTGTAACAGAGTACAATGGAATGGTTACTCCCCAGTATTCACATCCGCAGTATGCATTATTTACATTAATGATAATCATTAGTTAAAATAAGTTTAAAAAATAAAGTTAAAATAAAAACTGAAAAAATATAATAATAATAATAATAATAACGATACAGAACAAGAAAGACATGTCTAAGTGTATCTGGACTTTTTATTTGTATTATTATTATTATTATTATTATTCACATCGAGAAAACAAACGGGTTTAAAGTTATCCGTTTGGTCCCCAAAACGTGATGTACCCCTGGCCCTTTCTCAGCAGCATCACCCCCCCCCCCTCCTCTCTCCTCCGCGTCCCGAGGGGCTCGCGGTGGAGCGCGCACGCGCACGAAACTGCGTGGGAATGGCTGCATTGTGATCGGAGGGGGGCTGGGCCGCTGGGAGCGCCGAGCAGAGTTGAGAGCGGCTGCGAGTTTGCAATGTCCGCCATGTTTGCCATGGCGTGTTGAACCAGGGAGGAGGAACAGCGGATCGCAGTGGAACAGGGAGACCGACCGAGAGCCACCGAGACCCGGGCCTGCGCGGCTCTGTTTCGCACCGCCTCGACGCCCGCCGCCGCTGCCGTCGCCGCCGCCTCCTCGACCGAGCGATTCAAGGAGCACAAGCCACGGATTTCCTCCATGAGATCTCGACGCGGAGCTGCGGTTCATCTCGGCAGATCGGATAGGTTTACGCTGCGTTCGGTGTTCTAGGCGCCATGAGCAAACTGTCGTTTCGGGCGCGGGCGCTGGACGCTACCAAGCCTCTGCCCGTTTTCCGCTGCGAGGATCTGCCCGATCTGCACGAATATGCCTCCATCAACCGGGCGGTGCCGCAAATGCCGACCGGCATGGAGAAAGAGGAGGAATCGGTACGTGTGTGCTTGGTGCTTCACGTCGGGCGGATCGCCCTTTTTTGGGCGATATTATTTTTTGGATTTTCAAGAGGCGGCTACCGTGCTGGCTGCGCAGGCTAAAGCAAAATGGCCGCCGTCGCTGGCGCTTCTCAGTTGCACACGACGGATCTCGACGTGTGCCGCACTTTAGAGCTGGTTTTTGCCGCAAATGTGACCGCGAGGACCCGTGATTTCGCGTGTTACCAAAAAGCCCGTGTTGCGTGGCGCGGCGTCTCCCCGGATCGCACCCGAAAGCACAAAGGGGGTCACGTGACCCGTGTTTCCTCCACCATTTTGTTGACTTTCTCGTCGGGGAGACGGAGCCGGGCCGGGCCTCTAGCGTAGGGTAGCGGTGATGCAGTGGCGGTGGGCAGCCGCCAGGGGGCGCCGCTGAGCCCCCCCCCCCGGGGCTGTTTGACAGCTAGTAGAGCTGGAGCTGACAGCTCCAGCATGGGTCGTCTGGACTCTGGCTGCACTTTACTTCGTATTTTGGAGGCGATAGGACGCAGTTATTTCATTGCGTCTTATCGAGACAAGTAGTAAATTGCAGTTTAGTCTGTAGGGTCTTTGGCTACATGCGTTTTAGTTATAATAATAATCATAATAATGATGGGGGGGGGGAACAATAACTTGACTTTATGAATGCATGCTTGCAAAGAGGCAGAGCCCACTGAATGAAGTATTTAACGTTAAATATAACTCGACAACAAACTTTGCATACACGCATTACATCAATACAAAAGACAATATAGATTGACTTTATATGTATAAAAAAAAAAGTAGGAATATTTATAATAATGGTACCAAGTGCACTAAACTTAATCGATAGATCAATGACTCACCCGTGCTCCATTCAACTGAGCCGCTTGAAAGAAACAATTGAACTTTGCAGTTTAGCCTCAAGCCACATGATTAAACCGGTTTTAGATTTTATGATCGAGTCTGATCGCTGTGGTAGCGTATACAATACAATGGTTTAACTAATCTTAGCCCATACAAATGTTTGCCACTCATTATATGCGTCTCTAAATGCAACGTGGGCCGTTCAGCGGTTGCGTTATGAACGAATGCGTTGTGAGGTTGAGACATATTTTAACATGACAATTGTATAGCCTAATTGTTGTTTACTCTACTCAGCTTCCACCTGTTCCAATGCAATATGTGGCTGAATCATCAATAGCTAAGCCTACTTGGTAATTAGTAGGCTAAAAACTCCAACAAATTGTCCTCTTTTAGCTAGTTTATTTTGTGGTGTCATTGGTTCAGTCTGTCATAGCTTTTCATTTATTGTTGCTGGACTGATGCTGGAATGCTGGATGTGTTGTACCCCTGTCTGCTTTATGATAAGCTGCACATGCATTTGTTGTTTATGTTACGCTGGGCCTAGGAATCTGCTTTCTGTCAGTTTCTCTGCCTGGTGACTTTGTTGACCTTTTTCCCTCTTTGGTGATTAGTCACATTGCAACCCCCCCCCCCCATAGCCGCTGAAGAGTGTCGGCAAACAAAAAAAGCGCGGTTAAATCAGCAGCCATCTCCTATCCAACTGAACGGATATGCTGCACGCTAGAGACAGCGTTACGTAATGCGGTGACAGATGAGGTAAACAGGCAGTTTTACTACGGAGCTACACACATGGCTTAGCAGCCTGACCTACATTCTGCCCAGGGAGACACGCTGTGTTTCTGTGTTGACAGACCGCCTGTACGGCACTGACCTCTCCATGGCCACACATCCCTTTTGGCCTACGTCCAATATCTTGACTATTTTACTATTAAGCACATTTATCCACTTGTTCACTATTTTTGAGCTAATTTAGCAGGCGCTTTTATCCATTGTTACCTACAGTGAATTCAGATGCATGCCATTTAGGACCAGGTAAGGGTTGGTTTCGGACATCTGACTCAAGATGCCTACAGCCCTAATGCCTACAGGTTAGGCCTTGGACATTTGAGACCCTCTTGCCGCAACACTACCGCCACAGTTCAGCATTAGCAAACATTAGCAAAAGTGTAGCATGCTTCTGCTAATGAACTGCAGGGGTTTTGGTTGTAGCGTTGATCGGGGTAATGATTGTAAGTGTGTAACTGCTAAACAAGCGTCTTAACTCTTGCAGCTAGCTAGTGTTTTTAGCGGCTGCAGATAGAATGAAAATTATTAGGCTATTTTACCCCTGGTTTTTTTATTGTGCAAATTGTATATTTGGGCTACAGCAATTCATGAGTAGAGTGAAATGGCTAGATATCGAATGCTCCATGTGCATATTGAATGTCTTATGGAGTACCACACGTTGTAGTTACCAGGGTTGTGTTAGAAGTGTCTGAGAGGGAAAGTGTTTGCTCCTCAGTTGAAGATGAAGGGTGTCCTTCCTCAGCATTCATCCATCACCTGCTGGAGGCCACACTTTGGTTGCCACGGTAACTTTGCATGGGAATCGTTCCATCTGTTCCCCTGGGAGAACGCTAAGTGAACAGACTGTGTGTGAGAATAGATATAGTCTTCTTTGCATCTGAGAATAGTCTTCTTTGCATCTGCTGCCCTTAGATTGTGGTTTAAGAACAAGGGTTGTTGAGGAAACGGGGTCACAGCCTAGTCAAAGGTCTATTTCCACAAAGTGTGGAAAAGACCTATGACTAGGCTAGAAATTTACTAGAAATTATAGAAATGATTTGTGCTTCATGCACACCTCTCCAATCAATATGGTCCAAAACTCTGTCTGACTAGCCCCCTATCAAGCCTATCTACCCACAATGGTCACCAATTTTTCAAACATAAATCCTTGTGTGTAGTAGCATGGCATGGTGTGTGACTTGGTTCTAAGTGTACAGTCTATGACAAATCCGCAGTGGTGTTTAGGGTGTTCTGACTTCTAGCCAAAAGGTTCCGGGTTCAAACTCCAATGTCCGCAGTCTACCTGTAGTGGCCTTGGGCAAGAGGCCCAAATGTCTCAGACAAAATGGTAAATGGAAAGAGTGAGTGGAGAATGTAGCATAGGACCACAGGTTGTCATCGCAACAGGGCCTATTGCCTAATGTGGTTGGTGTGCTAGTGTGTGTCAGTAGAACCACGAGCCGGCCACCCCCCTGTGGTTTCAATGTATCGGGTGGTTGTATCACAAGCTAAAATCTGAGAATCTTCTCACGTCCGTTTTACCTGGGACTTGCATTAGCGTCGGCCAGGGGCATGTAAACGTGCGGAATTGAAGGCGCTCGGTGAGTGATGAAACGGTGATTTTCTTTCACAGCGTTGAATTCAAGTTTAATTGATTCATTGATGGGACATTGTGTGCAGAATATAACAAATACTGCCCAGTCTGTGAGTAAACGACACACAGCTGTGTTTGTAAGTCTTCACATGGAATTTTTTGTGCCAGGCGTGAGGAATGTTAATAAAATTAAAAAAAAGACAAAGTCAAGGTCTGCTTTTTTCCCTTCTCACTCCTTTGTTGTGACTGAGTGACTCTTTCAGGATGGGAGTTCCATTGCTGGGTTTTCTCCACGGTTGAAAGGATTTTAATTGGTTGAATTCCTTGCCTGAACTGCACTTTCTCCATCCTCACTTTTAGTTTAATTGCTGTTCTGCAGGGGATGGCAGAATAAACATTTTCTAAAACAAATTCAAAGTAACCAAATCCAAATGGGCCAATCGGGGCCCCTTGGGGCTAGGGTTACATGGTGTGCACTGAAATATGCATTGTAACACTCTGCTTAATGGCCCTATGCATTCGACTTTAATGTACCAACACGTGCAGAGCATTTTCAGTTGCTTTGTGCAAAACTGCACAAAGGTGTGCTTGCAGACTAAACATTAGCCTGGTGTGCTTGGGTTAAAATTCTAGTTTTCATCAAAAAAAAACAAGCATAAACAAGTTTGTTGTGAATATACAAAATAAGCTGCTCTGGGGCAAATTTCCCTAGTTCTGCACCATATCTTCTCACCCAGTTTATAAAATGTGAAGAAAAGTTGCAAGGAAAGACCTTTTTCACAGGTTCACAGGTGTTGAGTGTTGACTTTTAAGACTGTAAGTAAGGGCCAAGAGAATCTTGCGGTTGGAGTGTTCGACTGGATTCAACACCAGTGTTTCGTCAGTCTACCTGTAGGGGTCCTCAAGCAAGTTTAACCCAACCTGCTCCGGTTTGCTGATACACATGGGCAATAACGTTGGGCAGACCTTAAGGCTCGACTTGACACACACAGGAAGCATCCCAGGCCCGAGACTACTCCACTTTCTCCTCTTCTTCACCTACTCTTTCCTTCCTCTCCCCCCTCTCCAGGAGCACCACCTTCAGCGGGCCATCTCGGCGCAGCAGGTGTATGGCGAGAAGCGCGACAGCATGGTTATCCCGGTGCCCGAGGCGGAGAGCGACATCGCCTACTACGAGTCCCTCTACCCCGGGGACTTCAAGATGCCAAAGCAGCTCATTCACATACAGCGTGAGTAGGCTGTGCCGCCAGCGCCCTCGAGCCCTCGAGTGTTGCAAATCAGAGTTTAGATCGACGTCTGAAGTCTTTGCGGTGGGGGTTCGGTTCCCGGTAGGGATGCTCGGCCGTTATTCACTCTAAAGCGATTGATCGGAGCTCTCAAAAACGGCCGATCAAATGACTCAAAATACATGAGACTTTTCTACCAGTAAATTATATTCGCACATATTGGGCTTCTAGATAGTTAATTTTTAATTTTGGGTGGGAATGATTGCTCAAAAGATGTGTTTTCTTTCTTAGTGCTGCTTCACGTTGCCGCTTTTAATAGTCACCACGGAACTAATGAGACGTACTTGGTTTGAACTGCCGGTGGGAAGAAAACATGTAGGAGTTTTCACTGTCTACCTTTCTGTTTTTAGAGCACTCCATGTGAAATTACTCTGACTGTTTCTCTGACTGTTTCGTGTGCGTGCGTGCGTGCGTGCGTGCGTGCGCGCACGCGCGTGTGTGTGTGTGTGTGGTAATCTGCTCGCTCACTGACTGCAGCAATTTGGATTGGTTGAGTAGCGTCATGTGAGACGATATTATTGTGATGTATATTGTATTTCTGCAATGCATTTCAGAATAGTTACTTTTATTGCTCTAAATATACAAGATTCCCCCCCCCTAGATTCTGGTGATCGGCCCAAAAACCCTGATCCCTAGTTCCGGGTAAACAATCGTATCGTTGCTGAGATTGGGAGTCTGTTAAACTCTTTCCTTTCTTTCTGAGAAACGCATCATGATGGTCAATGAGTCACCAGGAACATCCCTAGTTGCTAACTCTACTACTAGTAGTAGTAGTAAAGGTTTCAAGTTGGGTTGTTCTTGGGTTGTGTCTCTGCTGCTGTTTGAAGAAGATGGTTGTTTGTTCAAGTCATATGTGAACGTCCTTCTAGCTGTATCAGAGATAAGAAGTGTCACTTGGGGGGGGGGGGTGTGTGTGTGTGTGTGTGTGTGTGTGTGAAAGGTGAGTGTAAGTGAATGGCTCGCCCTGTGGGATGCCTGTGCTCGTGTTTTTGATCCCAGAGGTATCCTGCTGTCTGAAAGTGTTTGAGCAAACAGGAGAGGGAGGCAGCAACACAGAGGGAGGGGGGAGTGATTGTGGAGGAGCACCCAGATCCCTGAGACTGCATCGTGGGAAAATCAGAGAGTGCTGTCTGGCTGCACAATGTTTTGGGAAGACGTATGCTAGCTAGACTACAGCAGCTACAGTTGCAATGCATCTGCCAATATCTGCCAAAGTGTGTAGATGCCGTGGAAAATGCCCCAATATTGCCTATTGCGGTTTATGTTTTAGATTATTATATTATTATTATAGAATTTTTATTGGATAAATTTTTCTTTGTGTTTATATGCGAAAAACAATGTGTGTAATATGGGTGCATCTTATAATGTACTTTATGTACAAACATTAACTTGTTCGACACAAAGTTAGATTCGGATGTTCATGTAACTGTTGGCAACCCCAGGATTGGGCCCTAGGGTTTTTGAAATGCTTCACATAATGTCCAAAGTGACGTCCAACGTGACTTTAGGGGTTAAACCTCCAGTAAAACAGTGCAGTATGTCTCAAGTAGCCCCCCCCCCATAAGCCTCAGGTCTGTGTGTGATTCATAGTAGAGCTATGGGGAAACCTCCTTACACCTGTCAAGGGGGCTGATGGATATGGTTATGTCATCGCCTAAACAAATCACACTGCTGTTAAGCTGACCTCCCAGGCTACGTGGCCGTTTACCAACACACCGGTGATTCAGCGGAAACACAATGTTCTTTCAGACGTAGTGTAGTCTCAGTGAGTGGTGCAGTATGTGTGCTGTTGATGTACTGTTCTTATGAATAGGAGTGTTTATATTCAACGGGTCATTTCGCGAAATGTTGAATCAGACAGATTTGGAGAGGAATTTGTGACGAGTCTCAACATTGGATTATGTACCAGTGTGCCCAGAGAGCATTTCAAATTGTCTGGCCTAAATGTCTGTGGCCCACACGGATCCCTTTGGGAGTCTGTCTCAAAGGTTGGATTTAAAATGTGAACCCAGCTCGTCGAACTGTATGAAGGGAGAGAAAAGGACAAATATGTACTATGTTCCACAATATCAGTGGAATACTGCTCTTCAATTATACCCTGACCGGGAATTTCATGAAATCCTTGCAAGCCTGTTCTTTGGGCTGAAGTGTGTCCTCTTAACAGCATATCCTTCTCTCATATCCCCTATCCAGCTTTCTGTCTGGACACGGAGCAGGCCGACTATGACCTGGACACGGACGATGAGACGTTTGTGAACAAGCTGAAGAAGAAGATGGAGATCACAGCGCTGCAGTTTGAGGACATGATTGACAGGCTGGAGAAGGGCAGCGGACAGCAGGTACTGCCGTAGCTATCTCTTTATTCCTTCTAGGCTGTCTCTGCATGTATTGTGAGAGTTCCTTGGCCACTGGCTTAGTTCCCGGTGTTTGGTTTTGTATTATATAGCCATACACCGTGCTTTACATGCAGGAGCCTCATTTGAATGAGTGAATATTGTGCTGACATGTTTCAGTAAAAAGCAGCAAGCAAGCAAGCTCTGATTTGTTTGACCACATACTATATTCCAGGTGTTCAGGATATGGATCTCAGCTTTTTGTCATACAGTGCCAGATATATAGATTATGGGTTCCATGCATATGGAAGCAGAGGAGCTCCCGCCGCTAACGCCACGCACGTCATCTTGTGTCTCTCGCCCACAGCTTGTCAGCCTGAAGGAGGCCAAGCTGCTGCTAAAGGAGGACGACGAGCTCATCAAGGAGGTGTTTGAGTACTGGAGCCGCAAAAGGAAAGGCTACAAGGCGGGCTGCCTCATCCCCAGCGTCAAGCACGAGAAGAGGGACGGCTCTAGCACCAGCGACCCCTACGTGGGCTTCCGCCGGCGGACAGAGAAGATGCAGACCAGGAAGGTGAGTTGTCGTGTCTCGGGAAGTTGGGGCATTTTTTTTCCAACGCAATCGAAGAGTTATTGTCAGATGAAGTGCCATGACGACGCTTGGAGAGGTACCCCACAAATAGCCTTATGAACCCTGCCTGAGCACTATAAATGAGGTTTAAGCTTTTGCGTCTATTTTTGTGGTGTATTGGTGCAGCAATACAAGACCTAAATCAACAGGATATGAAATCAAAATTAAGGTACTTGATGTATACAATATAAATAATACAGCTGCATGTTTTCTGAACTATTGTTTGTAAAGAAACTACAAGTTGGGATGTTTTTTCAAGTACTGTTCTTCAATTTGTCGGCCGAAAGATGTTGGTACACACGCACGCACGCACGCACATACACACACACACACACGCCTTCTCTTACACTTCAGTGTGCTGCCACTCTGCGTGCACACATCTATAACGTCCTCCACCTGTACATGAAATCATGTCCAGGAAATGGAAAGTGCCCTTCATGGACCACCCTTGACGTTCAGGACAGTGCGTCTAATCCCCCATGAATGTAATTGGCCGCGATGTGAGGGTCCCTCGAAAGCCCCCCCCCCACCGCCCCCTCTGACAGCTGCAGCAGAGCCACTATAGCACTAAAAATATACCCCCACTCGCTTTGGCAAGACACAGTAACTCGAGGGTTTGGCCGCGAGGTGGGGAGTGGGGCACGGGAAATGGTTTCATTTGAAATCATTGCACACACACACATGACTTCACCCTTTTTTCCTTTTATATTCATGAGTTTAAGCGACAGGCAATTATAACTCTAAGGTTCTGAAGAGCTTAGTAGCCTGCTACTACAATAGCATATACCCCCCCCCGCTGGATACTGTATTGAAGCAGCATATCGTTCCAACCCTAATGCGTACTCCCCACCCCCAGAACCGTAAGAACGACGAGGCGTCGTACGAGAAGATGCTGAAGCTGCGACGGGACCTGAGCCGGGCGGTCACCATCCTGGAGATGATCAAGAGGAGGGAGAAGAGCAAGCGAGAGCTGCTCCACCTCACCCTGGAGATTGTAGAGAAGCGGTAAGACAATGCCCATCGTAAACTCCCGGGATCTAGATTGGACTGAGCTGTTTTGGGATTGGGGGGGGGGGGGGGTTTATTTATCAGTTAGTCTCTAAAGACACCCCCTAACCCTAAACCATGAAGGGGACAAAGGAGGGGAGGACTCCCAAAACCCTGAGAGAAGGACCAGGAAGAGGGAGTCCCCTTCTTCCAGGGCCTAGGTGCCCAAAAGGGCAGATCTAACGGTGGCATAAACCACCAAAGTTGTGTGATGGTGATCAGTATCTCTTGGCCATTGGCCTGGTCTCCTCTAATTAGAACGGATCAGCCAAGGAAGTTAACGCACGAGCAATTTGTGTTTGGCGCACTGCTACAAAAGGGTCCAAGAGACTCCTAGCGCGAGCAAATGAACATGGATTGCTCTGTGCCACTATGGTGCCGTGTTGACCACTGAGGAGTGTTGTGTATTTAAACCGCGTAGTGGTCGGTATAGTACCACTTTCTTATATGCCTTTGACGGCGCACTTGCAGTATAGTGAGAGATTCAAGAACAGAGAAATGTGTGTATATACGTCCACGTCGAGTCACTTGGCGGAGTGCTTTTGTCCAAGCGAGCTGTCGGACAAAAGTATTCTGTCAGAGTTGGGAGGAATTGCGGAATTTCCAAGTGCTTGTACAAGCAAGTTGATATTAACGGGAACTTCGCTTCGCTTTTCAATCCTGTCTGTCTGTATTTGTGATATAGTGTAAAAGACAACCATATCTATCCATATTAGGGATAAAGATTCAAGATAACTTTATTTATCCCGAGGGAAATTAAGGTGCAACAGTTGACACAGGGGGAATAAATGCACACAAAAATATACTAATACGCTAAAAACTAAATAACAACAACTAACTAAACAAAACTAGTATAAAAAAGTGTGAAAAACACCCTTATCTCTATCCCTATTAGGGATATAGTGTGAAAAACACCCTTATGTCTATCCGAATTAGGGATATAGTGTAAAAATAACTGCATACAGGATATTGTGTGAAAAACACCCTTATCTCTACCGATCAGCATACAGGATAGTGTGAAAAACACCCTTATCTCAATCTATCAGCTTTAGGGACATAGTGTGATTAACAGCTGCAGTTATTGCCAGAGCCAGACTCGGTCTTTTGAATTGGGGTACGATTTGAGCCATCCGACAGACAAGAGGTGTGTGTGTGTGTGTGGGTGTGAGACAGACAGTCAGTCAGTCAGACCAGGGATGTCGAGTCGATGACCTCATGCCGTTTGAACCTGCGTCAATGGTGGTAACAGAATCTTGGATTTCCGTGCGTTAAGCCAAGTGGAGTCTTGGCTGTGTGTGTGTGGTTCTTAATGGACACTTTTAATCTCCCGCTTCAGTTTGTTGTGGTTGTTGTTGCTCCTCTATGCTCCGTGCTTGTAGGTATTAGCTGCGCGCCCCAGGCTGTGTGAGTAATGGCTTATCCGGGCCAATTGTGTGTGGGCCCGGCTTGTCTTTCGTGTCGTGGATTCCGCACATGAATGGGCCTTTTGAGGAGGGAACGGTGTAAATATTATTCAGCGGTCAGGCTACGCTGCTTGTGCTAATTGAGGGGCACCTTTACCCCCCCCCCCCTCCCCACAAACATTGATTCATTCATTTAAAGAGCAACTGTTTGGTGTCTAATGAAGATGCACTCTAGCGATGGACCCCTGGCAAGATATTCCAGGCCGAGCAGGTGGTAAACGCTGGTGTTTGTGTTTGTGTGTGTGTGTGTGTGCGCGGCTGGTTTAACCTGTGCCTTGATTACTCACGCACCACAGGTGTGCAGCCTCACCCAGCCCCAGAGTCTAATCAGTCTGACTCGTGGCCAAGTGAGACAACCACACATGGCTACTACAGCTTCTACTAGTTCGTTGAAAACAAATATTTTGGTTCCTTTTTCTGATACTGCTTAGTTTTCCAGGATCCCTTCCTGAAGTCGGTCTGTCTATATATAGATCAATATTTGTGTAGAAATATATACACCCGCATGACACCCGGCTGGAATGAGTTTCCTGTGAGAGCGGCTGTCACAACGAGCCTAAATTGCTCCCCTTCTCTTCCGTTTTTCTAGTTTTTATTCAGGGTGACATTTCAATTTCCTCCCCTTATCCAGACCCGCCTCTTGTCTCCTGGTGCCCGCCAATTTCCAGTCCCCAATCGACTTCATTCAGGGGAGATGGCGATTCTTCGCTCTCCACCTCTATAATATTAGCCTGGAGGTGAAGGGATGGGGCGGGAGACACAGGTGCTCAGCTGTATGTGTGTGTGTGTGTGTATACACACAGTCATACAGTCTGTTGGCCCCAAGCTATCTCTGTAACATGTTTTTGCTTCTGTGATTCGGTTTTTATGATTAATACTTTTCGCCTACCTTGGTCGTGTTGTTCACTCCTCCCTCAGATCCACATGCACCACTGTTGCGATGCTAGCGAGTTTGGGTAGCGGACAGTAGTCGCGCAGTCGCCGATGAATGCTAGCGGTGGACGGGAGTGTTCACTCCTGCGATGCAGACTGTGTGTGTGTGCCTGCGTGCCAGGGAAGCAAATTGGTTGCAGTCGATTTCTGTTTTCAGAGAGGTGTTATTCAGAAACCACACTTCCCTCTCGTATAGTCTGTTCAAGCACTTTGGCAGAGTGCTTCCTTGTTTGTGTGAAAATACTTTCTATACAAGAATACTCCACAATTTCTTTCTTTGTATGGTACACGTCGGATTCCTTTGGGGATCCTTTTTGGTTTTGTTTTACTCTGGGCTTGGTCGTGGGTGGTAAATTAAAGCGTTTTCAACACAGACTTGGTGGACCGACGCCATTGGGGATGAACCAATTGTTCAGGTGCCAGGGTCGGAGAATACATAGATGAACAAAAAATAATCAAGAATCAGCCTTTATTGTCATAGTACAACAATGGAATTGTCTAGCAATCCTCATGATGCTCCTGCAAACAATTTGAAAAAATGGAAATGATTTAAAACCCTAAGCAAAACAAAACTGTTAAAAAAATGTCCATATAAAAACTGAAAAGATCTAGATTGCGTTGGCCCTTTATGCACAGTAGCAATTCAAATCATGATCTATTTTCCAGCTGCCAATAATTTATAATTATGTTGTGCAGAATCACATGGGACAAAACAAAATCTGAGTTTAATGTCCACCATCTCGTGATAACCAAAACTACATATAGAAAGTGATACTTCAAGAACAGCGATTGGTCGGCTCTTTTTCGCTCGCTCATGACTCTGCAAAATATTACCTCCCAACATGCACTGTGAAAGTCAAACCCTGACCCTCTCACTCTCTCCACCAGGTACGTGACTCCGGACTACGGCAGCGAGGTCATGGCGGAGACCCTGGCCCAGTATGCTCTGGTCAAGCCCGTCTACACCATCCCCATCCTACCCCCGTCCAGCAACAGCCAGTACCGCCACCAGGAACACCTGGACCTCAAGGACTACAAGAAGGTAGAGCCCGCCGCCCCCTGGATAATGTGGGAGGTTTAGTTATGGGGTTGCTTGGTGACTGGTTGATGATGGGGTGGATGTTGACTTAAAAAAAAGCCTACATTTCTGTTCAAATATTTACATATGTACCCTTTTCTGGTGTACAAAAGCTGTTCCCGAGATAAAGTCAAACTCTTTGTTAGTTTAACTCGATAAGGGGACCACCCTGTTACTTTTTGTTCGCAGACTCGTAACATCAACATTCATCTTTATTCCCAGGGTTTAGTTACTTTTTCTAGTCTCTTGTGCCCCGTTGCACGTAGAAGACCCAACTGTATGTAATTGGCACGTGTTAATAATTCCAAACGTAATTTCAAGTTTCAAGTGGGTGGTAGGAGTCGGTCAACCTGCTTGGGGTCTCTTCCTCTCGGTGTTGGCCCCGTCCATGAGTCAATACAACTTCATTAGGCCGTTCTGTCACAGCCGCTGATCCACCGCCTTCTATTATCACTTAATTATCTCCTCGTGAAGCCCCCACCAACCTTTCTTACCTCCTTGTGTAGCCTCTCTTTCTCTCTTTATTTCTTTCTCAATATGCTTTCTTTTTTTTTCCGGAACCCTCATCAGTGTAATTCTGCTCTTATCGTCATGGCTACTATGGCTGTTGGCACGGCCCCGCTGCGACAAGAGCCTTTCTGCTCTCCACTCCACGGCCCTCCAGTGTTCTTCCCCTGCTCCCCCACTCGTCCACCCCCTCCCCCGCCCGCCCCCCACCACTCCCCAGGGCTTACGCATGAATGGAGGTCCAGCAGAGATGAAGTGTGTTGAATCTAGAGTCAGACAGAAGTGGGGGGGTGTGATTGGGGGGTGGGGCTGTCGTACCCTTGGGAGGACAGGGATTTGGGACCGTGTGGGGGGGGGTTAGGAGGGCCATCTGCTTCCACGGCGGCATATGGCACGTGCTCCATCTGCATATCAATGGCTTGGCATTCCATGCGACCTCACCTTCCAAACACACTCCAGCACGTGCCTCCCCCCGGCGCCTCCCTTTAGATTACTGTGTGGAGCTGTTCTCACCAATAACGCCAATTAATATTGATCTCATGATGATCAGGAATTTAATTTAAATGATTTAAGTTGTGTTTTGACGTTGCCAATGTATTGCCAAGCATGACAATAATGAACCAACCACACTAACCTTGGGATGGTTTGTCAGGGTGGTCTCTTGTAATAATACTAAGAATACCTCTCCCTCTCCCTCTCCACCCACCCACCGACCAGCCGGAGAAGAGCGAGGTGGTGCGGACCAAGAGGAAATACGAGAAGAAGCCCAAGATCGCCCCTGTGGCCGTCCCCCAGCACCTGGGCCCAGCCGTGTTCAGCCCCAAGGACCTCAACCAGTACGACTTCCCCAGCTCCGACGAGGAGCCCTACTCCCAGGTACCTACCCCCTGTGCCCCCACCCCAGCCCCTTTCCCTGTTGGTGACCCAACGTTTGCCGGGTCACGTATCTTCAGAAACCTGTTCCCAACCCGGAAAGTAGGCAAACATTCATTGGCATCACTGTGTGACCCCCAGTTGAAAGGATCTGTGTTCGAACTTCCAACGTTCCCAGGAAACTGCCATACCGGCTCCATTTATTTATTTATCCATGTATCAAAACGAGAAGACCTTTATCTTGTCTGGCACACTTGATGTCAATGAAAGCAATATTAGTTTTTTTTGTGTGTTATTGTCACAAACGTGGATAGATGAATTGACTCATGCTATTGTGTGTGTGTGTGTGTGTGTGTGTGTGTGTGTGTGTGTGTGTGTGTGTGTGTGTGTGTGTGTGTGTGTGTGTGTGTGTGTGTGTGTGTGTGTGTGTGGTGTGTGTGTGTGTGTGTGTGTGTGTGTGTGTGTGTGTGTGTGTGTGTGTGTGTGTGTGTGTGTGTGTGTGTGTGTGTGTGTGTGTGTGTGTGTGTGTGTGTGTGTGTGTGTGTGTGTGTGTGTGTTAGCTCCTCTCTGGTTCCTCGGAGGCAGAGGAGGAGAACGACCCAGATGGCTGCTACGCGTTCAGGAGGAAAGCAGGCTGCCAGTACTACGCTGTGAGTGCCCTCCTGTGACTCTCCCCCCCCCCCCCCCTCTGTCTCTCTTTCTCCCCCTTGCCCTCTCTCTATCATCTGCCGCTATTTATAGAGCCATCGGTCAGGCAAACTGCTGGCCCACTCTCTCTCGCTTTCTCTCTGTCTCTCTCCCCCTTGTCTCTCGCTCCGTCTCTCTGTCTCCATGCTCTGCTGCTCGGATCAATCCGATGACGGGGGACTTCCTTCAGCTCCACTCCTCCTTCCTTCTCTTGTTCTTTGTTTTCATTCACACCTCCAAATACACACACATTTTCTCTCTCTCTCTCTTTCCCTTTCTCTTTCTCTCTCTCTCGCTCAATGTTTCCATGGAAAAGGTGACCCTGAGACCAAAGTGTACATTTGGTAGTTAAAAGTAGTACCAACAATAATTTTTTCCTTCTTTTTTTCAACCGACACTGTTATTACCTGATTCTCATGGCTGATCACAGATTAAGTTAATAATGTTATTTTTTTTTATTTGTCATCTTTGTCAAGCAAGCCCTGATAGATTACAAAAAAGTTGTAATTAAATATCTATATTTTTTTACATATTTTATATTAGGTTTACGTGTTTTGGTAAAGTTTTGAAGCGGGATATACAATTCAATAGTTCAAAATAAACCCCTTGCCGTTGCATATTGTTATAGACTAAAATAAGTTTTGTGCATCTCTAGAAGGACTACCAAAGAAACAATCAATGAATCACCGTTGTAATGGCAATAACAATTGTAATATATGTGTGTGTGTGTGTGTGTGTATATATATGTATATGTATATATGTATATATATATATATATATATATATATATATATATATATATATATAGCTAATATATATATATATATATATATAGCTAATATATATATATATATATATATATATAGCTAATATATATATATATATAGCTAATATATATATATATATATATAGCTTATATATATATATATATATAGCTAATATATATATATATATATATATATATATATATATATATATATATATATATATATATATATATATATATATATATATATATATATATATATATATATATATATATATATATATATATATATATATATATATATATATATATATATATATAGCTAATATATATATATATATATATAGCTAATATATATATATATATATATAGCTAATATATATATATATATATATATATATATATATATATATATATATATATATAATGTCTAATTATATGAATTAATAAAATACTATGGGTCATGTACAAATCAATTGGAATTCAGGTTATATTATGCGTTCCAATCCATGTGCAGATACCAATGACTGTACACCGACGCACAAAAAATAGCCTAATCATTCCCTCTCTTCCCCCCTGTCCTCTACTAGGCTCGCCCTGCCCAGAGCAGCGACTGGCCCTGGGTGAGTCCCTCCCAGGGGGGTCATGGGGACCCTCGATACCGCTACTGTCTGACCTCGCTGACCACCCCGCGGCGCTGCCTGGGGCTGGCCCGCCGGCGAACCGGCCGGGGGGGACGGTGAGTTCATGTCCTTTAGGGAGCGCTTGTGGATAACGTTTCTGGGAGTCCCGTTTGTCGTTTTCCAGGAGGCCGTTTGTACTTCTACTCAGTTCGGAAACATTTGAACTTAGGAGAAATCCTGAGAGTCGTAACGTTTTTAGAAGTTGGGACGATTGGAAAGTTTTGTAGACCTCTCAAGATTGGACAGTAGGATTTTCAAAAGCATGCAGGAATTGTTGTTTGGTTGGAAGATTGAAAAGTGTGTATAAAACGAGGCTGCAGAGTAGAACAAGGACATTTAGATTGACTGTTCCGTTCGGAAATAACTGCTTGTATAAAATATGCTTTGTTTGACGTGGCAGTCCAGTAACCTCACTGGTCGCTCTGAAACGGTGACTCTCTACGTGTTGTATTATGTCTGGTATTATCAGTCATTTAAAGGACCTCAGCGCTATCCACCGAGCCCAGTCGCTGTGGATGAATAGGCCCTGGGTGAAGAGGTGTCCGTATTAGACGCCCACCAGATTGGAAATGTAATTTAGCTTTGTCTGGATGTGACTTATCTGCCACTTGTCAGAGAGCTAGAAGCTTTCTCCTCCCACTGGGTGTTCTCTTATGATTTATATTTTTAATACAATCGCATTTCCACCGGGAGACGTTTAATTATAACTTCTAACTCGACCATTGTACAATATGGAGGTTGTTTTATTTTTTTTGCCAGTGCCTTGGAGGCGTATAGGTCTGCTGAGTCATGGTTAGATGTATAGCTAACAAGTGCTGACTTATCGCTTTTCCTGAGAAGTCCAACTTTCAACCCTTGGTTTGGGGCCAGCCCCAGCATGCAATTAAATGTTTTGTTTCCGTGAAATCTTCTACAAGTCTAAATGCCACGGAATCACTTTTATAAAATATCTATGGCATGAATCCCTTGCATATTTAATATGGCATCTGTAATATCAGTATTTCTGTATTACCTATGTATGTATACTGGTGTCTGAACACAATTGGGTCATCCCTTCTAATTGGGTTACCCCCTCCTAATTTTATTAGTTGGTCAAATGGGTATGGTATATTCACTATGGGTGAATCGTCAATAATTCATTATTTCTTTATGTTGTGCTGCAGGGTGCTGCTGGACCGGGCCCACACAGACCAGGACTCTGTCTATCAGAACCTGGACTCAGACCAGGAACCCGAATATCTGGCCTCCTCCTCCTCTTCTCCCCCCGCTCCTCCTCTGAGCTCTCTGCTCCGTGACTCCAACACCAGTACCTCAGAAACCATTACCTCCAGCTCCTCGCGCCTCCTTCCCGCCGCGTCCTCCTCCTCTTCACTGCCCCCCTCCTCCTCCTCATCCGTCGCCGTGGACCTGGCCAGGGTTCTGTTGAACGTAAAGTCCTGCCGCTGGAGGCACTTTAGACCACGGACGCTCTCCAATGATCCTTCGGGCGGAGGCCTCATGTCTGGCAGGGGATTATTAAGAGGATTTTACCGCACCGGATCGGGACTTAGCCGACCCCCAGCTGGAGGGGGCCCGCTGCAGAACCGCGTCCCACCCGCCCCGGTCAATGGTGAGTCTTTGCGGTTTGTTTGTTTGTTGCGGTGTCATTTCGTTTTTCTATTTTCTCCGTTATCTGTGGTCCACGGATGTCGTCAAAGCCTTTGGCGGTTGTGGTGTCTGCGGGTTTAACTGCCTAAAATACCGTTTACTTGCGTTCCTGTTCTTCCTGTATCCGTAAGTGGAGCGTTTCTGGAGGTAGTTTCCGGCACTAGTTTGTTCTTCCATGTTGTCCTCGCTTGTCCTAGAAGGTTTTGCGGATGATGATGATGATGATGATGACGATGGCGGCGGGACAACCGCAGATTGACAAGGGTGATAACAGACTTGGCAGCTTCCCTGTTGATGTTATTAATTATTCTGCTTTTGCAATGTTATTTGGGGGGGGGGGGGGGAAGAGGAGAAATATATTATAGTTATCTTGAGTCTGCGCAATATAAACTACTATCTTGGTTTTTCCCACTGCTGCAGCAGAGCATGCAATTAACCTCTAGTAGTGGATGTCAGCCCTTCGGTGTTGTGCTTCATCAAAAACAATGCGTTTCTTTTTTCCGCCCGCAAGCTTGTCCCTGTATCACTACCATGTGAACGCTGCATATTACATAAGCCTTGTCCCCGTATAGGGGTGTACTCGAGTGAGCGATTGCTCGTCAAGCAAATAGTCGACGATTACGAAAGTATTGTAATCGTCAAAAGCCTTCGCTGTTGCATAGTGATTCATTGTTGTTGAGAGGCTGAATAAAATAGGTTATTTTGGCAAGTTTAGTAGCTGGCCCCGAAAGGTTTACCCACGCGTTGGGCACGTTTTAAAATGATGACCCCCTGCCAGGAACTTTCCCACATCAAAACTGAAAGTGAAATATATAGACTCATATCGCTGCTTTGGTGAGGTGTTTTTTAAAAAATCGCATCTCAATAGCAGCTTATGTTGAACATTGTTTTTCAGTGGGATCACCGGTATAAGTCCCGTGTATCTAGCGGTGTATTACCTGCCCAGGAGACCTTATTAGTCCTGTGTGTCTAGCGGTGAATTACCTGCCCAGGAGACTGTATGAGTCCTGTGTATCTAGCAGTGTATTACCTGCCCAGGAGACTGTATGAGTCCCGTGTATCTAGCGGTGAATTACCTGCCCAGGAGACTGTATGAGTCCTGTGTATCTAGCAGTGTATACCTGCCCAGGAGACGGTATGTGTCTAGTGGTGTATACCTGCCCAGGAGACGGTATGAGTCCTGTGTATCTAGCAGTATATTACCTGCCCAGGAGAAGGTATAAGTCTAGTGGTGTATACCTGCCCAGGAGAGGGTATGGGTCCCGTGTGTCTAGCGGTGTAGACCTGTCCAGGAGACGGTATGAGTCCTGCATGTCTAGCTGTGGATACCTGCCCAGGAGACGTTATGAGTCCCAGTGTGTCTAGCGGTGTAGACCTGCTCAGGAGACGGTGTGAGTCCTGTGTGTCTTGTGGTGTATTACCTGCCGACGAGACGGTATGAGTCCTGTTTGTCTCGTGTATTAACTGCCCAGGAGACGGTATGAGTCCTGTGTGTCTAGTGTATTAACTGCCCAGGAGACGGTATGAGTCCTGTGTGTCTAGTGTATTAACTGCCCAGGAGACGGTGTGAGTCCTGTGTCTTGTGGTGTATTACCTGCCGACGAGACGGTATGAGTCCTGTTTGTCTAGTGTATTAACTACCCAGGAGACGGTATGAGTCCTGTGTGTCTAGTGTATTAACTGCCCAGGAGACGGTATGAGTCCTGTGTGTCTAGTGTATTAACTGCCCAGGAGACGGTATGAGTCCTGCGTGTCTAGCTGTGTATACCTGCCCAGGAGACGTATGAGTCCTGCGTGTCTAGCTGTGTATACCTGCCCAGGAGATGGTACGGGTCCCGTGTGTCTAGCGTATTACCTGCCCAGGAGACGTTATGAGTCCCAGTGTTTCTAGTGGTGAATACCTGCCCAGGAGACGGTAGCTGTGGATACCTGCCCAGGAGACGGGGCTTCCAAGGGAAACTCTATAGAGCTATCATTTGGTCAATCTACACAATCTGCAAATTACAAAGGACCCTGTCCTGCCCTAAGCAGTAGCCTAACTAAAATGTAATTAAACTGCATACAAAATTTCCCTAATGGGCTTAACATTAAAATCTCTGTTCCCAAGTGTATCCTGTTCTCTACCACCTGAGCGCCTGTATACACTGTATACAATTAAAAGTGTTTTGCTGCTATTTTTTCCTTACCGATTCTGATACCCCCACTTGTATATTTAATTACTATTTAGAGCAATAAAAGAAACTTTTCTGAAATGCATTGCAAAAATATAATATCACAATAATATCGTCTCACGCTACTCAACCAATCAAATCTCTGCAGTCCGTGAGTGAGCCACACACACACACGCACACGCACACGCACACACAGTCATTTCACATGGAGTGCTCTTAAAACAGAATGGTAGACAGCGAAAACTCCCCCATGTTGGTTCTTCCCACGGGCTGTTCAAACCCTGTATGCCTCATTTGTTCCGTGGCGACTACTATTAAAAGCGGCAACGTGAAGTGGCACTACGAGTTAAAGCACACATCTTTTGAGCAATGGTACTCACCATGAGCCCAATATGATATGTTATATGATCGATCTGTATTTACCGGTAGCTTACGGCAGTGCTGTTGGCATTTCTGCTTCACACACATTGCATTGTATTTGCCGCACACTGAGAAAGGTCTAGAAAATGTATTTTGCGTCATCTGATCGGCCGTTTTTGAGAGCTCTCATCGATCGGTTTAGAGTGAATATCAGCCGATAATGAGTGGCTGATCGATGGGAGCATCCCTAGTGGAAACACATCCAATATGCTAACATAAAAAAAATTAACTACTTTTCCCCGCTGCTTTTAAGCAGCCTCTAGATGCCAAAGCAGAACGGGCCAAAACCATTTCAGAAGCAATTGGCATCTACATTTCAGCAGCTATGCTCCCATATGCAGTAGTATAGGAACCCGACTTCAAAACCTACATTAAAAGTACTGAGGTCCCAGTCTGTGGTCCCAGTCTGTGGTCCCAGTCTGTGGTCCCTGTCCGTGGTCCCTGTCCATGGTCCCTGTCCATGGTCCCAGTCTGTGGTCCCAGTCTGTGGTCCCAGTCTGTGGTCCCTGTCTGAGGTCCCTGTCCGTGGTCCCAGACCATTTTCAGCACACTTATTTTTTGGAGCTTTTTGTTGACATCATTCAACACAAAATTCTGCCCTATGGGGACAGTGTTTGTTGTTTACATTGAACTGCATAATACAGTATATGGAGATGTTTGGCAACTTTGGTAACTTCATTATAAAAAAAAAAAGAAATACTACCTGGCCTGCCACCTCAGTACCTCCCTGCTAGCAAGGATGTATGGTTTTCCTCTCTTTTGTGGGAGGGTCGGCTTAAGCTTTGAATGTTTAAATATAGCTTAAGTGGGACAAATTTAAACACTGTACAAGTTGTATTTTGTATTCTATACTAGGGAATGCTCGGAATCAGAATCGGCCGATACCAATCGGCAATTGCTGATCACATCGTGGGTAGGGGCTATGGGGATCTTCCATTTAAAGTTCCATATATTGTATATTTATATATTTTTAATAACATTTTTGGAGCAATGAAAGTAACTATTCTGAAATGCATTGCAGAAATCTTATATCACAAAATATCATCTCAAGTGACAGTACTATACCAATCAAATCTCTGCAGTCAGTGATCGGGCGTTTTTGAGAGCTTCGATCGGTCAGTTTAGAGTGAATGATCAGACAGATAGATCTTTATCTTTTATATATTTATTATATTTATATTTATTTTATCATTCCTACATATAAATATTGTTTACTGTATGACAACTTTATGAACTATATGACACTAGGTGGATCTAAGTATAACTTGCACTACTCTGTTCAAAATAAATGAAACACAAACTAGCCTTCTGTGTACCCCTGTGACACCCCTACTGACCATACAAACTGTAGGAGCCAATTTAGCATTTAAATAAGAATTGCATGTTTTTTGTATTTGTTTCCTGTACTAATGGGACTATTCTTTTGATAACCATTGTGTGCCGAGTGCATAAGGGTGTCTATTGTTTACGTGTTATACGCACTGCACTATCGAAAATTGATCATTTTTGGAGCCAGAAATGTGCGGTGTGCCTTGGTGGGTTAAGCCGTAAAGAAGAATGGAATGGAAATAATTAAACTTGACTTTATCCAAAGGAGAAGAATCGGTGGATAACAGAGCTATAGTGTATGGATACGTGCATCATATGCAATAAGTTTCACCTGCGCATACGAGTGCATGCGCAGGTGAAACCGTGTGTGTGTGTGTGTGTGTGTGTGTGTGTGTGTGTGTGTGTGTGTGTGTGTGTGTGTGTGTGTGTGTGTGTGTGTGTGTGTGTGTGTGTGTGTGTGTGTGTGTGTGTGTGTGTGTGTGTGTGTGTGTGTGTGTGTGTGTGTGTGTGTGTGTGTGTGTGTGTGTGTGTGTGTGTGTGTGTGTGTGTGTGTGTGTGTGTGTGTGTGTGTGTGTGTGGTAGAAATGGTGGTTATACTGTGTGTCTGGATGTAAGAAAGTGGTGGGATCGCCAACGTACCGATGTGTGGCTGCACACACATCCAGTGGTTCCCACAGATCTAAAATATACTTGTGGTGGTACCTAATGTGGAGACGAGGGCGTGGTTTAGGGGGGGAAACGATACAAAGACACGGGACCTTTTTAGGAATATTTTCATTTATTTGATTTCCTCAATATTCAGTGTGCACAAAGATGGCTGTTGATCAGAGCACTTAATCCTTCTGGGTTTTTGGAAGAACAGTTTCTGTTTGTAAGGGAATGCCTATGGTGCTGGTCCATTAATTGCTATCCGCAGACATTTCACTTCTGTGTTTTACAATGCTTAGACTGACAGCTGGCTGTATCGTTTGTAACTGTAATAATTGTTATAAATATGATCATCCTGTGTGATCGATAAAGAGCAGTGCAGTGCGCCTGGCGTGTTTCAGCCTGCAAACGTCTTGTGTGATCGGCACTTAATGCGACTGGAGGAAGCAAAAGCCGAATCCCGGACATTTTTTGCGAAAATGCGAAAATTTTAGAAATCCGGACCGAACAGGATATGTAGAGTGAAGGGATCACTGTGCACTAGTTAATCGATCGCAAGGCCATCGTGCTCTCGGAAGGATCATTTTATATATTTTTTTATTAACAAAATATACTTGGGCGGGTTTAATATAACTAACTGGGCGACCCGCCCAAGTAAAGTCTGTGTGGGAAACCCGACGTTGGTTAGAACTCCGCTTATGACTTGTGAGAAATGATGTGTATAATGTAGCCTACCACACATTTAAAAATCAGTGTTGAAGTGACAATTCTTGCATCCCAGACCTTAACACGTAACGGCACTTTAAGCATCGTCCCTATATACACCACTCACCAAGACAGGGCTGTGATGGGGATGGGCAATATATCGATATTACAATATATGTGACGATATCTAGTCTCACGTCACAACATTTATAATACGATATCCAAAATCTGTTTTCCGGCTGCATTACAAGACAGTTCTGGTTGTTATATTATTTGCCCTAACCTTTTAGTCATTATATCCGCATTACTGATATTGATAAAAATATATATAATTTGCAATATAAATAAAATGCATTATTATTTGCTCAAAGAGCTGTGACTGACCACGTACTTGAGAACAGACCACTAATGTGTGTGTGACTGGTTTTACCGGTAAGTTACTGAATGTCCTCTAACCACAAGCCAGTGGTTGGAGGCTAGTTTGGTCTGTTTTGGGTTTAAAAGTTGAGCTTTTCAACCCAAAATGTTACTTTAACTTGTTGAGTGGCTATGACCTGACCTTAAGTCGGGTTATTTGTCAAAGGGCCATCATTGGGAAGTCCATGTTTCTGCATGTGCCATTAAAATGTGTGTGTGTGTGTGTGTGTGTGTGTGTGTGTGTGTGTGTGTGTGTGTGTGTGTGTGTGTGTGTGTGTGTGTGTGTGTGTGTGTGTGTGTGTGTGTGTGTGTGTGTGTGTGTGTGTGTGTGTGTGTGTGTGTGTGTGTGTGTGTGTGTGTGTGTGTGTGTGTGTGTGTGTGTGTGTGTGTGTGTGTGTGTGTGTGTGTGTGTGTGTGTGTGTGTGTGTGTGTGTGTCAGGAGCCCCCCCACCTCTCAAACTTGCTAAAGGCCACAGTCACCCTCTCATAACACTGCTTTTAAAGCTTTTACTTTGAAGGCCTAACTGCAGAATTAAAAAGTAGACTAGAATGCACAACGTGTAAGGGGCACAGGGGTGTAATTGAAAAATGTCATCATGCATGAAATTAGGTGAGCCGCCCGACCCCTGGGTGTGTACTTTTAGTGTCGGTGTGTGTGTGTTGTTCAATGTGTGTACCTGCGTGCTTTGTTATGACGAAGCTGGGATGGAAACTGCCTTTTTTTTTCCTCAAGCCGGTACTGCAATGTAGCGTAGTTGAAGCGGCCTGCTGGGTCCGTGTATTGCGTTCCCGATGCGCCGCTGCTTCATGTACCCTCAGAAGCCTCTCTGCTGAGAGCCAGAGGCTTGATCAGAGACTTCAGAGAAAGCTGGGGGTGAATGAATTCAGCGGCGGTGCGAGGCCAGTATAGAGCCAGTTGTTGTTTTGAATGATAATATATCAAGATGTTTTTTATTTGCCCTTTACAACATCAATGTTCACATGTACAATAGAACGCTTAATCCCCATTCCCTCCCGTTGTATGAATTTCAACAACGGTACTATAATATACAATACTATACTATAAACAACACTATACTTTAACAATAAGTATACACAATAAAAAGTGTGATACAATGAACAATAAAGTGACTGATGGATGAAACGGTTTATTCATATGGCCAATTGTGCAAAAAGCATTTTAAAGTGCCAGTTGTCGGTGCAGTGTAGGCCAGAAAAAGTGTGTTGTGTGTGTGTGCACAAGGAGCTGAAATTGTCGGTTACTGGTATTTTAACTGATAATTGATTTATTCCTGTCCATCAGTGTTGAGCCTGGAGCAGTACCAGCAGCACCAGGAACAGCTAGCCCTCATGCAGAAACAGCAGCTGGAGCAGGTCCAACAGCAGCTACAAGCCAGCGACTCGCCGTCCACCACCACCACCACCACCACCACACAGGTCAGTACGCTGCGCATTGCTGGGCTACGCTGGGCTATGCTGGGTGGGTAGCACGCGCACACAAATTGGCTAGTGCAAACCTCACGCATGCAGGTGTGTCAGCTAGTAGGGAGAAACAGACTCACCGTTTGGTTACGGTGTTTACACAAACACGTTGGCTAGTGATAAAACGCACACGCGTTGGTTGGCTGGTGCGAAAGCGCAAAAGGGTTAGCTTAGGCGTTGATGCAAACAACCGGGCTAGTGCTCAAACACACGTCGGTAAGCCGGTGCTAAAAAGCACACGGATTGGTTAGTTAGTGCTAAAACACACAGGTTGGTAAGTCAGTGCTAAAACGCACACAGGTTGGTTAGCCAGTGCTAAAACGCACACAGGTTGGCTGGTTGGTACTAAAATGCACACTAATCAATAAGGTAACATGGAACAGAGAAAAGACCGTTAAGCCGAGCACTTGGCAAGCCATGTTCGTACTCCCAGATCAACCAAGTCATTTAGCTCTGACAGGTCAATTGGCTAGTGCGTGAACTTACGCACACACACCACCACCCCCTCCCCTCCCCCCCACACAGAATTTCCAATGAACAATGTTCTTTAAGCCAACTGCTGAACAAATATGTGAATCAATCACAAAACTCTTGCGCGTTCCTGACCCTGAAGAGATGACTCGGAACATTTCGAAATAGTTTGGCGGTTGGAGGTCCCGTTCACCCCCACCCTCCGGAAGTGGGGCACATCCTTTTCCAAACCCCTCCACGTTGCCACTTCCTGTTTGGCATAACAATTTTTTAGCTGTGCTCGCTAAGTTCACACCAGAAAGCGTTTAACCTTCCTAACCCGTTTGGAATATTGTCGCTGATGGTTTCTCTCCGTGTCGTTCCGTCTTCTGTTTTGCCCTTTTATCCCGCCGCTCATTACTACTGCTTTGATTCTTGCTTTCCCTGTTTCGTCATTACTTTATTTAAAACATTTATTTTTCCATCTCTTGCTCGCTCCTCTCTCTCTGGTTCTTGCTCTTTCTGGGGTTTTTTTTTCTCTTGCTTTCTCCTCTCCCGGTCACTCTCTCACTCCTCAATATCTCTTTCTCTCCTACCTTATTATTATTATTTATTATAATAATATTACATTTTATTTATAGAGTGCTTTTCATAATACTCAAGACACTTTAGATAACCTATATATGTCTCCCCTCCCCAGGGCTTGGTGTCAAAGACCCTGGACCAGGCCAGTGCCCAGTTCGCCGCCTCGGCTCTGGTCACCAGCGACCAGTTGCTGGCCTTCAAGTCCAAGGATGAGCCGGTGCCCAGCGTAGTCAATGGCGTCCTCCCGGGCTCAGGTGGGTTTTCTGGTCCATGACCCGTCTCACGCTCCGATCATACCGATCACAAAACTGTGGCCGCCTACTTGCATGACTTCAGACGGTATTGCTTGTACCTTGGGTTTGTGGTACTTGCCCCATGTAGATCATTTATGTAGAGTAATTCCTGATGAATATGAATTTCTCCGTGTCCTCCGTCCCCCCAGGTGTGTTCAAGGGCTCTCATCCCTCGGGCGCCGCCTCCACCCCTCACCATGGCAACCTGTCGAACCCTTCTCCCGCCTCCACCCCCGTGTTCCTCCAGCCCTCCTCCAAGCCCCTCGCCACCCCCTCGAGCCTGCTCTCCTCGTCCCCGCACACCGCCGCCGCCCTGGGGCTCCTGGGCCCCAGCTCCTCCGGCCCCGCCTCCCCCACCACTCAGGTCCTCATCGGGAACAACATCCGTCTGAGTGTGCCCTCGGCAGGGGGCCTGGGCGGGCGCCACCTCCCGCGGGCCCTCGGCAGCGTGGCGCCCTCCGCCTTAAAGCTGGCCGCCTCTGCCAGCCTGCCCCTGGCCAAGGTGTCCGGACCGCCACCTCTGGACCCCCGGTGAGCCGCCGCTAGCAGCTAGCCCCGCTATCACTGTTGATCGTTGTAGGAGTGACTTCTCTTTGTCTATTTTATGGTAGTATGGCGATAAAACGTTCCACTTGGTATGGTCATGATCATGAAAGTCAAGTTTTAAAGCTTAACATTCAGGGATGCTGGATAGAGGAGGAGGAGGTGGGGGGGGGGGGACTAGGGTAGTGGCTAGGGGGCGTATTACTCCCAGGTTCGATCCCCGATATCTGCGGCCTAAGCTGTAGGCATCCTTCAGCAAGATGCCCTAACCCCTACCTGCCCCCTCAATGACATGCGTCGGGAATTCACTGATTTGATGAACGTCTATGACGTTGCTTTGGATGAAAACTAAATACTGGGTGGTAAATTGTTAGTGCTGCATCCATGGCTGCATGTGAAGTGGATTTGTGTGTGTGGCTGTTGAATTGAATCAGTTGTCCGATATATCACTCGATTATTCGCTGTTAAAGGGTGTGCCTTAATTCATAAAACACCCAGTCGCTAACCCCCTCCTCAACCCTTGACGGCGATGAGGAGGCTCTTTGAGACGGGCACTGATTGATTAGAGGGGCTCTACACATTTCACACTGAATCTTGACTCGAGTCTTTCAATCACTTTAGGGATAACCGGGAGCAGGAGCCGCCGTCTCTCAGCAACATAGTGGACAACACGGTGGCCATGGAGGTGACGTAGTAGTAGCCCGGGGGTGGGGGTTGGGGTTGGGGGTGGGGGGGGGTGGGGAATCCTCTCCGGGTGGCGTAGCATCGGGAACGCAAAAAAAAAAAGGGACGCCGCTGACGTCGTGACTCGGGAAAAGACGGCGGAAAGACGGATTCATCGGTGGACACGCGGCTGCAATTCTCATCTCTCGATGCCGTTTTTTAAAAACCGCTTTTTGGTTTGTTTTGTTTTGTTTGTTTTTTCTATTTTTTTTTTTTTTTTTTTGTTACTGCTAAAAGTAAAAAAAAAATACAATAAAAAGATTGACATCTGTAAATTATGAATATGGCAAGAAGAGAAAAAAAGAATAATTAAGTATATGTACAGTAACTTCACATTTGTACTTTCCCCTGTTGTATATATGTTACTTGGATACAGAAGTGGTCCATTCGTGATGTTTTGCACTTGGTGTGTGTGTGTGCGTATGTGTGTGTGTGTGTGTGTGCGTATGTATGTGTGTGTGCGTGTGTGTGTGTGTGTGTGTGTGTGTGTCGGGGGTTCAGGGAAGATGAGTGGCGTGGCGAGAGAAAGTTGGGGTTGTACAGAGAAACCTTTTTTCTGGTTTATTTTTTCCTAATCACATCATGTGCATGGTGCGGAGTCTGCTGTTTTAAAAAAAAAAAATCTATTTATTGTGCTGTGTTTACAGTTTTTTATTTTATTTTTCTATGATTTTGTATCGGTTTGGTTTCATTTGTACACTGTACTTTCGTTGGTTCCTCTGTGCGGTAGTGTATGTTTTCTGGTAGCTACGGTCTCCTGGGGTGTATGTATGTCTTTTTTTTTTTTTTTTTTGATATATATATGTTGTGAACACACAAAGCAGGTCTTGACACCCTTCCCCCTTCACTCTCTCCCCCTCCCCCCCCCCCCCCCATCTTTTACCCTTTTTTATATTTTGATTTTCCTTCTGTCGGCGGTGTACTTTGTTTTACTGGCTTAGGGTGGTTGCCTGTAAGGAGGCAGCGTCTCTCCTCTCGCTCTCCCTCTCCCCCCCCCCCCCTCCCCCCCCCCCCCCTCTCTCTCTCCTCCAATCTCTCTCACCCCCTCTTCTCTTTCTCTTTCACTCTCCCCCACCTCTTTCTCTCTCCCCCTCTTTCTCTCTCTCTCTTGCCCCGACACAAGGAACAAACCAGGGATGAAGTCTCTTCCTAGAAGTGGCCTCCGCCTCTTCTGATTCAAAGCACTATTATTTTTTTTTTAATCCGTTTCTATATCAATGCTGCTTTCTTTTTCTTTAACGTTAGGTTCTCGATCCAGTTTATTTTGAATCCGCAACAACACAGGTTCTATTTTTATTTTTTTTTACATGTAATATTGATTCATTTTTGTATTTTTCCTCATCTTTTTCATCCTCTCATTTTTAAACGTTATTTTTTTTATTCTTAAAGACTTGACTCTTGCTACTTTGTGTGTGCATCAGCACTGAGCGGCGCCTAAAGCCGCCATAATCGCTGTGCGCTAAATCATTCCAGTTGTGTGACTACAAGACATGCTAACATGGGGCTGGTGGAGGATGGTGACACAGAACCCAGTTGGTTTTCTTTCTTTCTTTCTTTCTTTCTTTCTTTCTTTCTTTCTTTATTTCTTGTCTTTCTCTTCATTCCTCTCTCTCGCTCTCGCTCTCTCTCTCTCCATCATCTGTTCTCTCTTTCTCTCTCTCCATCCTCCTCTTTCGGTCTTGTTTTTTTTTATAAATATATTTTTTTCTTTTTGGAAAAAGAATCTTCATGTGGCTGAGAGGCCAACACCACCATGTATTGGGTGCCTTCCTTTGGGGAATAAATAACTCTCTTCTGTGAAGAGTCCGGCACAAAGATGGCGCTACTTAGTAGCAGTTCTTGTCTGTGTCAGTGCGTCGATGCCCAGCCCGATGGCAGGATACATACTAGGAGGTTTATACGCGTCCCACACTGGGGGCTGAGGGGGGGGGGGGGGGGGGGAACAAATAGAAAATTAAAGAAGAAAAATGTGACAAAACATTCACTAAAATATGACAATAAAGCCCGGGGCATTAAATGTGATCTGTTTCAATTTTCTGTGTATTCTGTTCACTGTGTGCGTTACATACATTACGTTTGTTCCACAAGTAATGTGGAGTAAATTCCAGATCTAAATCTATTTTTTATATATTTTAAATTTGTTTTACTACAATCCCTGTGGTGCTTGTCCATTTAAACAAATTGAATACCAGTGAGATCTATAGATATTAAACACAAATGTAAGAGATTATAGTCTGTTGAATGTACCACTTTTAGATATTGGTTTTTAAATGATTCAGAGTAAGATTCAAGCTTCCTAATTAGCCACTTGGGGGGGCTTAGTGGGGGAGATGAGGACGTGATTGGAAAGAAAAGGAAAGCACTCTTCTGTGAAGTGAGTGAACAAAGTGCCACACGCCATAGTCTAGTCTGACGTCACTCATTGCGTCATGCTCATGTTGGTCGTTGGAAACGGCTAAATATATAATGGGTTCATATTAAACGACTCCTTTAGAGAGCAGTGGTACCCAAACTTTTCCCGTTTTTAATCCAAATTATCTTTGTTGGACCCCCCCCCCCCAGCTTTTCCCAAAATACATTGTCTACCGCTTATCCGGGGTCGGGTCGCAGAGGTAGCGGCTTCAGTAGGGGACTCCAAACTTCCCTCTCCCTGGCAACATCAACCAGCTCTGACTGGGGGATCCTGAGGCATTCCCACCTGTACCTTGGTCTGCCCTGTGGTCTTTTCACAGCTGGATGTGCCTGCTGGAAAACCTCCGTCTGGAGGCGACCAGCATCCTTACTAGATGCCCGAACCACCTCAACTGGCTCCTTTCTACGCGAAGGCGCAGCGGCTCTACTCCGAGTCTCTCACAAGTGACCGAGCTTCTCACCCTATCCCTAAGGGAGACACCAGCCACCCTCATGAAGAAACCGATTTTGGCCGCTTGTATTTGGGATCTTGTCCTTTTCGGTCATATCCCATTGTTCATGACCACAGGTGAGGGTAGGAACTGACCGGTAGACCAAGAGCTTTGCCTTCTGGCTCAGCTGTTTTCGTTACAACGGTGCGGTAAAGGGCACCCAATACCGCTCCAGCTGCACCCATTCTTTGGTCAATCTCACGCTGATACCATTCCCAACTTTTTACGTTGTAGTCCCCCCCCCCCCCCCCCCAATTGATATGAGAAATCCTCGTCGGAATATATTGATCGCTCATCAATTGTACGTAATCAATTGTCATCAAAGCTGTGACGCAATTGGACATTCTTTCAAAGGTCAGAGGACAGAATTGTATTATTTAAAATATTTTCTTTAATGTGTTGTTGGGTTTTCGTATACATTTTTTATTTGAAATCTCAAAATATATTAAGGCCCACGAAGCCGCATTAATTTTGAGCCTTCGGACCCCCCTGGTTGGGAACCACTGCTTTAGAGAATGGTGTCTGCCCATGAGACTCCTGCACGTGTAAGCCAGCGTGACCCAAATGGCCTTTTCCGGAAAAACGAGATGCAGCTGTTTCACCACCACTGGATCGGGTGTCCTGGTCGGCGGCGGTGATTGGACGGGCGCGCTGCCAAGTCCCGTTCGCATCTCCCGTTTCAGACGAGAACGGCAACAGGGTGCGGGGAAAACAACAGGTGGCGTCACGTGTTGTTCCAGCCGAGGGCGCGGTGTTTATGGTGTTGATGCCCGATCGTCTGCTGTTGGCTGTTGGTCATCCTTGATGAGCTTTTCCCCCCGTACACATGTGCGTGTGTACTGTAAGGCAGGGTGTTTTTGTCCTGCACTGATAAGCTTGAGGCGGGCCGCCAAATAAAAACAGGACAAAAGAAAGAAAGAAGAGACGAGAGGTTGTCCAGAAGACTTATCTTCAAAACTGGAAAACGGGGTTCTCAATACAACTAGAACATCATAGCAGCGGTTAACATTGTGCTTGAACGTGGTGTTGTTGTTCATCCCCCACCCTTCTATGGGGGGAAACCCCTCGAGGAGATAAACTATGTAAAAACGGTCTTAATATATAAATAAATAAATAAATCCTACTCATTTATAAAAATACCAAAAATAAATTGCTCCAATTTGGTCATTCGACCAGCAGGTGGCGCTAGACTTAGACGTTTTATACGCGATAATAGTGGAAGACGAACAGACAACGGCAAGAGTAGCCTAGCTAGTGGCTAAGCACGAAATACAGCGTCATAAAAGGAGGATACACCGTCAATAACCGACACACAATACAACATTATACAACAATAATAAACCACTTAATTAGCCACCAAAAGAGTATTTAAAGAGGTAACTTACATTGAGGTTAACTGAACTTACATTCCGAATATAAAATGTACGGAAATGACACCGCCTAGAAGATACCACCCAAACCATATTTTAAACAACATTTAAACCCTAAACACTTAACACCAACAAAGTTACAAATGATTGACTAAAAATTGTGTTGTATTTAATGAGGCTATAGTCTGCGATAAAAACATTTTGGAACTGAATGAATGCATCTGGGATACTGGTGTTTAATTGGCTCAGTCCCAAATATTCACACCTTAATATATTCTATAAAACCTTCAAGTTAAAGGCTTGTGTGCCTGAAGACGACATCATACAGGCCCACAGGATATCTGAAAGAAGAAGAATCTACTGTATGTCTGTATTTAATGCTGTCATATCTAAGGCAGTCAAGCCACGTCATGGTTATATATATATATATATTTAATTGTTTGAAAACTGTGCTAAAGCAAAACACTCCAAGCCGTTTGCGAGTATTAAATGTCTCGAGATGCCTTATCTGTCTCAGTGTTTACCAGCCAGGTAGACGTCAATGGATGCGTTTCCGCTCCACTGGCTCCGTCCACGCGGCTCAGCCTGACAAACCAACCCAGCGCTCTGTTGCAGCTGTACACTGTATACCTGGACAGGTGTTATGTTTGTTTGTTTTCTACATGGATTCGACATATGGCCTGAATCAAAACTCCACTGGGAGCGATTTCCGGTTTAGCAACTTTATGACGCATATTATCAGGCCTGTAAACAAAACCTGCAAATCAAACCTTATCTGAAATCTGTCTCCTGAGGTGTGTGCGTCACGTGTCACGTGTGTGTGAGAGTCCACTGTGTGTGTCCGTCGTCCTACAGTAGGGCCAGTGTGGCGCCCCGGTGAGAGCAGTGGGCTCTCACAGGGTTCCGGCTTCCGGCGGCGAGGGCCTAGCGAGTGGTAGAGCTAATTAACCAGAGAGACACTCAAAGACTGCTTTATCTGGGAATGTCTCTCAGACACAAGGACTTCTTGTGTGTGTGGGTCTCCCGCACTCCCTTCCTCTCTCTCTCTCTCTCTCTCTCTCTCTCTCTCCCTCTCTCTCTCTCTCTCTCTCTCTCCTCTCTCTCTCTCTCTCCTGCTATTCTCTCTCTCTCTCTCTTCCTCTCTCTCTCTTCCTCTCCTGCTATTCTCTCTCTCTCTCTCTCTCTCTCTCTCTCTCTCTCTCTCTTCCTCTCTCTCTTCCTCTCCTGCTATTCTCTCTCTCTCTCTCTCTCTCTCTCTCTCTCTCTCTCTCTCTCTCTCTCTCTCTCTCTCTCTCTCTCTCTCTCTCTCTTCCTCTTCAGCTATTCTCTCTTCTAGCTCTTGCATTGTCTGTCTCTCTCTCTCCTCTCCCCCTCTCTCTCTCTTCTAGTGCTTGCATTGTAGCTGTTCACAATGGTTAAGTATATTTGCGGTGTGTGTGTGTGTGTGTGTGTGTGTGTGTGTGTGTGTGTGTGTGTGTGTATTCGCACACGTGTGTACGTTGTGAGTCATGTGGAGAGCTTGCGATGTACAGAAAAACACGTTGCATGGCATGTACATGGTGCATGGTGCTGGAGTAATTGCTTTTTATTGTGCTTTGTTTACAGTGTATGGTTATTTGTATTTGTGCAAAATTCTTTTTTCAGAATACCTCTTACAGACACACACACACACACACTCACTCACTCACTCACTCACTCACTCACTCACTCACTCACTCACTCACTCACACACACACACACGCGCACACACACTCACGCACAGAGGCGGCTGGCAACATTACTGTGCCAATGTACATCAGTGTCTTCTCGCACAAGAGACAATTATGTTTTAAAGGAATTTAATTGTGAGTTAAGATTGTGGTACATTATGATTGTCATATTGTGAAAGTGTTCATGTTCCAGTTTGATTAGCAATCTGGTAGCGGATCTACAGCAATGCACACACACACGCACGCCACACACACACACACACACACACACACCACACCACACACACACACACACACACTCATCCTGTTTCCTAATATCCAATGCTTGTAATTATTTTATATTAGAACTCCTTTGACTCTCTCTCCTGTTCTCTCTCTCTCTCTCTCTCTCTCTCTCTCTCTCTCTCTCTCTCTCTCTCTCTCTCTCTCTCTCTCTCTCTCTCTCCCCCCCTCTTTCCCTTGTTCCAGCCAAGGACTTATCTTTGCCTCTTTTCATTCAGCGAGAGGCAGCATGTGAAAGCAGCACAGCCTTCACATGCTGCCTCCTCTCTTTTCTATTTCTCCCTGTCGTTATCAGTATAGTGGCTAGTTTAGTTTAGGCTAGTTTAGTTTAGTTTAGTTTAGTTTAGTTTAGTCCAGCTTCCCGAGGTCGGCAGCAATGAGGCTGTTTCAATGCAATAGATGGTTGTTGTTATGTTTTGTTATTTTTGGAGGGGTGGGGAGGAGAGGTAAGCCGGGCGGATCAATACCCCCACCCTCCTCCTTCCCTCATCCTCATCCTCATCCTCATCATCCCCATCACCTCGCTCGGTTTCGATCACAAAGCCGATAAGTGTGTTCTCGACGGGCTCCTCTGTGGACGCCTCATCAGGGTGGTTGTTCTGTACCTGCTGTGAGGGACCCATTTGATAGAGGAGGACACACTCTCTCTCTCTCACACACACACACACACACTCACACACACAGACACACACAACCCAAACTGAAGTCCATTTGACCTTTCAGTCCAGTCTCCTCCCCGGATAGAGAGAGAGAGAGAGAGAGAGAGGAGAGAGAGAGAGAGAGAGAGAGAGAGAGAGAGAGAAGAGAGAGAGAGAGAGAGACACACACACACGGAGATAGAGAGAGAGAGACACACACGGAGGGGGTGGGGGGGGGGTTGGGTGGGATCGGGGGCGGAGCTTAACGGAAGACCGGAGCGATCGGTGAGGTTGCTAGGCGACCAGGTTCCACAATGACGGCGTGTCAACAATGGGGAGCTGAATGGGAGAATCGATTGCGTTGCGAGAGTTTTATTTCCGTGAGAAGGAGGAGGACCGAGGGGTGACTCAAGGCCGCGCACGCCCAGCCGCCGCCGGAAGCCACCAGACTTGAGGCGGTCGTCATCGCCGGGGTACAATTAAGACCTGTACTGTGCTGGGACACGGGCTGCTTCCGGTCCGTGTTCCTCCTGTCATCGCCAACATCTGGCTGAGTCGTCCAGAACATCTGTACGCCTAATGTTTGCCCAACTCAGATGTTGGGTATGTGATGTAGCCTACATGCTGGTATCTTCTGTCGGTCTCTATTTCCATACTACGCCGTCTCTCTCTGTCTCTCTCTCTCTCTGTCTCTCTCTCTCTCTCTCTGTCTCTCTCTCTCTCTCTCTCTCTCTCTCTCTCTCTCTCTCTCTCTCTCTCTCTCTCTCTCTCTCTCTCTCTCTCTCTCTCTCTCTCTGTCTCCACTCGCTCGACTCTGTCTATCTATATATCTACCTGTCTACCCTCCCCCCCTTCTTTTCTCTCTCATTCTCGCACCCTTTTCTGTCTATCTGTCTGTTCGTCTGTGTGAATGTCATTGCATGTTATCTCATACATATATGTCACACATTGTCATTATATTTGTGACTTGTTTTGTGGGAGAAATGTGACACTATACAGTATATTGCCGTCACTGCAGAACATATATTCCAGTGAGAGATTTGTCATAAAGAGAAAGAAAGAGCTCTATTTTACCACAAGGGGCTGAATGGGAACTTGATGGCTATTTAATAGGGTGCTGCTGGCTCCCGGCCAGACCGTGACCTGGCTCTACCGCTCTCTGCATGTAGTCTAGGCTATAGGGGTGGTTCTGGGTTCGATACCCAGTGTCTGCCCCTGAGCAGGATGCTTGAAAAAAAGAAATCACTGTGGAAAAAATGTGTCTGCTGTGGTGCCTTAGTCATATAATAGGAGATGATATGACTGTGAGTTTGGTACCAGGGCCACATCAAACCTTCAGGAGAACAACAGCATCGTACAGCTGTTCACACAGTTTGTTTGGGTTTGGTTGGTTTACTTCAGGGCCGGCTCTTTAAGTCATCACCACGAGAACTTGGGGTCAGTTCACAAAGAAATGTGGCGACCGCATCCAGACACAAGATGAATTTACAGACAGGTAGACAGACAGACACACAGCCAGACAGACAGATCGACAGGAGAAGCGGACGGATGGACAGACAGACAGACAGACGGGACGGACGGACGGACAGAGAAGCAGACGGACAGATTTCAAGCGCATGGGTTACCGGTGATGATGATGGATGGTCGGTGGTGCGAGGTGAGGAGGGAGAGAAGGAGGCAGAGAGAAGGAGGTATAGGGACCGATAAAGAGAGGGATGGATGAGTGGAGATGGACACAACAGCGGCAGTGTTCCTGACCAGCACCTGCCTCTCCTCCCTCCTCCCCCCTCCCCCGCACGGCGAACCCAATCAAACACACCCCCAAACCCCCTCGGAGGAAATGGAATTTAAAGAGGGTGTGTGTGTGTGTGTGTGTGTGTGTGTGTCTATTTTCTCCAGCCTGTATTTGTATACCAGTACATACATAAATGCAGTGTGTTTATGTATGTAAGACTTTTGGTTTGTGCCTGTGTTTTTGTCTGAATATTTCCATTACTGTGTGTGTGTGTGTGTGTGTGTGTGGTGTGTGTGTGTGTGTGTGTGTGTGTGTGTGTGTGTGTGTGTGTGTGTGTGTGTGTGTGTGTGTGTGTGTATGTATGTATGTGTATGTATGTATGTGTGTGTGTGTGTGTGTGTGTGTGTGTCCGGACTGGGATATTAAATAGCACATATCCACTTCCATTCATAAAATGTCACCTGCTGTGAAAGCCACACTATGACCATCACCACCAGTATACCCACCCCCCCCCCACACACACCTCCCCTCCCCCTCCCAGCTGCCCGAAAAACAATTAAAACCCCAAACCTCGTCACAGCGGCCCCCCCTTAGATAGAAACACCCTCCTTAACTCACATCCCGGAACCAATCAGAGGTGGCGGCACGCCCTGTCACTCACGCGCCGATCAATAATCAGCGGGATCATATGATTTGAGGCGGAGTATTTGGTTGGATCTGTGTCCCCTTTGCCCCTGGTCATTGTCTTGGTTCTGTTTATTGTGTCTTTATGAGGAACTGGGTGGTCGCCACTTAAACGTGTGTGTGTGTGTGTGTGTGTGTGTATGTGTTTGTGTGTGTACATTATGTGTGTGTGTGTGTGTGTGTGTGTGTGTGTGTGTGTGTGTGTGTGTACATTATGTGTGTGTGTGTGTGTGTGTGTGTTTGTGTGTGTGTGTGTGTGTGTGTGTGTGTGTACATTGTGTGTGTGTGTGTGTGTGTATACATTGTGTGTGTGTGTGTGTGTGTGTGTGTGTGTGTGTGTGTGTGTGTGTGTACATTATGTGTGTGTGTGTGTGTGTGTTTGTGTGTGTGTACATTATGTGTGTTTGTGTGTGTACATTATGTGTGTGTGTGTGTGTGTGTGTGTGTGTGTGTACATTATGTGTGTGTGTGTCCCCTTTGCCCCTGGTCATTGTCTTGGTTCTGTTTATTGTGTCTTTATGAGGAACTGGGTGGTCGCCACTTAAACATGTGTGTGTGTGTGTGTGTGTGTGTGTGTCATGTGTGTGTGTGTGTGTGTGTGTGTGTGTGTGTGTGTGTGTTGGGGGGGGGGGGGTGCATGTGATGACATGTTCAACATGCTGCAAATACCTACATATCTCTCTGTAGAATCCAGTGACCACCTGATAAAATGCCAATATTAAAACATGTAATTGTAGGATGCAAGACAACAACAAAAGAGAAGACATGAGGTTGTCAAGAAGACTTTCAAATTCAAAACCTGAAAATGGGATAAAGTTCTAAATTAAACGACAACGACATTCCAGTCTCTTCAATATTGTGTTAATAGACGTGCTTGAACGTGGTGGTCTATATACATTCCTACAGAATAAGCTATGTGAAAATCCCAATAGAGAGAGAGAGAGAGAGAGAGAGAGAGAGAGAGAGAGAGAGAGAGAGAGAGAGAGAGAGAGAGAGAGAGAGAGAGAGAGAGAGAGAGAGATTGAACACCCCTTCCATGACCTCATGGCGGATTGAGCACCGTCACCAAAATATATCTTAGTATTATTAGAAGAGACCACCCTGACAAACCATCCCAATCCTTGCTTATTCCTTTTTTTGTATTGGTGTGTGTGTATAAACTATTGTGATCATATGTTATTGGCTACCTATGTAAAGGTATATATTAGTACTAATGTAGAACATGTTAGTGGAGATAATCATTCAGGGAAAGTCGTATTCATGTGTATAGCGTATAGTGTGTATACCTATATTTAATCGTTGTTCAGAGTATTGTGGGTATGTAGCGCCATCAAGTGGACAAGTCTGGTATTGTACTTACAATGTGTGGACAAGACCGGTTATTGGGCGCCGATCCTTAATACAATATCTAACACGTAATTATTCCAAATAAATGTAGGCCAATTTATATTTGTATAGGCCCAATGCCATTTAAAGAAAGTAACATTTCACTACTAACGCATATGTCACACAATGGGTCTGGCTTACTCAACTTTAATAACGTTCGTTCATAAAAATACAAAATAAACACAAAATGTGTGCAGGCTAACAACAAAATACAATGGTTATCCAAAAGTAAATCACACTTATATATATATTGTATATAATACAGTGCACTGCATGTATATGTATACATAGGGTTTGTTCTAGGTACTTCATCAGATTAATAACTAAATCCAGTCGTACACGAGTTGTAAAATAAACTGTTTAAATAATGCGTTCAGTACAGTTTAATGATTGTTAGATCTACTGTAGATGTAACACTACATGTATGATATTTAGTCAACTAAAACGAGACTTAAACTGAAACAATTCAGATTACTAAAATATGACTTAAACTAAATAGCATTTTTTTGTCCAAAGTCTATGGCTAAAACGTCATCAAAATTACAATAACTCACAATTACACTGCTCCCCATATTGTATGCCTGTATGTATTTGAGTAATAAAAGAAACAGCGCCCCCACGAGGTGTCCGGTGGTAACGTTGGGTTGAAGCAAACGGCCCCTGGTCTGTAATTAACCGTGTGGCGTGTGGACGCCATGTGAAATAGGTTGGACACACCAGTTCTACACCAGATGGGAAATATACTGTAAGTAACACACCACGTGATCAATCCCAATGGTGCGTGTTGGGTCAATTATCAAATCGATTTGATATCGATTATCACATAGATTGTTAAATATATCAGACTTTATTCAATATATATTAGACAACTCAATTACAACCGAGTAGTGCTTACCAATGCGAACTTTTAGTGCTTTTAAATGACTTACACATTTTTCTAATTTGTATCTGAAATAAACAAGGAAAGTCATACTCGACAGCAGCGTTGTTTTAACGTGTACATGATGTCTAGTCATCGCGAAACGTCTGCCTCGTTCTAACACAATTAGTTAGGCCACTAGGTGGCGGTATTGGTCGCAGGGCAACTTCTGATTCTAAAATAATTGGTACATTGCAAGATCCATTTGTTATACTTGGCTACCGTCAGCATTCCACACATTGCTCAAAAACTTAACTTAACTTAACAGTTTTTTCAACCTGTCCACTCCTTGTACCTCGAAACTATTTTCTTTACCTGCCCCTTCCACTCTCCCTCCTTCTGTTGACATTATCTTCCCCTTACAGTACGGTCTCCCTCTGTGATGAAGTGATATATAACAGCTTTTTCCTCTTGCCATTAAATCCTCCCCTTCATCCACTCAACTTTTACCCTCCCTCCCTATTCCCTCTCTCTGCCTCCTCTTTTCTGACATCAATCCCTTTTTTAAACACCTGCCAACTCTCTCCCCCTTCTCTCTCTCTCTCTCTCTCTCTCTCACTCCCCCTCTCTCTCTTTCTCTCACACTCCCTCTCTCTCTCTCTCCCTCTCCCCCCCTCTCTCTCACTCCCCCTTTCTCTCTCTCACTCCCCCTCTCTCTCTCTCCCTCTCCCCCCCTCTCTCTCACTCCCCCTCTCTCGCTCGCTCTCTCTCTGATATATTTCTCAAAACTTTCACCATCTCCCTTACTCTCGCCTCCCCCATCTCACTCTGACTCAAGTGATAGAACCCATCGCCTATTTCCCGCTTATCAGATAACAGTTGGAAATTCAGTGTGTGTGTGTGTGTGTGTGTGTGTGTGTGTGTGTGTGTGTGTGTGTGTGTGTGTGTGTGTGTGTGTGTGTGTGTGTGTGTGTGTGTGTGTGTGTGTGTGTGTGTGTGTGTGTGTGTGTGTGTGTGTGTGTGTGAGAGAGTGTGTGGAACGCATCTGTGAGGCGTGGGTATAGCGTGATTGCTGCATGCGGCTCTCCCAGATGGTACATCTGCCGCCATGATAACTGCTTGGTAACCAGTAATGGAACACGAACACGTACAGATGTTTAGGTGATTATTATGGTCTGGCTGAACACTCGGAGCAGCTAGCTCCCCGCGGTGCATCTCCGCCGTCCGGCTCTCGGCTAACGATTCAGTTTTCGGCACAAGGGTCACGTGGGGGCCTGTTCTTTCTATTCTATGACCTACAGGTTTTTAAATGAGGGTCTGTCTATTCCTATTGTATTGTACTCCAACAATTGATTAGGAAAAAATTCATTACGTAATTCACATTAGCTTAGTTACTGCTTGGCTTTTGGGCCAGCAACATATGTCTGTCCATCGGGCACCTATTGCTCTCCTCGCTCTCCCTAGATGGAGAGATCTATTCTCTATGTTCCTTCTCATGGTTTCTGCCCCTCTAGGTTTGTATTGAGCCTGTGAGGCTTAAACCGTGATTTAAGGGCCATACAAATAAACAAATCGACTTGAATCGGGCCCTTAATCACTCACCCAGCCCAATCCATGGAATCTGGTTGCCTAGTTTAACGTCTGTCCCTCATCTCATCCCGTCCAGTCAGCAGTTAAATCCGGGTCTGTGCGACTTGTCCTCTCGTCGTCTGTTGAGAGTACTGCTCCTGTTGTATTGTATGTCTGCGGACGACCCAACCGTACCGCCGCATATGGCGAAAATCGTTCACAGACACCCCGCGTGCCACCCAGCAACACTGGAACTCATCGCAACCCAACCCCCTGCTTTCAGTTATAGGCAGTGGCCATCGCCAACTGAAGTGTTGTTCTGTTTTTAACTGTCAAATAGCCATTTGTTTTAAAGGACCTGAGACACCTGGTCAATGGCATTTCATGAGGTCATAATTCTCACACCTTCATGCACTGGGGAATGGTGTGTGTGTGTGTGTGTGTGTGTGTGTGTGTGTGTGTGTGTGTGTGTGTGTGTGTGTGTGTGTGTGTGTGTGTGTGTGTGTGTGTGTGTGTGTGTGTGTGTGTGTGTGTGTGTGTGTGTGTGTGTGTGTGTGTGTGTTTGTAGAAATGGGTTGCATTTCGTCATGTTCATCCCTTGTTTATTGCGCCGCATCGAAAACCTATCGCACACCTGGAGTTTATGCCATTAGTTTCATTGCCAGTGTCTACTCTGCTGCCTTGCCATATTTCCCCAAAGGCCATTCCCCATTTTACTACTGTTGACCAGGAATTGAACACATGTGGTAAAACATATAGTTTCCAACCGCAGATAGTTTTGGTTGGACACTCTCACCTATGTGTGGGGGGGGGGGGTCCTGGAGTCGTGACACACCGTCCCCACGAGGCAGGCCCCCCCGGGACCGGACCGGAGATGTCACCGCTCACTCTTTCCAAAGAGTGCTAGGTGCACTCGAGCATGCATGCAGTGTATCTTGAGGCTGTGTGTGTGTGTGTGTGTGTGTGTGTGTGTGTGTGTGTGTGTGTGTGTGTGTGTGTGTGTGTGTGTGTGTGTGTGTGTGTGTGTGTGTGTGTGTGTGTGTGTGTGTGTGTGTGTGTGTGTGTGTGTGTGTGTGTGTGTGTGTGTGTTGGGGGAGGGGGGGGCAGTAGACTGTTGTTGTGCAGGGATGGAGGAAGAGAGGCCTTGGAGGAGAGAAAATACCATTAATAATGCAACTTTCTATCTGTATGTCTGCTTATCATTCATCACTTTCACATACCATTCTTTCGGTCTGTCTCTGGTTTGTGTTTTTTAGCGAGCAAACTTTTTTAACAAATGTTTATTCTTTTATTAGGTTGTATTCTATTATTGTTAGTTTGAGCTAAATCGCCCATGGGAAATGGATTGAATGCAGGATGAGATGTATATAGTATATAATATGTGAGAGAGAGAGAGAGAGAGAGAGAGAGAGAGAGAGAGAGAGAGAGAGAGAGAGAGAGAGAGAGAGAGAGAGAGAGAGAGAGAGAGAGAGAGAGAGAGAGAGAGAGAGAGAGAGAGAGAGAGAGAGAGAGAGAGAGAGAGAGAGAGAGAGAGAGAGAGAGAGAGTGTATGTGTTCATGGGCAGTGAATCATGGGCAGAGTGGTCGGGTGATGTGTTTGTTTTTTGTTGTTTTTATTCCAGGTAGCTGCAGTAACCACAAGCTAAACTCTACGCTGTTCTCATCGGCTACAATGTGTTGCAGTTGTTGACGTTGCCATGACGACATCCCTAGCTGTTCCTAGGATGTTCACGTGGGAACTCAATTCCATTGTTCTTAATGCCCCCCCTCCCCCCTTTTTTTGGTTAAATGAAGGGTTCACAGGTGTTAGATTCTCTGAGTCATCTGTGGAAATGAGTTTTCCCTGTGTGTTGGGAAAGACCATCATTTCTCCCAGGATAAGGCGGGGGGGGTATGACACATAGTCCACCGTCCAACTTTACTATCAAACGGCCATCTTTGGTCATATTTGGCACTGTGTTTATCAGACACTCGTGAAATATGACTGCTGACCACGTTTAAAACCTTAAAAGTCTTGTGTGAGTCGGTTCTAATGAAGAGCAGCTTGCGGAGGACGTCAGCTTGGGAGAGGTAGTCGTACGTGGGGGGGGGGGGGAGGGCTGTGCCGAACGGAGACAAAGACACCAGGGAGGTAGTGATGTGTTGAACACCAACAAGTCAACATGTGTGACCCAGGGAAATGATTCATACGTGGTCATCTCCTAGTAAGGGAGTGGAACACACTCCAAAGCGCTTTACAAGTCATGCCTCACATTCACCCATTCATACACACATTCATCCCCCCCCCCCGGGTTGCGGAGTCAGCCATGCAAGGAGACAGCCAGCACGTCGGGGGCAGTTTAGGGTTAGGGTGTCTTGCTCAGGGACACCTCGACACTTTGCTAGGGGGGAGGAGCCGGGGGATCGAACCAGCGACCTTCCGGTGTTCAGACGACCTGCTCTACCTTGTGTGTTATGTGCCCATATGCCTCCTTGAAGCTCCTCGTCCCGGTAGAACTCTCTGAGTAATAATATGTGAAACGATATGTGAAAGTGGAAGTGAATGTTTATTTCGGAAGTCTTCCCCGGATGCCTTGCTTTGTTTTAGAGACGACCACCACTTTGTACAATGTGTGTCATGGGGGAAACGTCTATTCTGTGTACTGCCACAAACCACATCGTTTCACAGTGCTGCCACGCACACATTCATGTTTTAGAATATGTAATGTAGGCGTAAAGAGTTATACTCAAGGCCACCTGGCCTTGGCTGGGCACACAACGGCCCCTTTAGACGATGTACGCAGACACTCCAGGGAAGTGCCGTTTTTAAACGAAGGCTAACATGCAAAAGTACACACTGACCTTCGAGCACACACACACACACACACACACACACACACACACACACACACACACACACACACACACACGTGTGTGTGTGTATACAGCAGTTAGGAGGCACATGTGCACGAGTGCATATTAAGGGTGCGTTGCGCTATATGCAAACATTGACGCTTCGTGTGGGCGTTTGAGTGTGTGTGCGCGCGCACTCACAGCAGATGTTGGCGGGCTTTGAAGGACGGCTCTCTCTGATCTCTCTGATGCCTTTTAGCTTCGCCGCTGTTTCCATTGATCACGCGTCTATTAAAACCCAAACACACAGGGTGGCATCAGCCGTTATAACGGGTGTTTGTTTGTGTGCTCATAGACGGGCCGTAAAGGGCTTGAAGGTCGTGGGGTTTGAACCCCGACGTGTCCGCAGTCTACCTTAAGGTGCCCTTCAGCAAGATGCCCTAACGCCCCCCCCCCACACACACACACCTGCTCCTTAAAGACATGTATGAAACCTAGATTAGATGAGAGGTAAATTATAAATGGTACATACTGAAAATAGCAATGGAAACCTGTGGGAAATGTGAAATGCATCATATAATAAAACTGTTTGTATGGACTAGACACTCACACCTTCCTAAATGATAGAGATAACCCTGACCCCCCCCCCCCCCCACACACACACACACACACACACACAGAGGGATATACATATCAGCCTATATATCTCATGACATCCCTCTGGGCCAATATTCAAACCTGGGTTCTGTTTAGCTTTTCCTGAGCCCCTTAGAGTAGACATTCCTCGGGGAAACTCTAGTACATCAGGATAACAGGGTCCCCCCCCCCGTCCCCGTCCCCGTCCCCTCTCTCTCTCACCCCCACCCGGGCCCCCTCCAGGATT
>CM051020.1:7740334-7762834 GCA_027704905.1 Muraenolepis orangiensis
ATCATGAGATGGGGTTATTTGATGGATAGCTCTGTCCGTTTTGTAAGGCTGCTGTCTGGACGCAGCCATGGTTCTCGAGGGCATTAGCGGCTATTGTTTTTGTTAAGGGTTTGTTACTTTTTCTTCCAATTTCTTAGTACTTGTTGCCTTCTTGCTGCTCCAAAAAGGGCCCATTGAGACGGAATTGGTTTAGCTGCTTTCACTTTTAGATCTAAACCACATGCCTCCTTCTGTGAGTCTCTTTCTGCACATTTTGTAGCAAATCTCTGTGTCAGTTGAGAGTTTGTAAAAATGAATGGGGCCTTGTTTCCATAACGCCTGTCTAATAGTTTAATAGTTTAGTCTGATGTGTTTCGTTAATGTGCACTAAAGGGTTTTTAATAGAATTTCCGTTGTTGGGAGATCTTTTTGTTCTTTGGAGGGTTTTTTGGAGAACACAAAATCCCCCCTTTCCTGCCTTTGAGCCTGATTAGCAATTCACATCAAAGTTGTGGACACACACACAGATGTAAACCAGGCCTTGCCCCCGTGTGTGTGTGTGTGTGTGTGTGTGTGTGTGTGTGTGTGTGTGTGTGTGTGTGTGTGTGTGTGTGTGTGTGTGTGTGTGTGTCCCAATTGAGAGCTTGGTTATTCATTGTTGAAGTTTGCTAACAAGCTAGATAGACCCCCTGCGGAGAACCAGCCCACTCAGATCTACACACTTACACACACACACACACACTTACACACTTACACACACTTACACTTACACACACTTACACTTACACACACACACTTACACACACACACACACACACACACACACACACACACACACACACACACACACACACACACACACACACACACACACACACACACACACACACACACACACACACCAGAGAAACATGTTGCGGATATATAAAGGCTGTATTGTTCCTCTGCAGACAGAGAGGGAGGAGAGAGAGACATACGGGAGTGTGTTAGAAATTACGGCTCATTATTGTGAATTATAAAAGCTAACTTCCACTCAAATAGTATGCAGACTACCTTTCATCCCAGATGGGACATTTTAGCGACGCAACAAAAGTGCAGGGGCTGTACGGTAAAATAAACATATCTGTGGTACATTTGATGGTGTACTCTAGAGGGCCTTTCTGTACTTTCTGTGTTCTCTCTCTCTCTCTGTGTGTTTACATTGGTTTCCTGTGGGTGCTCTGCTTTCCTCCCCATATGTGAAAGCGTAAAAGATGTCTATACAGTATGGGAGTGTGTAACGTTCATGCGTGTGTGTGTGTATGTTGAAGCCTCGGCATGTTTCGCTAGGAGTCCTGCCATGGCCCTTGAGCAAATGCACTGGCCTTTAGAATTCCAGTTGGGTCGAGTCCCCCCCCCCCGGGCGTCACACCGTCAGTGTCCACACCAGAGGTTCAACTCTCAACTGGATCCCTGTACTGTTTGCAGCTTAAGGATTCTTACTCCTTAGTGACCTATAGTGACCTCCTTAGTGTCTCTATAATATCAGGGCTTCTCAAAATCCGGACCGGACCCCGTGTCACATAAGATGTAAATTATAGTTTAGTTTATAATAGTTTGCAATTATTTAGTTTATTTTCTTGTGTCTGACGCGTTGTGAGAATTAACGTGAATATATATTAACTTGTGTGCGCGAGCGTGACACGCATTGCAGACCGCAAGTTACCGCAAGTTAACTTTAATTTTTACTTCCGTGAAACTGAAAGTCTAACGCTCCCATTGGTTGCATTAGGGAGGGGGGAGGGGCGAGGGGTTTCCCCTCCCAATCAAAAGCGCAGAGTCATTGTTATGACAATTAGTTGTCACTGTTAGTCGGGGACCTGCACACGTTATTGCGAATGCTGGCAGCATGTCGAATTCAAAGAAGAATGGACAGAGAAACGCCACTATGAATCACAGCTATTTTAAACAGCAGTATATTCAGAACAAAGAGGTGAGGACAGAAAAACGTACTCAGTTAAAATCTTACTGTCAAGCCACAAACAGACTGTTAGTCAGATCTATGCCAATGCCTGAGAGAGCAAATGAAGCCTCACTCACAGTGGCCTGGGTTTTGGGCAAGCACAAAAAGCCCTTTTCTGATTCAGAAGTAGTGAAGAAGTGCATGACTGAAGTAACTGAGGCTTTGTTGGAGGGTGAGGAGAAACAGGAGATGTCTGATAAAATTAAGCAGATACCCTTATCAAACTCCACTACAACCAGGAGAACAGCTGATAGATTACATCAAAAATGCAGAGTGAATTTCACTGGCTGTTGATGAATCAACTGACAACGCCCAGCTACGCGTCTTCGTTAGGTTAAAGTGAGGCAAAGGGAACGTTTTGTGAGGACATATTAGGCCTCAAACCCCTCTATGGCCGCTGAATGAAATGGGAATTTACCTCAAGACTGTAGTGTCCATTGCAACTGATGGAGCTCCAGCTGTGACTGGGAGAGAGAAGATGGCTGTTCAGCACATGAAAGAGCGCCATCCAGACCTGCTGTCATACCACTGCATCATTGACCAGTCAGTGCTGTGTGCCAATCATGGAAAATAATAATCAGATGTCATGGAGACAATTATGAAGCTGGTGAACTAGCTTCCTCAGCACTTAGGCTGTGTGTGTACATCTGACAAAGGTAACTCTTGGTGACTCTTGGTTGCAGTGTATCTTGGCCAGTCATCTGTATTAAACAGACTGAGGTTTACTCTTATTTTGCTGTGTGTGAGTAGTTAACATTTGGCTAAATTATTTTGAGTTCATAGTAAAGAAAAGTGTGTGTGTCATTCTCTCTCACTCACTCACACCAGGTCAGTGCAGCTTATGATGACATTCTGAAAATATGAAGTGTGTGGCCTTTTTGATGGATGTGACATCTCATCTAAATGAGCTCAACTCCAAGGCCAAGGCAACACAGTGTGTGACCTGATGCCAGCAACACCTTCCTTCCAAAGAGAGTTGGAGAGCCTCAGGAGTGAAATAACAGAGTCACAACAAATTTTCAAAACAGTTTTGATGATTTCAGTCTGTGTAAGCAAGTCTTGCTCTGTATTGGATCTCCATTTCTGGTGAAGAATGTTCAAGAATTGTCAAGAGAGGCACAGAGCATCTTCCGGTGGGCAAATGTTTAATCTCTGCAAACCGAGCCAATAGATCTCCAGGAAAATGTGTCTCTGAAGGATGTGGACTTGTGTGTGACCCTGTGACATTCTGGACAAAGATGGCTACTGCAGCAAATTTCCCCCACCTTCAAAAGGTGGTCATTAATTTGCTTGTTTGGTTCATGTTTGGTTCCACATATTGCTGTGAGTGGATTTTCCACGATGAACATTGTGAAAACACATACTGCAAATGAACACTTGGGTCAGTGAGGTTCAAGACATTGGCTACAGGCCAACAGTGCCCTTTCTCCCACTAGTTCAAGCCACCATACTGTTCTATTGAATGTGTGCGTATGTGTTATGGATGTTGATTTATGTCATGCACTTTATTGGCATTGTTCCGGACCCTTGACCTTTAATACAATTCACAAGTGGACCTTTAATAAAAAAAAGTTTGAGTACCCCTGCTCTATTAATACACAGTTAAAAGCCTTTGATAAACTGTAAAATAAAAAATAAAAATCGAAGGTCCACTAATTGACGTTAAATCTCTTGGCTTGGCTACACACAACAATAAGAGTCTTCTTCCTACCGTTGGAACAGAGAACCAGCAGGAGGGGAGCAAAGGGGAGGGAGCGGTTCCTCTCGTCCTGGCCAGAGGAATGCACTCATCCTGGGCCATTCAAGGCTCCTGCGTGACAGCTGGCACCAGGCCGGCCTGCATGGCCACTTTTTATTTGGACAGGAATTTACTACCCCTATAAAGCGTGCGTGTGTGTGTCAGCATAGGCGCATGTGTTTGTTTGTGTGTCAAACAGTGGTTTTGTGTGTTTTGGATGTGTGTGTGTGTGTGTGTGTGTGTGTGTGATGTGATGTGTCTGTGTTGTGTGTGTGTGTGTGTGTGTGTGTGTGTGTGTCTGCTCTGCTCTGCATCTGAATGTGATCTGTCTTATTGTGTGTGTGGCCTGCTGTGTGTGTGTGTGTGTGTGTGTGTGTGTGTGTGTGTGTGTGTGTGTGTGTGTGTGTGTGTGTGTGTGTGTGTGTGTGTGTGTGTGTGTGTGTGTGTGTGTGTGTGTGTGTGTGTGTGTGTGTGTGTGTGTGTGTCGGTTGTTTACATTTATGGTAAATGTCAGGTTGTTTTCTAACAGGCTTGTTTATGGAAAGGAGAGATGCAGCAGGAAGGCACAATGCTCTTGTTCAGTGTTCATTATTTGTCTGGAAAACTTCAACCTCAATCTGTTTCCCCTCTCCTCTCATTTGTGTATTTAGTTTCTTTTCTATTTTTCTTTTGTTTCTTTTAGTTTTTCGCAGACGGCTGACACAAAATGCCAACATGCTGGTCTTCTGAAATCACATGGGATGGTTTTGATCATTTGACATAGGTTAAAATCCCCCCCCCCCCCCCCCCCCCTTGCTGTCGTAGCCCCGGCCCTCTCGGCCCTTGCCTCTGTTCCAACCTCCACCGCGGAGACAAACCGACGTCAGGAAGCGACCTTCACCGAAAAATGTCAAATGAGACGGAGACGCCAGAAGGACGTCTTATTCCAGACTCCAGGGCGTTCTGCGTAGACGTCGTCCCCATCTCTGGGGACGCTGTGACAGCGGCGTGTCCGCGACGTTTTCGGTGCGTCATGTTCTGTGCGAAAAGCGGTGGGAATGTGACAAAATTAATAAAAGGAGAATCCCGCTGATGGGTTATGACCGTATGGAATCGCTGACTGTCCGGTTCTTTCTTCAAGGCGGTGCTCGGAGAGAAACAGTGGGCCTTTTGAGCCTGGCAGCTGCGTGTGGTTTAGCTAGCCTTAACCATGGCTTAAATTATATTAGGCCTCAATCTTTACCCAGGCTCCATGGATGTAAGTGCTCGCGGCCTCACAATACAAAACAGTGTTTTCGGTTCTGGGGCTCCAGTCCATATTCTTAGGATCTATGCTGTCAAATCATTTACCTTGGAAGTAAAGTAGGGAATGTGGTTTAAATCTGGCATAATCTGGAACATCATTTGTTCTTTCCACAGAGTTAAGTATATATTTTACATTTTGGCCAATTCCTCTGCACAACAGCACAACAATGGCAGGAATGGGTTTTGTGGAAGCTAACCTCGCATCGCCAGATCTCCTCTTGTCATATCGTCTTAGATAAGGAAACCTCCGGAATTCCGAGGCAGCAATATGATTGGCTACAAGGTAGCTGTGAGCCTATTTTAGCATGACATATTATGCAGTAGATAGATGGAGCAGATTATTTCCCTTAACATTATTACCTAACCTTATTATATAAGATTGAAGTGTTTTCCCTCATTGACAAACTGTTGCAAAATATTCTGTACATAAGCAGCAAATCAAGTAATACAGAATCATCTTTCCACTTAAGGTAGTCATATAGTTGGGGGGGGGGGGGCTGTTGCATTGTGGGTAATCCTGTGGCTAAAGTAGCATAGTGTAGTTTTTGGCGCTGGATTAAGGATAATCTGTTAGCAAACATGGAAAGGTCGTGTGAAAGGTGAAACCTTCAGTGTCTCCCAGAACGGAAAGTTATTTAACTTATTTTCTTCTCATTCTTATATCCCTTAACCCATTTGTATTGGTTTATTCAACTTTTTCCTGGTCTATTCCGAGGCCCATTTTCCCTCCCTTCTATGCACATGGTTTGTATCTCCTTCTTTAGCATTCCTTTTCTTTTCCCGAGAGTGTCTCAATCTTGCTTGGATTTGTGGAAACTTGGAGCAGGGAAAAACAGTGGCAGCATCTTAATGTTTGGATTAAAGTAAGGGATAGAGATAGAAAAAAGGGATAGTCTTAATCTTAATGGGGATATGGTGCTGAAGGTGATGCATAGACTGACTGATGAGTAGAAAGTGAACCGGAGACGCTGAAGTGGAGGATGTATGGAATAGACAATTCACACTAAATCACACCACCACACACACACACCACACACACACCACACACACACACACACACACACACACACACACACACCCACCGCGCACACGCTTCATACCGTAACACACACACAGTAATATACACAAATAAAACACACACACACACACACACTTCATACTTTAACACACACACACACACACACACGCACACACATGCACACACTTCATACCGTAACACACACACAGTCATATACACAAATAAAACACACACACACGCACGTGCGCACACACGCTGTGTGTGATGCTGAAGTGCAGTTCTAAGGGAGGATGTATGGAATACACAATTCACACTTAATGACACTCACACAGACACACACACACACACACGCACACACACACACACACACACACACTTCATACCGTAACACACACACACACACACACTTCATACCGTAACACACACACACACACACACACACACACACACACACACACACACACACACACACACACACACACACACACACACACACACACACACACACACACACACAGTAATATACACAAATAAAACACACACACACACAGCCTAAGCCTCAGGATATGTCTGCTGACACATGAGGTGTGCGTTGTCTGCTGGGGGAGATAAGCGCCCCCACATAGCACATTAATAACAACTCTGTTATTGTCCGACCTGTGGAAAATGTGGATCAGGGCACACACAGGGTCGCTTCATATCGCTTCCTTAAGGCCTCCTGACTCACACAGAAGTTCCCCGTCCGTCCCCTGTGGAATTAAGTGAAGTAGTCATGTTGGTGTTTTTAATAGCAATGCTTGGTTGTTGTGGTGGGATATTTGAAGGGAATACCCTTTTTTATAACCGGGAGATGTGCTTGCATTTTTTTTCTTCAGTTTTGTGTCCAGAAGAGACTTGATTCCCATTCAAAGCCAGCAAATACAAATACAGCCCTTCCACATCTCTCTCTGTGTGCTTTGTGAAAATAAATATTATTCTATTTTTGTGGGTTGCACTACAAATATGAAGCAAAAATGTGCACTCTGTGCAGACTTTTTGGGCTTAGTATGAAAGTGGGTGTTATGAAGTTTTATGACTATGAATAAACCACTCAAAAGCTATCCATGACGTTACACAAAAGCGACTTGGCTCCAGAACCAAAAGGCGTCGTGCACGTGAGGGGACGGCAGTAACTCAGTCTACTGGGACTTGACTTGGGAACCAGGAAGGTCGCCGGTTCAAGTCACCGAAACACCTGGGCACTGCCGAGGTGCCCTTGAGCAAGGCACCAGGCCCCCTACGATGCTCCCCCTGCGCTGAATATAAAAAAGCTGCCCACTGCTCCTTATACTAGGATGGGTTAAATGCAGAGAAACACATTTCACTGTGTGTGTACATGTATGTGACCAATTAAGAGGATTCAATTCCTCCAGATTTAGATTAAGATTTAGGCTACACATGCAAGCCTTTCTTTAAGACCACCTTCCCCGGTGTCGCTTCATAGATACGTACAAGAAAGCCAGGTTTAAAACCCCATTGTGATTCTTTCACTGGGGTCTTTGTAACGTTTGACTTGTTAACGGGGACCATGTGTGTTCCATGTCAGACCTTGACAGCTCCAGGCTAGTTTTGATCAGAGAAGAGAAGGGGAAAGGGGAAGGGGAATAGGGAAAGACAGAACGTCTCTGGTTCTGCTTTCCAAGCCTGACAACACCAGGCTTGTCTCCGACACATGCTTATAGACAGAATCTGGCAACCATAGGCTCAACTCCTCACAAGTGCTTTAAAAATATTTAGAATATGAAAATCTGGCAACCCATAGAGCCTTCAGTAGCATCTACAACCTAGAAACGACATGTTTTGGTGGGAGTACCCTTGTCTGTTGATCGCCCAGAAAAGCACCGCTGTCAAAACAAACTTCGAGCTCATACGGAACATGGCAACCCTGGCCCTTGGGGGAAATTCCTTTCCGTGAGATTCCTGGCCCTGGCATAATATCTGGCAACCCAGGTGGTCCGGGGTGGTTTCTCTGCGTCAGATGCAAAATGGCAGCAGACGTGGAGACAGATGTGGAAAAGAATGGCGTTAAAAAACAGCAAAAAAAAGAGCCTCTGGAAAGAGGCTTAAGGCTTGGGGAGCAACATGGAGAGACCCACTGGAGACCAGTTACCCTTGCGAGACAGGCTCCTGTAGACCCAGTGTTTACACTCTGAGTCCTCTACCAGAAGGTCTTATCTCAACCGCTCAGTCTGACACCGTATCCATCTTCCCCGCCGTACCGCACCACTGGTGGCGTTAAGATAAGATGTGCTTTATTAACCCTGGTCGCAATATAAACTATAAAGAGGGGGGGTGAAGTTTGACTCCCCAAACAAAAGGTTGTGGGTTTGATCCCCGACGTCTGCTGCCTCACCTGTTAGTGTTTCTTGCAGGGAAGAGGCCCTAACCGCTCCCCCATGGTCCTTAATGCCTCTTATCTGTCTTCGCTGGAGGTCGCCTGGGATTAAAGCGTCCATAGGTTTGTTTATCTTCAAGAATCTTTATTTTTGCCATGTGTACATGAGTACATGAGTACAGTGGAATGCCTGCTCCCCATTCACTCACGCATTCTGATTTTCGACGACAGTACTACAACAATAGCATGCTATACTATAATACTCTCACTGAACTATACAATACTATATTATCAGCAACCCTAAACAACACTGTACACTATGTGCTATAAACTATAATATATACTATAAACAATACTATACTATCACACTACTATACACAATGAAAGAAAAATAAGAACAATAAATTGACTGATGTATGATACAGTATATACAAATGGCGACTGGTGGGTCTACTGGGTCTACTCATAGAAATAGAATTATTAAATTATTAAATACATAATTTAATTATTCTTTATGTTTAGACTGTCTGACACTTAATTTGTGTTTTTCTTTTGTAATTCTTTTTGATCAGACTTTATAATCAACACGTTTTAGAACTGTGAGTTTTATGATAAGGTGTCATCTTTTTGAGAACCACTCTTTTCTAAACCTAGTTCTACTGATTAAACGAGCTCTGAGTAAGACACACAGACACATGCATGGCTACACCGTGATGAATGTTTCCTGTTTTGGGGGCCAGGGGGTTGAAGGTTCAAACGATCGCTCCCTTGGGTGCTGTTCATAGCCGGAGACAAGCTGCCCTGGGCTATTCCTCAATCCTCCACAAGAAGAATTGATCCCTATGTGTTTAAGTCATTTTCAATCGTAATTGTATGTTCAACACATAGGCTGTTGTCGTTGTCACATTGTATCATTTTTAGCGCTAAACCATGTTTCTAATACAGAACTGCACATGATATAGGAACATGAACCTGATCAGTCAACATGGTACAGGTTAGTACATTTTTTATCGTGCAACAGAAGTCTCAGAATTCTCAGAATGTGCATCGCAGCAGGCTGGCATATTGCCATCGCCTCACTCTGAGACGGCTGTGCATCGTCAGCGGGTGCCAAGAATGTGAAAGTGTAAAATGTGAAAAGTGGCGTTGAGGAAACAGATGTTGGCTGAGGCTTACATCACCCAAAGACAAAAATAAAAAAATGCCTTTTTAAAAAAAAGGTTTAACCCAGCGCCCTCATTTAGTTTGGCCTGGGCCACCTGCAGTTGGATCTACTGCACTGTATAGGTGGTCAGGCGCACATTGAGGTTGAGTGTCTTGCTCAATGATGCACTTGATGATGATGCATGGTTGAGGTGTAATCGCCTCTATATTTCTGAGATGTAACCGTGATGCAGTGATTATTGTTGAGGAAATTGATGACCATCCGATATACACTGTGAATGACTCGGTGAGCAATGAGCGCAGTGAGAAACCGGTTCTAAATACACACGGAACCCTCTGGTCTTTGGGTTGGGAAAAGAAAAAAATACAACTTCAAAAATGATGAATGAAAAAAGTGACTGCTATAGTAAGGGCTTATTCCTCTTGACAGGCACTTGTGTGTGTCTGCAACAAAACTCAAAGTTCTGTGGAGAGGAGGAGGGGGGGGGGGTGTAGTTTAGCTGAAAGGTTCCGGGTTCGATCCCCGATGGCTGCAGCCTACCTGTAAGCATCCTTGAGCAAGATGCCCTCCCCGACTTGCTTAATCTCAATTCGGGTGGCCTTGGGATAAAAGTGTCCATGGCTAAGTGACTAAACAGTATTGTCTCCTTTCAAAGAGGAAGCAGACGGACTGTGTCTACCAGTGCCAGATGTATGGCACATTGTGATGTGTTGATGAGGTCGTCTCTAACCAAACACAGTGTGTATGTGTAATGGAAAGCTGCCGAGGCCATCCGATGAGGTCATGGGGGAAAAGACGACGTCATGCGTCTGTATGGCCATGACAGAGCACTACTGCATGTTGCAAGTGTTTATGTGTGTGTGTGTGTGTGTGTGTGTGTGTGTGTGTGTGTGTCTGTGTGTGTGTGTGTGTGTGTGTGTGTGTGTGTGTGTGTGACCGCACATGCGCTTGTGTGTGTGTGTTATTAGGAGAGGTGTGTGGTTGGTTTATGTTCTCAATCCTTACACATTTTGTGTGTGTGTGTGTGTGTGTGTGTGTGTGTGTGTGTGTGTGTGTGTGTGTGTGTGTGTGTGTGTGTGTGTGTGTGTGTCAGTAGGCCAGTTAATTATAGGCTACACTCTCCAAAGTGGCCCGCTCGTTCTATTTTTTGTGATGTCTGCTGTCGTACTCCAACATTAATCACACGTTATTTGATTTCTTAACCTCTGGTTAGCATTAGTGTCACTCGAAGGTCTAACCAAGTGGTTATAGGTTATATTGCCCATATAAGCTCAGTGTTCCAACCGGATTTACGTTGATTTGTTTCAAATCAATCGTGGTACCTCTGTGGCACGTTTGTAGAACTGTGACGTGACCAGCTCTTCACAGTTGTTATGTTTTCGTAGTTCATATCAAATCCTTTCTGCACGTCTTCGAAACCAAGAGGTTCAGTGAAGCGATCCTGTGTGATATTGTTTTTCTGTGAAAGCCGTCCGACCAACAGCACAGAGCAGAAGATGAGCGGCTGCAGAAGAAGGTCTTGGTTCTGCACACTGGATTCTTCAGATCAGATCCCGGGCTGGGATGCATTAGCGACGCCGTGTTGATCCATCTGAACACACATCCAGGAGGATAATAAAAACAACTCCAACCTAAAAGCATCTCTTCAGAACTTTCACTTGATGTGGTATAAACAGATGGCTATATATGTATCCAGACAAACAATACAAATCGTAACAATAGCAAAAAGGGATGGCTGCTTCTTCTGACACATAAATCTAAAAGGTCTTCCTTTTGTAAGCTATTCTGGAGCAAGGGGAGGATATCATCACCGCAGGGTTCTTGGTTCGATCCCAGTTGGTTGTGTCTGAAGTACTCTGCACATGGGTCCACATGGGTATGAAGCACACTGCATTGCAAAAACACCTTCCCACGCCTATCGAGACAGAGCACTGTTTCTCGTTCTTGTTAAATATCGCTGTTGTCTTAAGCCGCTCCTGTGCCATGAAGTATGCGGCGGAGAGGTGGGAGTTGTGCGCTGTCTTTATCTGTTTCGCTCCAGGCCTCTGAAGGCCTTCTAAAGACCCCGATAAATGGGTCATCTGGATTTCTTCCTTTACTTTGCCCCCTTTACTTCCATTCCATTTAGTTCCTTTCTCCTCTCTCCTTCTGCCTGAAGGAGAGAGGAACATCAAAACCCCAACACCAGCGCCACGGTTGGGGCGAGGGGGGAAGGGCACGGCAATGACAAAAGAGTCAGCCCCTCGGATGATGGAGGCCATCGAAAATTTACCAAATGTGAAACTTTTTCCAACGAAGTTGCTCACTTTTCAAGTGTGGCTTTAGATTCAGCCGACATCAAACCTCCGTTTGAGGCCTGCTTCTGCATCTGTGCTTCTGATCTAAGATCTAACAGGGACGTTAAGTTGGCTTCCCCTGGTCTCCAGTCATGGCTCTCTGCACCGTATTTTACACCAATGACACCAATAAATGCATTTTGCACAATTCAACACATGTACATATCATCCACCAGTCACTTTATTGTTAATTTTATGGTCATTTTTATTGTGTATAGTATTTTTATGGTATTTTGTTTAAGAAATTTATACTGCGGGAGGGAATAGGGTGTAAGCATTCCATTGTACTTGTTGGCAAATGGCAAATGAAAATCTTGAATCTTGAATCAACGGTGCAGTTTGAAGACAAATATTATGCAGGACGGACGATAGAGGAGTGCGATCTCAGGGGGTTCCACGAAGCTGCATATATGAACCGTCAATATATATATACCGTTGTTGGTATGATGTAGAATTACAGATTACACAGAATACATCTTTGTTACAATTGATGAGGTTTTTTTCACTTTTTTTCCAACAAGGATTTAGAGGGTGCTCAGATTGTCTCATATTTGTTGGCCGGGCTCCAACGGAAAAAGGTTCGTAACCCCTGATGTACATGTGGAAGTGGTTACGATTGTTGAATGAAACGGTGGATGTTTCGGTTGACTCTGTCAAGAAATGTTGAGGGGTGGACCTTGATCACCTTTAAAAACCTACATGATTGGCATCCACTTCAAACGAGAGAGAGAGAGAGAGAGAGCATCCTTTTCAAACACAACACGGTACATGTTGACGTCGTTTTTGGGATCTTTCAGAGGGCACTCGAAGACAAAGATACTTGATACTCCGTGGTGTCACTCATCCGCCGCTAAACTAGAAAAAAACACCACCTTTCTTCTTCTCCTCACAAAAAACCTGGAAACAGTCAGCCACGGTCATCCATCACTTTATTAACTGCCTTTTCTCCTCAACTGCTGCCCCCCTGCCTTTTGAGGTGGTAGACCCCTGATGAAAGCTCCGACGAGCTGGTGGCAGGCGGCGTCAATGGCATTCGTCATTGGCTTACCTCATAGTCTCCTGGCCAAGGCGCTACTTAGACATGGGTCTGAACAGCGATAATGCGGGGGGGGGGGGGGGGTGACTGTGGTGACAGTCGACAGAATGGCGGTATAGGAATGGTGGAGTGGGGGGATTGTGGGTTTACTGTGCACACAATGAACAATGAAGCTATTAGCCGCTTCTCTGGAAGAGAAAGACGGCCAATTTGGTCACGATTTACCTGTCGGCTGGAGTCAACGTGTGTGTGTGTGTGTGTGTGTGTGTGTGTGTGTGTGTGTGTGTGTGTGTGTGTGTGTGTGTGTGTGTGTGTGTGTGTGTGTGTGTGTGTGTGTGTGTGTGTGTGTGTGTGTGTGTGTGTGTGTGTGTGTGTGTGTGTGCGGTACACATTCATGGTCATGATCATGGTGGTCATGTTCAAGCATGCAGGACAGACCCTTGGACTCTATGGGGTCTTTATCCTGACTGCTAGCCAACCATGAATTTGGAAGCGTTTTCAAGCCAACTCAACACTGTTTTCCCCGGCGTCTCCATAAAACAATTCCCCCCCCCCAAAATAAACGTGTGTGTGTGTGTGTGTGTGTGTGTGTGTGTGTGTGTGTGTGTGTGTGTGTGTGTGTGTGTGTGTGTGTGTGTGTGTGTGTGTGTGTGTGTGTGTGTGTGTGTGTGTGTGTGTGTGTGTGTGTGTGTGTGTGTGTGTAATGAGACACATTGCGTTATCCAACATTGCCAACATGTTTACCCAATGTCACTCTCAAACTATTCTCACTTAGGACATCTCACGCCAAAAAACTGCTGAATCGCAGGGCTAGCTTCCCCGAAAATACTCTCGAAAAACTCTCCTCAAGAGAATCCCTCTTGAAGGACAACAGTTGGATGTTGTCGGAACACTCCCCGTCTCTGGTCCTCATCCAGTGATGGATAACATCATACCGGCTCATCTCACACCGACCGGTATGCATCTTAACAGACAAGCACCAGCTGTCTTTGGCGATATCCTTTGGGATGTTTCTTTATTTTATTCATCCATAAAGATTTATTGATCATTGAGAGAAAAGTCTGTCTTTGTAAGACAACATTTTCATCTGCGAGCTACATCATCTATGGGCACCGGTTCTTTCGGTTTTTTTTTTTTTTTTCCCGAAAAACCTGGAGGTTTTACGATATTTTTATGGGGAATCACATTGGACATCTCTGAGGTTGAAACGTTCCATCGTTTTGGTTCAAAGAGAGTAGAAACGCCACTGCATGGGGGACTCATGTGGCATGTCCGTACCAGGTACATAACTCTATTTATTTCACATACTGCACCAGATCTCCCCCTACTTCCACGCCATCGCTATGAGGTCATCGGTGTAACCGACCTAGCGCTGATCCGGCGCAGGCCTCCTCCGTCTCTCTTTAAAAAAACAGAAACAAAGTGAGAAGTGAGGTTTCCCGGAGGCGATGTATCGAGCTGTTGAAAAGCTTTGTGTCTTCTTGACTCTGTTAAGCTATCAGCTGGCCTCCAGTGGAGTTTCCACACGGTGATGTTTTTGACCTTTTGGTGTGTCTTTCTCTCTCTCTCTCCTCTCTCCCTCTAGATAAACTAAAATGTGTCATAAGATTAGATTCAAATTGATTGTCATTGCACAAGTTGGCGTTTAACCAGAGTGCAAATCTAACAGTAGAGTGCATAGTAATATACAATGTACAGCGGTTAAATAGGATGTAAAAACTAGGTATAAAAACTGGTGTGTTTACATTAAATAGGTATGAGACATGTGCAGATATAGGTGTATATATATATACAGGTAAGTATGTAAGTATCAACAGGTGGTGAGCAGGGGTATGCAGTTTATATCAACAGTTGTAGGTAAATATCTACACAATAAGTGATGAGAGCATGGCGCTCAATAGAGAGTGCATGACATGAGGCTGTGTATCACATGCAGCGGATTCTAGTGTGGCTTGTGTGACTTTATTGACAGGACAGCGAAGACAAGGGAAGTGGACATAGGATCTCAGGTCGGAATCGAACCACAGTTCATCATTTCCCCACGTTTCAACGTGCAAGGCTAATCACTCTTCCAAGTCCCTCACAGAAATATAAACACACACATATATATACTAGTGCACAACCGTTTTTCAGTACTCATCTGAATTATTTATTAGTATTTTATTACTGCCAATTTGCGCTATACGTATTGTTGTATATTGTATATACCCACGTATTACTGTTATAATACTGTAAATTGTGCAATTCATCCGTCTATACATTTAGATTTCATTCAGATTTCATTTAGTTATATTTTGTTTATACTAGTTTAGTTTAGTTTGTTGTTATTTAGTTTTAGGTATTTTTGTTTCAACTGTTGCACCTTAATTTCCCTCGGGATAAATAAAGTCTCTTGAATCTTGAATCTTGAATCTCATCCACCCAGTTTGGACTGAATGGAGTGTTTCATTGTAATCCAAGATGTGCACAGAACCGGAGCACTGGATTCATTTAAGTCTGGCTTACTTCTAAGACAATATATTGGCAGATAAGCTACAGGTCGGTGTAGAAGTTGCGCTTCAGACGGTCCCCGAGTCAGATCTTATCAACACCGCCTTGGATCTGCTCGCACGTGCATGTCACTCATGGACACACACACACACACACACACACACACACACACACACACACACACACACACACACACACACACACACACACACACACACACACACACACACACACACACACACACACACACACACACACACACACACACACACACACACCTGCAGCTCATGAAAGGATCTCTGAGGAGAGTGTCCTGGCCCTGTGTTGTAACGTACACAAAAGAAACACTTTGGTGTAGAAAAACGCTTTTCTTTTAAGTCTTTTAAGTTGGAAACAACACAAAACGTCTCAACCACCTCTCCCGACACCTTCCTGTCCAAATATCCCCCTCTTTTGTCCTGTCTGGTTCACAATGCTCGCACATGAGACAAAAGAACCAAGGGTCCCTGCTTAGCGTGTCAAACGTTGGTCTTTTGTGAAGGAAGACGGGTTTTGCGCATCTACACCATAGAAACAATCGACTCACAACGGCATCCAGTCCAATTTGAACAATGCGGCCAGGCACCGGCGCTTCTGAAACCCCCCCCCCCCCACTTGAGCCAATGAAATCGAAGCATAATCAGCACTAATTATCCGGTTGACGTGTGTTAATCGAGCTCACTTGACACGGCCGCCACCATAACCCACCGGCCCCATTGTTCGGCAAGCCTGTAATTCAGCCACTCAGAGAGCAGTAATTGATCCATCGTGCTTCATGTGTAAACACATCAACCCTACAGTTCCCCTTTACCGCCTCGAGGGTCGGCATTGCACCGTTCGATGACCCCGGGGGGGAAAACGCTGAGAAACTAACTGTAGGATAAATGCTCCAAAATGCCAAAGTGCATAATTAACTCATGTGTATACAGTATATATACATGTTGGACTCTTGTGTGCAGATGATAGGTTCTCTGTGTCAAAGTTGTTGCAAATTGAAAAGGTGCTCTGAAGTTCTGGTTACAATTTCATCTGATGGCTTTAACATGGATCATGTTCAATGTGTAAAATAGACTTATAGGCGGTGTGCATGTTGACGTACAGGATTTGCAAAAGGATGGAATTAACTCTCATTGTATAATGTAACTTGCATACTAATACCAAGGCATTTTTTAAATAAAGCAATAAAAAAACACAAAGGAACAGTACTAGTACAGAAAGAGTGCATGAGTGCATCAGCACAGTGATATAAGGCCAAGGTAATCAAAATAGCTTGTAGCTTTTGCGTTAACAAACCGGCCCTGTGTCCTAAACCTTAGAGCTGTGAAGCTGTGACAGCGTACAGTGCAATATTTGCATCCCGTCGTAGAGGGGGAAAAAAACACTCCTTTCACCCCTCCCTGAATACCGGCTGGGGGATTTCAAGACGCATAAATTCTGAGAAGCTTCTGAGAGGAAAATACTTGTGGATGTTTCCCCTGTTTACCGAGTGAAATGTGGACTGGAAGGAGCTGACCACATCGCCATGGTTACTAAGCGTGTGAGTAGCTTCCTTTTCGTCCAGAGATGGAGGGCGATGCATATGTACAGAAACTTCACGATTTTTAGCTCCACCTGAAAACACAAGGAACGAACGCACAACCTTTGACTTAGATCTTATTTGTCACATATACACAAAAGTATGTACGTACATATATATATATATATATATATATATATATATATATGTATGTACTGTATATATATATATATATATATATGTATGTGTGTGTGTATGTATGTATGTATGTATGTGTATGTATGTATGTATGTATGTATGTATGTATGTATGTATGTATGTATGTATGTATGTATGTATGTATGTATGTATGTATGTATGTATGTGTATATATATATATATATATATGTGTGTGTATGTATGTATGTATGCATAAGAATTATGCATATTAATATATATTCATATAAATTAATAATAATTCATAGTGATTGCGCAAGCTCTGATAAGCTTGTGGGAAGGAACTGTTCCTCGGCCTCTCCCTGTGATTTGTAGCAGCGCAGTCACTTTTGGGGGGGGGGGGGCTGGTTGGGGTGGGGGGGGGGGGGGGGGTCCTTTTCTGGTTCTGCTTATGCATCTCCTGTATGTGTGTAGGCTCAACAGGGAGGGGAGCACGGTGCCTGTAGTGCTGTAGGTGTGGCCAGTTCCCACACCGGGCGGTTACAGCTCTCCGTCGGGACACACTCACACACACACACACACACACACGCACATTAAAGTGCATGGATATAACACACACACACACACACACACACACACATAGACATTAAAGTGCATGGACATAACACACACACACACACACATGGACATTAAAGTGCATGGATATTACACACACACACACACATGGACATTAAAGTGCATGGATATTACACACACACACACACACACACACACACACACACACACACATTAAAGTGCATGGATATAACACACACACACACACACACACACATAGACATTAAAGTGCATGGACACACGTTGCTTGAATATGCATATCATGTCAGTTGTATTATTATTATTATTATTATTGTAGTTGTTGGTGTTGTAGCCCAGGCCGAAGGCAAAAGACTCAAAAGACTCTGTTTCATGTCATGGGACAGTTTTATGACAGACCCGAGAGCGAGCGGGAAGGGCAGTAAATAAACACATACTGAACCGGTTGAATCTGGAAATGAGCCTTTAAGTCTTTAAGTCTCTGTATGACGAAGGAGGGGTGCGCTGTCCACGTTGTGCCCAGACCCTGCGGTGGGGCATCAATGGAAGGCTTCTTTCCCAGTCAGAGGTGGGCACGGCTGGGCCTCTCCTCCCCGACCGGCCCTAGGAGACCCAGGGAGAGAGGCCTGGTTTTGGTAAAGAGAGAGAGAGAGATATACAGTATAGTCCGTACCCTGGAGATGTTTTTGTACGTTATAGTAGGCCACTATATTTTTGGAATATTCTCTTGCACACATGGGTGTGATCTTCGGGTATAGGAGGTGGGATTTGAGTGATTTGAGTTTCCCTCCCAAAGCGAAGACGTGACTTGTCCCTACCAATAGTTTTGATTGACGTGTACAGGGCTGGGAGACTCTTCATTCTTAATTCAAAATGAGCATGCAGCGTGCATCATTACAGCATGTATTACACCATTCACTGCTGGAGACTACCGGTGTCACACCGGTAGGGAAGGTTGTGTTGTCTAAGTTTGTTGTCTCCATTAGCATACTAGCATCCATTAGATACTTTTATCCAGAGTGAATTCAGATACACGCATGGAGCAGGTAGAGGTTAGGGTATTTTGCTCAAGGGACACCTGCTGGTAAATTGTGGACTTACATATGTATGTATGTATGTATGTATGTATGTATGTATGTGTGTGTGTGTGTGTGTGTGTGTGTGTGTGTGTGTGTGTGTGTGTGTGTGTGTGTGTGTGTGTGTGTGTGTGTGTGTGTGTGTGTGTGTGTGTGTGTGTGTGTGTGTGTGTGTGTGTGTGTGTGTGTGTGTGTGTGTGTGTGTGTGTGTGTGTGTATACGGCAGGGAGTCAAACATCCTGACCACTATCCTATCCAGCTTAGCTGTCCCAGGATGGTTTCTTCCAGTGTGTTTATAGCACATTATATAGTACCGTATGTTTCACAATATTTCTCTTGCACACTCGGGTGTGATCTTCGGGTATAGGCGGCGTGATTTGAGTGATTTGAGTTTCCCTCCCAAAGCGAAGACGTGACTTGTCCCTACCAATAGTTTTGAATGACGTGTACAGGGCTGGGAGACTCTTCATTCTTAATTCAAAATGAGCCTCATTACAGCATGTATTACACCATTCACTGCTGGAGACTACCGGTGTCACACCCAGCAGCACAACCTGCAATACACCCGGTGTCGCCGTGGGCCGCAGGAGGGAATCATTAGTGAAAAACAGTGGAGAGAAGAAGCTGTCAGTGAGTGTTAGCAAGGCGTGTCAGTTTCCTCGTCCTTGGCATCCTCAGCCTTTCAGAGAGAGTAACAACACACACACACACACACACACACACACACACGCACACGCACACGCACACACGCACACACGCACACCACGCACACGACACACACACACACGACACACACACACACACACACACACACACACAGACACGACGACAGCACACGACAGCACACACACACATACACACACACACAGTCGTGTAAACCAGCAGGAGATGGAAAAGATGCATCAAAGTGGCGACAGCGGAGCTTGCAAACACAGCGTGGTGGATGGAAGCCCTGAAGCCTGTTTTTTGGTTTCATTCTGGGCTTTATTTGGGGGGGGCTCTCAGTGAATACGGAGGGATTCCTGGAGGTGTTTTTTTACGTGGCCGGTAAACTAAATCAGAAACAAAATCCCCCCCATGAATCAGTCGATTCATGGGGAAAGTGAACAAAGAAGTAAGTAAGAAAGTAAGTAAGGTCAAGATACAAAATGTTTTATTGGCCATTTGCAACAAGCACAATGGAATGCTTACTCCCCATTCCCTCCCGCAGTATGAATTTGTAAAACAATACTATAATAATACTATAGACAATAAAAAATGAACATAAAAAGAACAAAACAATATAGTGGCGGATGATATTTACATGCCAGTGCCAGTAGTGCAGCAGCGTCATGAATACAGTGCAGAACAGTGCAGTTACTGTGATAAGTCCAGAATGTCCAGCAAAGTATGACATCCATCCATCCATCCATCTTCTCCCGCGGAGGTAGCAGCTTCGGCAGGGGACTCCAAACTTCCCTCTCCCTGGCAACATCGACTAGCTCTGACTGGGGGATCCCGAGGCGTTCCCAGGCCAGTGTGGAGATGTAATCACCCCACCTGTACCTCGGTCTGCCCCGTGGTCTCTTCCCAGTTGGATGTGCCTGGAAACCTCCCGGAGCGACCAGAAGCATCCTTACTAGATGCCCGAACCACCTCAACTGGCTCCTTTCTACGCGAAGGAGCAGCGGCTCTACTCCGAGCCTCTCACGAGTGACTGAGCTTCTCACCCTATCCCTCAGGGAGATACCAGCCACCCTCCTGAGGAAACTCATTTTGGCCGCTTGTATTCGCGATCTCGTCCTTTCGGTCATTACCCATTGCTCATGGCCATAGGTGAGGGTAGGAACGAAGACTGATCGGTAGATCGAGAGCTTTGCCTTCTGGCTCAGCTCTCTTTTGGTTACAACGGTGCGCCAAAGTGCACCCAATACCGCTCCCGCTGCACCTATTCTCCTGTCAATCTCACGCTCCATCCTCCCCTCATTCGAGATACTTGAACTCCTTCACTTGGGATAAGGACTCCCTCCCTACTTGGAGTAGACAATCCACCGGTTTCCTGCTAAGAACCATGGCCTCAGATTTGGAGGTGCTGATCCTCATCCCAGCCGCTTCACATTCTGCTGCAAACCGATCCAGTGAGTGCTGAAGGTCACATACTGATGACGCAAACAGGACCACATCATCTGCAAACAGCAGCGATTCAATCCTGATTCCACCATACTGAAACCCCCCCCCCTCCATGACTACGCCTTGAAATCCTGTCCATGAAAATCACAAACAGGATGGGTGACAAAGCGCAGCCCTGGCGGAGGCCAACACCCACTGAGAACAGGCCTGACTTTGCACCGAGAATCCGGACACAGCTCTTGCTTTGGGAGTAGAGAGATTGGATGGCCCTCAACAGTGACCCCCACACCCCATACTCCCGCAGCACCCCCCACAGTATTTCCCGAGGGACCCGATCATATGCCTTCTCCAAATCTACAAAACACATGTAGACCGGATGGGCATACTCCCAAGCCCCCTCCAGGATCCTTGCAAGAGTGAAAAGCTGGTCCGTTGTTCCACGACCAGGGCGGAATCCGCATTGTTCCTCTTCAATCTGAGGTTCGACTATCGGCCGAACCCTCCTTTCCAGCACCTTGGAGTAGACTTTCCCAGGGAGGCTGAGTAATGTGATACCCCTGTAATTGGCACACACCCTCTGGTCACCCTTTTTGAACAGGGGTACCACCACCCCCGTTTGCCACTCCTCAGGCACTGTCCCAGACTTCCACGCAATGTTGAAAAGACATGTCATCCATGACAGCCCCTCAACACCCAGAGCCTTTAGCATTTCTGGACGGATCTCATCAACCCCTGGGGCTTTGCCACTGCGGAGATGTTTGACTACCGCAGTGACTTCCTCCAGGGAGATTGATGTTTGCCGTCCTTCATCCTCCAGCTCTGTCTCTACCATTGAGGGTGTAGTTGGGTTAAGAAGTTCCTTAAAGTGTTCTTTCCACCGCCCGATCACCTCCTCAGTTGAGGTCAGCAATGTCCCACCCTTACTGTACACAGCTTGGATGGACCCACGCTTCCCCCTCCTGAGGCGCCGGATTGTTTGCCAGAAACGCTTTGGTGCCGACTGAAAGTCCTTCTCCATGGCTTCTCCGAATTCCTCCCACACCCGCTGCTTTGCCTCCGCTACAGCCGAGGCTGCCGTCCTCTTGGCCTGTCGATACCTCGCAACTGAGTCCGGAGTCTCACAGGCTAACATAGCCCGGAAGGCCTCCTTCTTCAGCCGGACGGCTTCCCTGACCACCTGTGTCCACCACGAAGTCCGAGGGTTGCCGCCCCTTGAGGCACCAATGACCTTGAGGCCACAACTCTCAACCGCAGCTTCGGCAATAGAAGCTTTGAACAATGACCACTCTGGCTCAATGCCCCCAGCCTCCACAGAGATGCCCGAGAAATTCCGCCGGAGGTGTGAGTTGAAGGTCTCCCGGACAGGGGCATCCACCAGAGGTTCCCAGTTCACCCGCACTACACGTTTGGGCTTACCAGGTCTGTCCAGAGGCTTCCCCCGCCATCTTACCCAACTCACCACCAGATGGTGATCGGTTGACAGCTCTGCCCCTCTCTTCACCCGAGTGTCCAAAACATGCGGCCTCAGGCCAGATGATACGATAACAAAATCGATCATTGACCTTCGGCCTAAGGTACTCTGGTACCA
>CM051020.1:7772834-7802834 GCA_027704905.1 Muraenolepis orangiensis
CTTTCTCCTTTGATTTGATTTGCTTACCCACTGTCTCCTCACTTGTTCTCCATCTTAAACCAGTTACAATAAAAATATGTCTTTTACAGCGTTGATATTGTAATCTTTCCGGTCCATATTGGGCATCATGTTTATAACTGCTTATGTTTATAACGGACTAGAGATAAAATGTAAAATGTACACAAACCGATGTGCACTCTGCACTACTGAGTGCTCCCAAGTTTCCTCGGAAACCTATTGTCGATTCCAGCTCAGCTTGGCGGGAGTGTTTGCTTCTTCAGGAAGCGATGCCAGTATTTCAGTAGTGCGCTAGATGGAGTGTGTTAAGAGGGGGGGAGGAAGACATCACCCATTTTGGAAGAAGAGAGGACTGTTCCTCTCTCACCTCTCTGGCGTCTCGTTTCCAGCCGGCTAAATAAAGCACAGAGTCGTGCTGCCAGAGGACAAACTTCGGCTTAACCTCTCGCAGGCCTGCATCTTCTGGTGTGGCCTGACAGCCAGTCTATGTCTGTAATTGTAGGCACAAGCTTCCCCAAAAAACACAATGAGGAACACTCGGTAGCTTCTCCTGGCAGGGGTGGTGTGTTTGCGTTTGCTTTCGACAGTCTGCCGCCAAACCTTCAAGCGTTTGACGGCAGTTCTAAGTGATTTAAAAGTTTGTCTTTGTCTGAGAGCGGGCCAAAGCTTCCCGGCTTGTGGCAGAACAGAACAGAAGCCCATTGGGCCGGAGTGTGTGTGTGTGTGTGTGGGTGGGGGGGGGGGGTGGGAGGGTGGGGGCTGTGGAATTATTAAGAGACTGGAAAGGGTCCGTCAGGACGGAAAGATAGAGGACCGAACAAACAGGTGCCTGTTCTGCTGAGAGAGAGAGAGAGAGAGAGAGAGAGAGAGAGAGAGAGAGAGAGAGAGAGAGAGAGAGAGAGAGAGAGAGAGAGAGAGAGAGAGAGAGAGAGAGAGAGAGAGAGAGAGAGAGAGAGAGAGAGAGAGAGAGAGAGAGAGAGAGAGAGAGAGAGAGAGAGAGAGAGAGAGAGAGAGAGAGAGAGAGAGAGAGCGAGCTGTATGTGTGAGCTGAAGAGAGAAGAAGTTAGCAAATAATAATAGGGAATAATAGAGAGATGGAGGGGAAGGAGAGACAACCAGCTAGAGAATGGAGTAGGAGCCGGAGAGAGGTTAGAGGTTGACAGAGTGGAAAGGTGAGATGGAAAGAGACCAGCTATGGAGCATTCTGATGCACTGAATGGTGATGAAATATGACAAATGATTGTGTGTGGGTTATGTCAGGAGGATCCGTAATCATAGAGCATTGTTTATGTGTGAAAAGATTTACAGGGACCTGTCCCTGGAAACATAGGTCTGACTTCCTACCCCAGCAGGAACTTGTACTCTCTGATGTCTGTCTGTCTTTCTGTCTGTCTGTCTGTTTTGACCTGAAAGATGGCGTTTGTTGTGGTTACGTTAGTAAGCAAAACAACTAGCAGTTGTGAATTCCTGTTCAACGTTATTTTACTTTTAGCATGAGCCAGGCCTTAGCGCAATTTTCTCTCGCCAGGGATTGTGGGTTCAGCACACCTCAAATCTCTAATATTCATGATGATACAAAGAACTGCTCTTCACATCTCTTATCCCTGTAAGGTTGCATCAGATGTGTGTTTGTATTTGTTGATGCTGTCTTGTCCCCAACTTTGAACCGTAGTTCATTCAGTGATTCGGTAACTCCTTTCTCCGTCTACAGATCCCTTTGAATTGTCAGCCAACTCATAAGGTTCCTCTGTCTTTATCCTTATCTAAAAAATTATTTCACTGTTTAGAGTCAAATGAGACTTATTCAACACACAGTATTCCGCTTCAGTCTTCAAGCATGCTCATGATGAAATGAACCAGACAAGGCATATATATATATACTGTATATTTTCTAAATAATAGTTTATCGTGGCCATCCCCGCAATCCACTCGGTCCCCTGCTGTGACCCCCTAATGGCTTGCAACCCTTTTGAAAATCACTACTCTAGCAGCTAGGTGTTGCTCTTGGCAGTCCGCCTCCTGAACCACAGGATTCCCCCCCCCCTCCGGGTAACTTCCGACTTTTGGTAAACACGACACATGTGAAGCACAGTGTTGTGTCCTGGGGTTTGAACAAGGGGCCTATTGGGCCCACGTGTGAGTGTGCTTTGTCATTATTTAACCTGCTGGAGGTGACGGTGTTTGCGGTGTCTGTCCGCTGTGTCTGTGTGCTTTTCGTGTTTGTGTGTTTGTTGTGTGCACGTAGACACACACACACACACACACACACACACACACACACACACCACACACACCACACACACACCACACACACACACACCACACACAGCTGGTGCACAGCTGTACTATTGTTTTTAAAGATACAAACGGCAAACTGTCAAGTTGCCATTTCCCTGAAAACCGCTGAGAATGAAATTGATAGTTCTGGTCTGAATTGACTTTGCTTTTCTCGCCCTTGTGGCTGATGGGCTTCAGCAGACATCTCTGTCCTTCTCTCTCTCTCTCTCACACTCTCATCTCTCCCTTTCCTTCTCTCTCCCTTTCCCTCTCTCGCTCTCCCTCTCTCTCTCTCTCCTCTCTCTCTCGCTCTCTCTCGCTCTCTCTCTCTCTCTCTCTCTCTCTCTCTCTCTCTCTCTCTCTCTCTCTCTCTCTCTCTCTCTCTCTCTCTCTCTCTCTCTCTCTCTCTCTCTCTCTCTCTCTCTCTCTCTCTTTCTCTTTCTCTCCCCAATTTTTTTGTCTCACTTTATCCCTCTCCATCTCTATTTTGTCTTGCTGCTCTCTGTTTACTTTCTGCTCAGCTGAGGTTGATTTCCCCTCTCTCTGTCTTTTGGCCGTCTTAACTAAACAATGCTACAAGCAGAACTTCATTTCAGTCACCGTTTAGTCCGGGGTGTTTTTGGACCAAATTAAACGCTTCCTCAACATTCAGAACAAATATCTCAGTATTTTATTATCATCCATCTGCGTCTCATTTTCTTCATATAGCCTGTGCATTTATTTATTATTGTTATTATTATTATTATTATCGGTTTCTCATTCCCAAAGCACTGTAGTGTTTCGTCTCCATTGTGTTGTGTTATTAAAAGCCCCTTTCTCAAGATCCTTTCTTTTAATTTCCTCTTATTCTTATTTTCTGTCCGTTGTTATTTTTGCTCTGCTTCATCTTTTCATATTTTTTTTCATTTTCTGTCTGTATTACCCAGCTTTTGTTCCAATGCTATCGCTGTGTCCCATTTGCCGTTTCAACCAACACCAGAACTGGAACCAGACCCACTGGCGCGCGTGTGTGTGTGGTGTGTGTGTGTGTGTGTGTGTGGTGTGTGTGTGTGTGTGTGTGTGTGTGTGTGTGTGTGTGTGTGTGTGTGTGTGTGGTGTGTGTGTGTGTGTGTGTGTGTGTGTGTGTGGTGTGTGTGTGTGTGTGTGTGTGTGTGTGTGTGTGTGTGTGTGTCCTTCTGTGATTGATTCTAAACTGCGGATTAGCCCGGGTCCATTTCCCCGCCTATGTTTAGTGGTTAGCTCTCCACTGCTAACGCTACTGTTAGCCAGCTTTCATTAGTAAGCGCGTTTGTTATTGTAGCTTTGTGTCACTTGCTTTAGCAGCTAACCACTCTGAAAACCAGAAGAATGCGGAAAACCTTTCCGTGAACCGAGGCCTACACAATCACTTAGCTCGTATAGTCTATATAGTATAGTTTTATTTTGTTATGGAATAGTTCATCTGTATCATTCGGTTTTTTTTAAAGATGTACTAAATATTATTTCAACTAAGAGGAATAAAAACAGGAGAAGAAACGGTCAGAAGAAATGTTTTTTTTTTCCACAGAAAATTCAATGAGTTCATTATGTGTATTCCCTGGCCCCTCTGGTCCCCTGTGTATTGGGTAATGTAGTTTTAATGCTTTTTTTTTGTTTTTTGAAAAACAAAATCATTTCATGCGATAAGCCTTTAAGATTTAATTTAACAATGGCTTGCAGTGGCTACGTCATGCCGTGGTCCGACGGCCAATAAGATTGTCCCGTGTGGCCCCTTTTTATAGGCCCAGCCAAAGCATTTTGTAACTATGCGGACTGATGGTATTTTGGTTTAATTTGACTGCTTTTCTCTATGCCAAGCATTTACATCTTACTGGAGCCGCTATTAAATATGAGACTCATTGATCTGATATCCATCCCAAACGACCAGTGGTTAGAGAATCTCAGGAGAAGCTCTTCCTTGTCAGCGTCTCCAGTCTCCATGTCAACGTAACAACATAAACATTAACTAAAGACAACATTGAACAGAAATGTAAGTTTGCCCTTTCCAGCCAAATTAATCTATAAACACACACACACACACACACACACACACACACTTGTGGCCTCCTTAGAAAGGAAAGGTACAGGGTTTGATCACTAATGTCGGTCTACCCCGGTCTACATGTAGACATCCTTGAGGAAGATGCCAAACCCCACCTCCTTAATGACATGTGGCCGAATTCACTGTAGTTTTCTTCGTACAAGAGCTTAAATAGTAAATAGTAACACTTTCACTTTCTCTTTTACTTTCCTTGAATGTACAGGACATCAGTTTGCCGAGCAGATGTGTCTGTCTCATTAAACTGACAGTGCAATAACCAAACATACTTATACATGTTAGTAACCCGGATTTGAACCTCGTTGGCCCTGCAACATCGATCCGGTTTTCCAGATAATGGAAGAAGAAATGTGTCTGTCTCTGTGCCCTCCAGTCCTTCGTCAAACTGCACAGCCACACAGAAAGAATAGTTTGACCTGGAAGCTTCCCAGTTCCAAATGAGAACCAGACTTGTGTACCAAAGTTGACTAGAGAGAGCTTTGGGAAAGCAATCAGGCATGCATTGACGTACATTGATTTCTTGAGTTGCAGTGTTATTTAGTGTGCGCTATGAACCACATGATATTCACAATGATATTCTGGCTTCATTCTATGTCGCAAATTTTTTTTTTGGAGGTTAAGGCTTCTTCTGAATAGAAAAGTTTTGTTTTTTTTCAAAATCGAGCTCCAGCTGAATCCTTTTTGAGGAAGTATGCCATTTCTAAGTTACCAATTCCACAGTAATATTTATCGGTGTTGCTTCAGAAATATTACATTGAATTGTACTTCCGTGGTAGAGCAATGCGATTGGATTCCTTTTGGGATTGGATTTCCATTGGTCAACGTCACGGCCAAAACATATAACATAACCAAGTTAGGTTTGATACAATTTTTGCATGCGCTATTCACACAATAGTGTTGACTGAAAATGCTAAAGAGCATCTCCTATTCTCTTGCTTTGACTGGTAAGAAATACAGGGGTACATTAAGTCCACTTCAGAGCATTTCATAACCATCTGATGAAACATTAAACACATTTAATGATGTATTAATGATGTATTATTCATTCCCTCATTTCATTACATTGCTATTTAGAGCAAGGTTGTGGAGGGTGCTGTTTTTCTTTAGATTCTTTGTTGTTTAAAAGAACATCTGTCTTTCTTTATTGTGGTTTTTCAAATAAAGGTAAATAAGCACATCCGACTCCATTATAAAGCAAGGAAACACGTATATATACTGTTGAAAGTTTGCCAAACTCCTCCTTTGAGTACTGCACATTTGAACTTTGTGTGACTGAAAACATCCTGTGTTTTTTATCATACGGTTCTTTCCCTAAAAATCCACTTGAAGTAAAACAGATGGAGAAAACAAAGTATTCGACCCACGGGCCATCTAAATGGCAATCAATACCGAAAACTCAACTCCTCTCCTATTTCAGGATATTGATTTCATCTGGCCTATATAAAAGGGCTTGCGCCTGAGAATCTCTGAGACAAAAATGGTTAGACTCTTTGTCCTTGTCTGTGTTTTTTTACTCGTGATTTACAGTTAAGCAGCTTCAACAGAGAAGGAAAAACAAATAAAACTTGAAAGGAAAAAAGGTAAAACTGGAAACTTAGTTTCCAGTTGAGGAAATGCCCTCACTCAACCCTGTCAGAACACCAGAAACAGCTGAGTCCAGCCTGGCGACCGTAGCCAAGGTGACTCACTTTATAAGGATGCTGTGGTTGCCAGGGGAGATTGCCATGGTAACCTGCCTACAACAAGGATCCCTGTTTGCAGTCAAACACCAAGCCTTAAACCAAGTTTAAAACAAACTTCTTGTCTCGGTTTATTTAGCGTATCAGCGCAATCAGACATGAAAATATCAGACATGAATAAATTGTGTTAGCAATTACTTCACTTGTTTACTCGTAAGCCCAAGCTGACTAACGTCTGTAATTGCAGGGGTTTCTGAAAGGAGGTGTGCGTGTGTGCATGTGTGTGTTGTTATTGTGAACTGAATCTAGGCCAATTTGAGAATGAATTTCAAGGAGAAGTACAAGGTTGCTAACCTTCTGTCCAGGCCAACTGCTTGGAAGATTGTCAAAGGATTTGCTTGCCGCTTGACTTAATTGTACTGTAATTGTAACGACGCCCTTTTGTTAACAATTAGTGGGGCCGAGTTCCAGAAGAACGCCGCTCGGGTTCGAGTTCCCCCAGCATTGGCCCCATCTGTCTTTTCTCACGGCTCACCACATGATGGGACATTTTGGCCTCTCCCTTTTTCTCCTCTCTGTTCCTTTCCTTTCTTATCCTCTACTGTACTCTACTCCCCTAACCGTCTTACTCTCTCGATCTTCTTCTTCATCCAATTTTGATCCTCTGCGCTCCTCTTCCTCCAATCCTCTCCCTTTCTCCTTCTCTTTCCTCCCCTCTACCCTTCTCTCCTATGCTCTCCTCTCCCTCTCTTCTCTCCTTGCCTCTCCTCCCCTCATCCTCTCTCCCCTTCTTGTTTCCTCCACCCTCCAACCTGAGGCTACTATTTCTACGGGGCTATACGTGACACGTTTCCCCATCTTGCTTGAGGTGAGGCTCGTAAGTGAGAGGGACCGGTACAGACCTTCCGTGGAGGGTTTCCAGTGGATGATGCAAGCTTCTGGACTGGAAGTGACTTGGCCTGCGTATGAAAAGGAGGGGAGGCTAGGGAGCGAGAGTGAAACAGTCCGAGTGATTATGAGGAAAGCCTTGGCTTGTAGGACATCTTGTTTCACTGCAGAGAGACACCGTGAACACGTTTTCCTGGTGAGGTCACTGGACGGTGTTTCCCCCACAACGGTCATTGGCCAGCGTTTCCACAGCAGACATTTATTTTTCATTCATTGGGTTGAAAGACAGATTACAACGAAGGTCTTCGAACTTAGAACCCATTTAGGTTTGCATCGCAGATGGCGCTGTAGTGGCCAATTTTGTGTGGAGTTGCATTTACACAGCAGCTGTGTGTGTGTGAACGTTACGATATAAGAGATTCAAGATGATTTTTATTTGCCATATGCAACAAGTACAATGGAATGCTTACTCCCCATTCCCTCCCGCAGTATGAATTTCCTACAACAATAAAAAAACTAAACTAAACAATACTATACTATAAACAACACTATATACTACCTTCAATATGCTACACATCATATAATTTACATGATATGATGTGTAATGTTGTAATATAATGTTGTAATGTAATGTATACTTTTTCATGTTAGGGAAGACATTCTATTTAGGTCACGGACAAAGAACGGAGCATGCAATGCCATAGTGAGCTTATCCTGGGTTTATCTGGTTGGTGTATTGGGCCGAACCAAACCGACAACCATGACCGAATACCGCAAAACGAAACTGAACCGTAACTCACTTGAACCATTACAACGTTGGCATGTAGTATGTGTGTGTTCATGGTTGTGTGTGTATCTACTGGTATGTACATAATATAGTATGCGTCTCAGAAGTGGGGTTAGGTTAAGTTAGCTTAATAACAACAGAAGTAACAACAACAGCAATGTCAATAACGTATAAGAGTCATTCAAGGTTACCACAACACCACAACACCAACAACAACAAACAACAAAAAAAGGCAGAAAAGGTGGATGAAAGCCAATCATAAAATCCTCATAAACGATCTTCTGTTCGCGGATCATAATTCTGTCAGCGTAATTGATGGCAGGCCTGGGCTCAGCGCCACTGCACTCCTCTGCGCCAGATACAGGTGTTTTGATTTCGGAGGGCTGTTAGCGCATTTGTAAGTCATTTGTACGAAGCGCCCGGTACAGAGGAGCTCCCGCTGTGTTTTAAGACTCACTTAAGAGATGAACCCCGGACCCAGATGTACATTACGATTCAAAACCTGGAGACGGTTGTTGAATGTTTTGTTCACAAGTGGTGTGGGATACACAAGATGTGGGAATCACATGGACTTTGTCAATGTGATTCACTTTACAGAGGAGCAGTGGCATTTGGGGGATGACATCCAGACAGGAACACAAACACCTAGGGAACGAATGCAAATGCTCACATCCTATATGACCCAGACAATATGTATATATTGTAGGCCTGAATGACCACCAGATGTCTTTATACATCACTGCATTGTGTTTATGAAGGCCATTCAATGAGGGACTGGCACCTACATAGTTTGATGAGATTTAGCTTGCTTGTGTATTTTTTCTTCCTGTTCACCATACAGCATCATACAGTACTCTGGTCAGAGTTTGGTACTTGCCCATCCCTTGACAGATCAAAAGCCCTACATTTACAAAAAAGTATAAAGTTTCACAGAGGTGAAACACAGAGGTGTTTACAGTACAGGACTTTCTTTTGTTTTTCTTTTGACAAAAGCTGAAAACTTTGAAACATAATTGACTCTTGATGGAAGCTTTCACAACTGTTTATCCACTCTCGTCTTGGAAAGGACAAAGGACTGCTTGCCATTGCATGTCATAATAATACACAAACACACACAGTCTTCTTATTCCAATGATTTCTCTTTTACATATGGCAGCGATCTCTGGATGAGCTGCCTCTGGTGAGTGTGTTTGTTCCAAGTGTGTTTCTTGCGCAGAGACAAGACGGCAGGTACTAGAATACTCTGGGATCTTCTGGAATACTTTGTAATGTTCTAGGCTATTCTAGAATACTCTGGGATGTTCTAGGATACTCTTGGATATTGTAGAATACTCTGGGATGTTCTAGAATACTTTAGGATATTCTGGAATACTCTGGGATGTTCTATACTACTCGTGGATGCTCTAGTATAATCTGGGATGTTCTGGAATACTCTAGGATGTTCTAGAATACTTTAGAATGTTTTAGGATACCTTAAGATTTTAGAATACCGTGAGATTCTACAATATTCTAGGACTGACAAGAAGAATCCCTGGGATTCTATAACATCTCTGTGCTACGTTTAGTTTTTAACTACCTGAAGGAGGAGAGGAGAGGTCAAGTTCTACGGTACATCTCTTCTTCACACGTACAAGTACTTTCATCACCCGCATACACACGGACAAGTACTGTACACGCAGAGACAGCAGACACATTCTCACACCGCTGTGTGAATGGCGTTGCGTGCCGCGACGTCTAGTTTGATGTAAAACAGTAAAAGTAAAAGTGTTATCATCTGTTAAAGAAAGCATTCCGCCTTACCTGAATTTTCTGTATGAGATCAATACATGTTTTATCTGTTATCTATATGTTTTAACCTCAGGAGCACCACATCCAAAACCATCCATCATTGTTATTGCCAAACCGATATATTAGAGTTATCATTGGAACATTATGTTTCCAGTCTCTTTCCACCTCAATGAGTCCCGTATGCCTGCACTGATGAGTCGGAAAGGAGACATGGTAAAGTTTGCATCTCAACATAAAGCTAAACATGCTTTATCTGCGTTATCGGGCCGCCACGACACTGACGGAGAGTGAATGGGAGGGGATGATGGAGGTAATGGACAAGGGGGCATTCCCTGGCTGAATGGGACCACACTCTTGCCGTGTGTGTGTGTGTGTGTGTGTGTGTGTGTGTGTGTGTGTGTGTGTGTGTGTGCGTGTGTGTGTGTGCATGTGTGTGTGTGTGTGTGTGTGTCTTCTGCCATGATGGTTCCAGCTTGTTGTTTCAGCAGTGGGTCAACGGCACACACAGGCTAGGTTTGTTGTCTTGTTACTAATTATAGAAGTCTGACCCCGAGGATGACCTGGCTGGTAGCAGTGTTTATCTTTAGTCCCCTTTGGTTATTACCCTATAATGAGGGTCTTGGTCTCTCTCTCTCTCTCTCTCTCTCTCTTGCTTTACTATTTGTCTTTCTCCATCTCTTTCTATTAGTCATTTACATTACGTCTATCTCTTTCATTATCACTATTTTCTCCATTTATTATTTGGTCTTCACTTATTCATCAATGTATTATGTTCTTCCACCTTCCTCTTTCCTTTCTCCTGCTCCCTTCTCTTCTCTTGCTTTTTTGATCTCTCTTTATTACTCTTTATTTTGTCATCAATCTGTCTTTCCCCCAATGTTCCCGACTCTCTCTCTCTCTCTCTCTCTCTCTCTCTCTCTCTCTCTCTCTCTCTCTCTCTCTCTCTCTCTCTCTCTCTCTCTCTCTCTCTCTCTCTCTCTCTCTCTCTCTCTCGCTAGCCTTATCTATGTGTATGTCTGTATCTCTCTTGTGTTTCAACAGCGGTTGTATCCTCCAAGTCTGCCTGATAAGAGGATATTCCCCCCTCTGTTTCTTTGTGTGACTCAGGCCAGTCTGTTGTCTGAACTAACATTGCTGTCTAAGGTCACTAAGACATTTGTCATCCCTGTTTAAGAAGTCCCGTCGTTCTTTCCAATGTCTCCTATCGTAAATGTGTACTCTCTTTGTTAATAACTCCTTAAAAGGTTAGTTACTATGTCTTGGCTTCGAAACCCAACAGCGATTCATCCTCCTTTTCAGGACAAGATGGTTATTTTAAGTTGATGGTTGTTGAATCAATGAGTTTGACCCCTGGTTTACTCTAATGAATAGTTTTCAACAGCCTTCAAGTGGTTCAGGGTTGACTTCATGACAGCGAGGGCGCTTTGCCTTTGAAGGTTGACCGCACTGAAATGGGGATGGCCATTCAGCATTAAATAGAACCCTGATGTTTCCTGACGCCTGAAACTAATTAATATGGTTGGATATCATCGTCCACCAAATAGCCAATGATGATGATGAAGTATAGGCTATTGTATATTATATGGCAGATGGTTAGCATGTTTTTTGCCATAATGTTAAGCTAATTTGTCCGGTGCATTTGAATGTCTTAGTAATGGCCCATATTGAAACTACGGTTCAGTTGACATTGAGCCAGACTGCCGTTAAGAGGCCATTAAGAAGATTCTGAATGTCAGCCCAAAAAAAGCGACACTGGAGCAAAACCTTCTGCTGCACTAAAAAGCTTTCAGACAAACCTGGACATGAACCGCGTCTCGTCCTGATCTGGGTGCAGTCTGGGTTCGAGGCCCCGTGGGGTCATCTGTGGAGAGAGAGCTACCAAACGGTTATTTATACAGCATTGTGAAAATAGAAGGACAAAAAAATGTATGTATGGGAGGCGGTGGGATAGCCGGAGACTGGACCTGGCACAACCCAGAGGAGAAGCTCTCTCCTCAGAAAGCCCTACCAGATGTTCACCCTCCTCCTCCTCCCTCCTCCTCCTCCCTCCTCCTCCTCCTCCTCCATCGTAGTAATAGTTCGTACCAGAATCTCCTTCGGGGGGTTATACAGACGCGCCCCAGGAACCCCGTACCAGAGCCAGGAAAAGAGACGTTTTATGAGAGATTTTTTTAGTACACTTTTTCGAAAGATACAGAAGAGCAAAAGGATATTATATACAAAGAAGATATAAAGAAGATATTTTTGAAGCCTTTCCTTTGGGTTTTCAAAGGAAAAAAACAACGGCTATTTGTTTCATTATATATGTATTCATATTTTTGGGAACAACGTTCTTGTAATGGTGACAAATCTGCAATTATTAGAGAAGTACTCAGGCGCATGCGTGCATTTACCAAAGCGGGAGAAACATCCTGTGTGTTACACTCAAGCACGTCTTCAAAGTAACATTTTGACGTCTTTTAAGATAAATCTAAAACGTTTTTTCCCCCCCGGACCTAAGATGTGTGACTACGTGCGGTCTTTCATGCGCTCCGTTTATAGAGTGAGCGAATCTCACACTGTGGTGGTTTAGGTTAGCTTGGAGGAGCGCTGCGCGGCGTGTGTTGAATGATTACATCTCTCTTGTACTCATCTTCACGGGGAACCCCCTCACTTTATCTTTTCCATGTGCCTCATCATCGTTACAATAATATTATTCTCATCGTCCAGGATCGGTCGTTCACACCCCATCCAAATTGCACATATCTCAATCTAACATATCTCAATATTGCAATTGTTTCCACAATAACTACTCCAAAAACTCCAATCTAATGTGACAGTATTGACATACTCCCATTTTTAACTCTCCTTAACTCTAATAAACAGGGTATCCAGGGCCAAAATGGCGTTTGCTCTGAGTGTATTTTGTATCCTAGTTTGTTGAGTGGATTTGACACCTGGGCTCCGAGTCCATGTTCTCTACAGCTGGTCAAACACAGCTTGGGCTGAGTTGACACAACACACTGCCTTTAATATTGAGGGGGCAGGGGGGGCATTTCACCCCCTGCAGTTGCTCAGCTTGGAACAGCTCTGTCTGTTCAGTGGGAGGGAGGTGGAAGGGGGGGATGGGGGGGGTGGGGGAGGAGAGAGTGGGGTGAGGTGGTGGACACGGAGGAAAGGGAACTGTTTGAGCGATGATCCTGTTGAAAATCCTGATTTGTTTAGTCGTTGGGCAGACGGTTTTTATCCAAAACGAGTTTCTTCAGATGCAGGCCATTAAGGAGCAGGGCATCAAACCAAGGACTCTGTCTTTGGGCTGGGAGTGGGATCAATCTCATCACCGGGCTATCCTGTTTGTCCTTGATCTTATCGCTGGGCTATCCTGTTTGTCCTTCCAAGTTCAAAAGAAACCTTCTCCCCACCCTTCTTTCGTGTGTCAATGGCAGCTGCACCAGTACCAGGTCAGGGATGGGAGGAGAAGGGGAAGAATGAGGAGAAGGGAGTGAGGCAATCTCTTAAAGTTCAACCAAATGTTTAGATCTGAGTGCTCAGGCTGGCTTGGGGGGGGGCGAGAGTGTTTTAGAAGTGAGGGAACGTGCATCAAAACCTTGTGGGACCGGCGAAAGAATTGTTCTGAGAAAACGTGCTTTTCTGTCGGCTTACTGGCAGGGTTTCCATGGCAACATGTGCATCGTGATGCTGTTCTACATTAAGCCATGGGCCGGTTTTTTTTGTTCTGGTTGTGTGTTTTCCTTCGCCGGTGGTTGGTAATCGTAAAAGGTCCTTTGTTTTATGATTACTTATTGTTATTTTTAAGAAATCCATAAACATGGGAACCGCCTTAAACAGCAATATAAAGTAATGTATTCAGCAAACGCAATCAAACAGACACAGTTGGACGGCATCACTGCGGTTTCACCAAAGTCTTTAAAGTGAGTCTAAACGTGTCGCCAGAACAGTAAAAACAAGACAAGCTGTTTGAGTCGCTGCACCTGCTACTGTGACCTCTGAACTCTGAACTCTCTGTCTGTTCTCTTGTACCGACACATGAATGTCCAGCGATCCAAGGTGGATGTGCTACATGTCATTAAGCATGGAGCAGGTAGGCGTTAGGGCACCTTAAAGATGCCTCTAGGTATACTGTGGCTATGAGGGTTCAAACCCAGAACCTTTTGGCTGGGAAAAAAACCCTATTACTAAATATGAAGTTCAACTTTATTGACTTCAGCATTTTAACAAGGCCTTCAAACAAATAACGCTACACAACAACCGACTCAAACCAATGCCAGTGCTCCCAGCTGAACGGTATACAATGGACGTCTTTATGTCTATATACTGTGCATGCCTGTTACTCAACGTTAAAACCAAAAAAGAAACTAATTCTGCTTTGATGTTCTACATTGACGTGGAGGGTCTCCAAGTGAAAAAAGTGGAAGAAAAAAAAATACGAAAAACATATTTTCATTACAAAGATTATACTGTTCTCAGCGCTGGCAGCGGCAAAATGTTGCCTCGTGATGGAAGATAAGCGAGTTGACTTGGTGTGTGTGTTTGTGTGTGTGTGTGTGTGTGTGTGGTGTTTGTGTGTTGTGTGGTGTGTGGTGTGTGTGTGTGGTGTGGTGTGTGTGTGCCCATCAACCTTGCGAATACTTGACCCACGCTGACCCCTCCCACCCCCCCCCCCTCCCCTCCACAAACAAAACTCTCTGGTCCCCTGTGGAATTCTATATGGGTACCAGAGCAGGAGAATGGAAGAGCCTTCACTCTTTATCATATCAATGACCTTCATGCCCCCTGCCCCCCCCCCGCCTCCTTCCTCCTTCTCCCACCCCGCCTCCTGCCCCCCCCCCGCCGCCTCCATCCTCCTTCTCCCACCCCTTGCTACTCTCATGTTTACTTCAATCACTTCTCTACCGAGGTTTCAAATAATTACCAAACACACTTTGATGCTACAGGGGATGCCAACAGCCCTCCCTTCCCTCCCTTCCCCTCCCTCCTCTGTGAGTCACCAAGGCGTCAAGCCCCACCCCCCTCCGACAACAGCTCACTCTTAGCTCCACTGATTACGTGTCCTGATTTGACATCATTCAACGCACAGTGAAATGTTTCCTCGCCAAAGGTGTTGTTTTAGCACTCGCCGTCGCAGCATCGAGAGTCGCGCTAAGCTAGTTTAGCTCTTTATAGTAAGTAACACGCCGAAGGGACCCGAGGAAAAGATTGAAGATGAAAATAACCCTTCAGACGTGTTCAACGCCACCCGGCCCCCCCCTGTCCCCCGCCCCCCCCGCCCCCCGTCCCCCGTCCCCGTCCGACCCCTTGGCCCCCCTGCGACCAGTCTGTCGTTAGTAGGTCATTATGGGAGGTTGCTTCCTGCTCCACGGTCTGTTGGGTTTGAACTCACTTGACCTCTGACTCCATTGTAAAAAAAGCCTCTTTAGGTAATGTGAGCCAGAAACACTGTTTGCGTTGTGTTGGGTGTTTGGATGCCCAAAGGTTCTGAGTTCAATTCCCGAATGTCTCCACCTCCTGTATGTATCTTTGAGCAAGGGGCCCTTCCAACTCCTTAATGACATTAATTATACAAAAGTAAATAGTATAATCAATCCATCTCTCTCTCTCTCTCTCTCTCTCTCTCTCTCTCTCTCTCTCTCTCTCTCTCTCTCTCTCTCTCTCTCTCTCTCTCTCTCTCTCTCTCTCTCTCTCTCTCTCTCTCTCTCTCACCATCAGTAGCTAGCCAAACATGCTAACAAGTGTTTGTTTTCCCCCTTCAGTCTTGACGTGTGCTCCATACATACCTACACATATACATATTAATATTTATATATATATATATATATATATATATATTTATAGTTTACATAGCCTTAAAGGCGGTGCAGGTCTGAGGAGTGGGGGACCACCGGTGTCGCCTGAGGGCCCTGGATCACGGAGCAGAGTTCTGCTGCTTGTTTAATGATAACTGGACCGTAGTCAAGAATGCACTCCAGCGATCACACGCCCCCCTACTACACACACACACACACACAGACACACACACACACACACACACACACACACACACACACACACACACACACACACAGACACACACACACACACACACACACACACAGACACACACACACACGCACAGACATGCACACACTCCCAGAGCCCCTGTTCCGACCGCACCACCCCTGTTACACATAAGGACTCTTTGTGTGTGTGTGTGTGTGTGTGTGTTTGTGTGTGCGCGCACGTTTTTGTGTGTGTGTGTGTTTGTATCTTTGTGTGTGTGTGTGTGTGTGTGTGTGTGTGTGTGTGTGTGTGTGTGTGTGTGTGTGTGTGTGTGTGTGTGTGTGTGTGTGTGTGTGTGTGTGTGTGTGTGTGTGTGTGTGTGTGTGTGTGTGTGTGTGTGCGTGCCTGTGGTTATCTGTGTGCATAAGAGTTTATCTACTACCCTCTTATACTCTCTATGTTCCCCTTCTTTCACTCTCTGTCTCTTGTCTCTTTCTGTCTCTCCTACACACACACACACACACACACACTCAGCCCATACACCAGAAGTGTGTGTGTGTGTGTGTGTGTGTGTGTGTGTGTGTGTGTGTGTGTGTGTGTGTGTGTGTGTGTGTGTGTGTGTGTGTGTGTGTGTGTGTGTGTGTGTGTGTGTGTGTGTGTGTGTGTGTGTGTGTGTGTGTGTGTGTGTGCATGTGACAATTCATGCACTGTTAATATAAAAAAACCTCTGCTCGATAGTGTTGTAAGGTGTAGCCTTAGGCTGGGATCTGTACATGCATAATCGGCCAACACATACTCGGCCAGCATAGGAAACTGTAAACTGTATATGGCCACTATAGAAACACAGTTGTTCAAATCCTCCTCTGAAAGCTTCATCCACTGGCACGTTTGAGTACAATCTCTGACAACAAAACGGGAAACAAGGCGTAACCCTGCGCTGCCTAGCCTAGCATAATAGCGTAGCGTAGTATCGTGATGGTCCAGTGGTTGCTAATGAGGCCGGAGGAGACACTATGAGAGACACCTGTACTGAATCTGAGTCTCCTGTGGTATGTGTCATTCCTCCAGAAACCCTGCGGCACAATGCGGTTCTTCACATAATTACACTGTCTGCTTGCTTTGAATTCTGAATAACTGGGAAACATTTTGTGAGCCCTCAACATGTGGTTCAGGTTTGTAATGCACACCGAGAAACAACATCAATTATATACAGTATGTATACTTAATTTCACTACATTCCTACAGTTCAGGTCTTATGGTGTCCTTTTCCTGTCAAGGGATTGCTTATCTTTTCCTGTTTGCAGAGTCAACCCCCGTGTTAATGTCCCTTAAAACGTTCCCTTTTTACTTATTCTCTGCTACTGTTCCTGTGTGGGGCGGGGGGGCGAGTGAGATGCCTCTCACTGCGCTCTTATTTTGAAAGCTAAATTGCACTTCGGTTCTTCATTAACTCATATGGGAAAAGTAGTAACCTCGTGGTGATTGTCAGTTCATTGCTGCACCTGGCTCCTGTCCACCTCCGACTTCACTTGACGCCGTCTTGGATTTTCCGCTCAGAATACACCTTCCTGCTGGCTACCACGCTCACGATGACATATTCATGACAAGGCCCTGGGAACAGAGAATCCATCCATCAATATTTGACCTCTAAGACGTACAATTCAACAGCGATGGAGAGCTTGAGGGGGGGGTGGGGGGGTGGGGGTGGATTTTGGCTCCTATTGTCTTAGCTGAGTCATACTGGGCCCTGCTGAGTTGATTTTTAAAAACACACAAGAGAGGGGAGAGCCAATATTTGATGGTCACCAAGGGGTCGGATTTTTCATGGGAAATCCTGCTGTTGCAATTTGGATTGTGGTCTGGCGGTTTGGCTCTGGGTTATGTGTATTTATTGTAAGCACTGTTCGCTGTTGTCTGTCCGTCTGTCCGTCTGTCCGTCTGTCCGTCTGTCCGTCTGTCCGCCTGTCCGCCTGTCTGTCTGTCTGTCTGTCTGTCTGTCTGTCTGTCTGTCTGTCTGTATGTCGGTCTGCCTGTCTGCCTGTCTGCCTGTCTGCCTGTCTGTCCGTCTGTCTGTCTGTCTGTCTGTGTCTGCCTGTCATGCCTTCCTACCATTCCTTTACTCTTACTCACTCTCTTTCTTTCATTATTTATTTTCTTTCTTTCCTTCTGTCTCTCTTCTTCTGCTCCCTCAGGTTTCCTCTGTATTCCACCTCTGTTCTGCTCTGTGTCCATCTCTCATCCCTCATCTCTCACACACATACACACGGGAAGAGACAAAAGAACAAAGAAACTCAACATCATTTACTAGTGCTGCAGTTTCTCCTGAGCAACGGGAGAACCCCTGCAGCACTCGTGTTGTAGGAGCCAGACGGAGATGTAGTAAAATTGAACACCGTTGAGTCTGAGAGACAAAGGGACGTCATGGAAACTGTGGATGGCTGAGACCGGAGCCAAATCTCCTGCTGTCACAAAGCGTTACCGTGGAACCTCATTTCCCCCCCTCATCCGCTCCTGTGTACTCTTGTGGATCATTTGGACCACGTTCCTGTCATTTAACAAGACCCCCCCCCCGTCAGAGACATGGGACCATGGATATTCATATGAGGGAAAGAATTTCCGGGTAGAAATTCTAGCGTGGCTCCTGGAAATGACACTGATATGGGCCCCCTGAGCATGGCCTTTCACCTGGAAATGACACTGATATGGGCCCCCTGAGCATGGCCTTTCACCTGGAAATGCAATGATAAGCAGAAAAGGATCAAAAAAGCAGAGGGAGAGAGAGCGAGATGGTGTGTGCGTGTGTGCGTGTGTGTGTTGTGTGTGTGTGTGTGCATGCGTGCACGTGCATGCGTGCAAGTGACATGTACATTTGAACACACATGGGTTTGCAGTATACAAGGTGAGAGAGAGAGAGAGAGAGAGAGAGAGAGAGAGAGAGAGAGAGAGAGAGAGAGAGAGAGAGAGAGAGAGAGAGAGAGAGAGAGAGAGAGAGAGAGAGAGAGAGAGAGAGAGAGAGAGAGAGAGAGAGAGAGAGAGAGAGAGAGAGAGAGAGAGAGAGAGAGAGAGAGAGAGAGAGAGAGAGAGAGAGAGATAAACAGCGGATGGGACAGAGAAAGAGAGGACAGCTGGAGAAAGACAGGTACTGCAGACTAGGGCTGGGCAATATATACAGTATGTATATGATATGAGATTGAATGACCAGAAAAGCTACATATTATTGTGATCATTATCGAAAAAATTAATGACTAACAGTATATCGGGATAGAAGATGTTAGCCATATCACCCAGCCTGGCTGCAGACTGCTGAATCGGCCTTGTCAGATTGCTATTGAGCCATCTGGTTCATCTCTCTCTCTCTCTCTCTCTCTCTCTCTCTCTCTCTCTCTCTCTCTCTCTCTCTCGCTCTCGCTCTCGCTCTCTCGCTCTCTCTCTCTCGCTCTCTTTCACACTGAAAGAGCCCCACTTGAAAGCTAAAAGCCTGTAAAAAGCTCTGTGTGTTTTTATATGGACTGTTTCCCCATGACGTGAGGGGTCCCTGGGATGGCGTTAAGGAGCCGTGGCGCAGACTTTATAGGGGGGGAGGTGGACAACGAGCGCGTTACGTGGAAGAGCCTCAGCCAAGGGTCGTCTCACCAAATCATATGATCCAAATCAGAGGAGCTGCTCTGCACGACCTACTGTAGTTTAAATTAAAAAAACAACTGGACTGGGTGCATAATCGCCATAGGAAGCTTGGTTTTCTTTTTTGCGGCATAAAGCTTCAAGATTCAAGATTCAAGATGTACACACACGGTAAAATGAGTTTCTCTGCATTCAACCCATCCTAGTATTAGGAGCAGTGGGCAGCTATTGTATATACAGCTGCCCGGGTAGCAGTGTAGGGGGTCTAGTGTCTTGCTCAAGGTCACCTCGGCAGTGCCCAGGTGTTTCAGGGACTTCCACCGGGGACCTTCTGGTTCTCAAGCCCAATCCCACCAGACTGATCTATCCTGCCGCACCTTTTATTTACCATGCAGCTTGAAATTCAACGACAATACTATGCTATGCTATAATAACCTATGCAATACTATACTACACTATACGATACTATAAACAACACTATATACTACCTACTATTTACTATACTATATACCACTATACTATAACAATAGTATACAGAATCAGAATAACTATTAAGTGACTGACGGATGATACAGCACTACCTCTGAGGCAGTGTTATGAACGTTGCCAGGTGTTCGACAAACACTTGAATGCGTTTTTTTCCTCTTGTGTGTGTCACTGACCTTTATTTGTGTATGTGTGTGTGTGTGTGTGTGGCCCAAGATGTTTGAGATGGTGAGGAAATGGAAATACAACAACATTCAAACCCTCTTCTCGTGGCGTTCCCCAAGCCGCGGCAGAACCATGCGGTCCAACAAAGAGCGTTCTGTTTCAACGCACCATTCTCTCAACCCGCAAAGAGACACACACAGATGTCTTTGTGTGTTCACGCTCCCATTGAGTCACCAACACGTGGGCTACAGGAAAGTCAACGTGTTAATACGTAAACGAAACACTTAATGCATTGTAGCTGGATGCTATGATCGAAACCTCACAATATCATGGACTTTTAGCACTTTTATCCGAAGCGCTTCACAAGTCATGCCTCACATTCACCCATTCATCCACACATTCATCCACCGATAGCGGAGTCAGCCATGCAAGGAGACGACCAGCACGTTGGGAGCAGTTAGGGTGTCTTGCTCAAGGACACCTCTACACTTTTGCTAGGAAGAGCCGGGGGATCGAACCAGCAACCTTCCGGTTGTGAGGCGACCGCTCTACCTCCTGAGCTATACTGCCGAGGAGGACACCGGGGCCTAGCGGAGTGTGTCTGACGGAGGAAGACACATCTGGTCACCCCAGGTTGTGGGTCAGTAAGTGTGTAGCTCTGTAAATCTATTGGTTTGCGCAATCCAAACCAACCAGGCAACATTCAAAACTATAGGAACCGATATTGGCATCATGAGAATTGGAATCATAGGCTTTTTGATTCTCGCCTTGCTCATTTTGTTATAGTCAAGCCAAGTCAAGCAGACAGCAGTTATAAAAATAAGTCATAAATGCATCACTCTATAAAACAAACACTTTTCTTCCCGCGTAAACAATAACAACACAACATATGTTGACATACGTATGAGCGCCTAGCAGCCATGCACACGGGAGACTTTTATTTACAGGGTTGCAGTGAATCAAGCCCATTGATCACAGGGGTGAGCTGTAGCGGGTGTTAGCCTGTGATCAGGCTAAAGCTGTTGTGTTAGCAGTTAGCGCTGTACTTGGCCACCGTTAGCGCAGCGCTTACAGTCGGCCTTATGCTATCTGGGGGGTCCCCACAAGCACCTGGCAACACACACACGAGCACGCACGCATGCACAGACAGACAGGCACACACACACACACAGACAGGCACGCACACACACACACACACGCGTGTGAGACGAGGCCCCTTTCCAGGAGACTAGACAAATAACCTGGCTTTTGACCTACTTCCTGGTTTCAAAGCGGCGCGTGGCTGACATCACTCTCAACCTGCCAATCCTCTCTTTCCTGCTGACTCATCTAGCCAATAGGAAAGACACAGTGGAAATACTTGAATGAAGCTATATGCATAATAGGATGAATTGGTATCGAGTGTAGAATATATATATGTATATATATATACATATATGTATATGTACAGTATATGTATAAAGTAGGGTGTAATAGAGTAGAGAATAGAGAGCATAGTAAAGAATATATAAGAACTTAAATTGAGAACTAAATAGAAAAGAGCATAAGGTACAGTGGAATAGAGAGTAGATCATAGAATAGGATAGAGTAGAGTCATGGACTTATCTAGACGCTATGGCCAGAGACACAGGACTCCAAGTGTCCCATTGTCTTTCATGTTGACAGCGGTCAACAGGTGATGATGATGATGATGATGATGAGAAGGATGATGATGATGAGGATGATGACAGTAGAATACAGACGTAGACCTAGCTTTTTTTTTAAGTGCCTCCTTATCTGTGCATTTGGTCAAGCCTGTGAGCACTTAACTTTATCGTCGAGCATAAAATGTAAGTTATCTAATAAAATGCCCCTTCTCGGTGGTGAGATTTACAGGGTTGTTCACAACCCTGTAAACTCGGATGGACTGTACCTCACTTGTAAACAGTGGTGCACCGATATGACTTTAGACATGAGAGAGAGAGAGGGAGAGACAGAGACGGAGAGACGGAGAGAGAGAGAGACGGAGAGAGAGGGGGACAGAGGAGGAGAGAGAGGGGGACAGAGAGGGGGAGAGAGAGAGACCTAGACGGAGAGAGAGAGAGAGGGGAGAGAGAGGGGGAGAGAGAGAGACCTAGATGGAGAGAGGGAGAGAGAGAGGGGGAGAGAGAGAGACCGAGACGGAGAGAGGGAGAGAGAGAGGGAGAGAGAGAGAGACCTAGACGGAGAGAGGGAGAGAGAGAGGGGACAGAGGAGGAGAGAAGGGGGACAGAGAGGGGGAGAGAGAGAGGACCTAGACGGAGAGAGGGAGAGAGAGAGGGGGAGAGAGAGGGGGAGAGAGAGAGACCTAGATGGAGAGAGGGAGAGAGAGAGGGGGAGAGAGAGAGACCGAGACGGAGAGAGGGAGAGAGAAAGGGGGAGAGAGAGGGGGACAGAGAGAGACCTAGACGGAGAGAGGGAGAGAGAGAGGGGGACAGAGAGAGACCTAGACGGAGAGAGGGAGAGAGAGAGGGGGAGAGAGAGGGGGTTAGAGAGAGACCTAGACAGAGAGAGCGATGGATTTACAGTGGCAGCAGCAAGTTGATGACATGCGGTGGAACCATGACACCACAGGAGCTTTGGTTTTGTAACCAAAAGTTCTGGAGTCTGTCCTCCAACTACTTTGCTCACTTTATGGTTTACTCGCTCTGGTGGAGGCAAGTGTGTGTGTGTGTGTGTGTGTGTGTGTGTGTGTGTGTGTGTGTGTGTGTGTGTGTGTGTGTGTGTGTGTGTGTGTGTGTGTGTGTGTGTGTGTGTGTGTGTGTGTGTGTGTGTGTGTGTGTGTGTGTGTGTGTGTGTGTGTGTGTGTGTGTGAGCACAGCTGTGTAGACGTATGCATGTCTTTAGTTTGTTCACAAGCGCAAACTCCCCCTACCTCTCTCTCTCTCTCTCTACCTCCTTTTGCACTCTCTCTCTCTCTCTCTCTCTCTCTCTCTCTCTCTCTCTCTCTCTCTCTCTCTCTCTCTCTCTCTCTCTCTCTCTCTCTCTCTCTCTCTCTCTCTCTCTCTCAAGCGTAGACACACACACATCTTCAACAATCCAAATACATTCAACATGATGAGGGAGTAATTATTATTAACTGCTATTTATTTCAGCTCTCTCCCTTTAATAAGAGAGAGAGATGAAGACACACATTTCCCGATGATGCTTTCATTTTAGTTAATAGCAGCTGCCTCACGGACACCCACCACGTTGCACACTCATACACACACACACACAAACATACCGACACACACACACACACACACACACACACAAACATACCGACCACACACACACACACACACACACACACACACACACACACACACACATACCGACACACACACACACATACCGACACACACACACACACACACACACACACACACACACACACACACACACACACACACACACACACACACACACACACACACACACACACACACACACACACACACACACACACACACACAGCCATCGTTAACATTCATAACACATTAGCCGAGAACATCTTTGCTAGAGCGTTTGTCATACCACGGCTCACCATAGCTTCAGAACCGTCTCCCTGTTGGCTTCTGTTCAACAAGAGTTTAACCAGATATACTGGTCCCACGATGACCTCATCCACAAAGAGTGTGTCTTATTGACATTCCTGTAGTATACTGTAGGTCTTCAGGGAGGAAATCAACCCTTTCAGATTTAACATCCAACAACATCCACAAGAACCTCCTGGTTTGTACCATATTGTATCACTGTGTGAGGTACCGCACTAATTTTTAGCTGTTGCTAAATCCATGTAGTCATTTAGCAGACCCCTGTTTCCGAAGCGACTGACAGTGAATTCAGATGCATGCCGTTAAGGAGCAGGTAGGGGTTGGGGCACCTTGCTCAAGGATGTCTGCAGACATTAGGAATTGAACCCTGGCTGGCAGTCAAATACCCTGTCCCCCCCCCCTGTCCCGTCCCCACACACACACATTTCCCAGTGCATGTGAATAGTATACCACCCAAATCACGTCGAAATCCAACATTTCCTGCAACAAAAGCGGATAAGCTTCAAAGTCTGATTCTGTTTAACACAAGCACACAACATCGAGGGATCACTTGGCTTATTCCAGCCTTATCCTCCCTTCAAGAGAGTGCCCAGAGGACCACGCTGATTGCGTGATCTTGCAAAGGTCCCTTCAGAGAGCGCCTTGAAGCCATTACGGCGATGTTGGGTAACGAATCGACTGCGACTCTCTCATCCTCCCTTCTGTTACCGGGCAGGTGCTGCCGAGGTTCAGCCAGGACCCCATCACACCGCGACCCCTACTTCCTGTGATGGGGGGGGGGGGGGTGTGAACATGTCCTGTCCGGTCCCCGTACGCTCTTCTCGTTCTGAACGGGGCGTTGCTGGTTCGCGTTGATTTATAGGATTTGGATCTGTGAATGTGAACGAGGAGAGTAGGAAGGGTGTGTTTCACTGGATTGGCAAGCCGCTGTGTGAGTGCTCCCTGGTTTATGTCATTTTAATTAGTTGTAAAGCCGTGCAATGTACATACACTAATCTACTCTACAGGTGATAAAGGTCATCACCGGCCTTCTGTGAGTCTGTGGGTCTGCCAGTCACTTTGTCCAAAGCAGCAGATGGCAGGTGTTAGGGGTAAGGCATCTTGCTCAAGGATGCCCACAGTTTTGGAACACCCTAACTAGACTTCACTATCCAGACCCCTTTTTTCCTGTGTTGACTGTGTTTGCATATTGTAGTGTTTTACAATGTTCTGGGAGTTCCCCTCTTTTTGAAACATTTGAAGCATTTTCCTTTTGCCAAAATCAGGGCCGCTGCTCTGTGTTAGCGCTCCTATTGCATCATGGGAACTCACGCGAGGGCCAGTGAGTGCAGAGCTGTTTCCATGGTGACCATCCCAGCTGTTGGGTCACTACCACCGCTGCTGTTGGAGGACGAACATCTGCTGTGATGTCACTTCTGGGCGAGAGAGAGAGAGAGAGAGAGAGAGAGAGAGAGAGAGAGAGAGAGAGAGAGAGAGAGAGAGAGAGAGAGAGAGAGAGAGAGAGAGAGAGAGAGAGAGAGAGAGAGAGAGAGAGAGAGAGAGAGAGAGAGAGAGAGAGAGAGAGAGAGAGAGGGGCGAGAAAGGGATGCAGAGCGAGGGGGACAATATAGCGAGAGAGAGAGAGAGAGAGAGGCAGACAGAGAGGGGTCTAGAGAGAGGGTCTAGAGAGTCATGCAGCAGAGAGCACAGTTTGGCTTGGTTCCTCCCGCTGACAGAGGGGAGAGAGGAGCTGACGACACAAAGCTCAATGTGTGAAACACTGGCAGACGTACCGGACTCTCATGTGTCTGTAATCAACAAGTGGGTCAAATGCTATTTAAAAAATAATGTGGTGTGATACCCCATGAGTTTTAGTACAGTTTACTGCCAGCATGATGAAATTGTCACAAGAAATTTAACATTTCTTACATTTTGGCTTTCTGCAGATTGGCGCCCCCAGACAGATTTTCTCTGAATCGAATGATATAATGCTGCTCATTATATTCATGAGTCATAATCATTTTAAAGCCAGGTCAACCGAAAACACATGGTGGTGGACAGTTTCCCTCAGTCCAGATGAACCGGATCACTAATCAGAATCAGAATCAGAATGCCTCTAATGTCATCGTACACGTACAACACAATTCATATAATATAATCACTTCCGTTAGAATTTTTATCACCTTTATCATCACCTTTTTCTCCACAGATTAAGTTGATTTCAGCAAGGAGCCAAGCATTTAAAATAAGCGTATCAAATAATTACTTGAATGATTCCGCAAGGTTTTTCTCGGTAGCCGGTTTTCTTTCAGGTAGCCGTTTCTTTCAGACTGTGCAGGGTGTATATATATATGCACACAGGGGGCTCTTATGTCCACCTGTGGGCAGACGACGATAGTGAATGTAAATCTGACCGCATGCGACCACACACTTCTGTACAAAAGGTGAAGCTGCCAGCAGGCAAGGCTGAAATGCGCATTGGGCACTGTGGCTTTTGTTTGCCTCGCTTTCTTATGCATGGGGGCACATGCACATGGACACACACACACACACACACACACACACACACACACACACACACACACACACACACAGTGAGGCGGCTAGCCTAGAGCCACGTGGTGGTTGTGTTTTACAGGAGCTGCCATGGAGTGGCGCGTGTGTGTGTTAGTCTAATGGCTTCCAGATGGAGAGGTACCCTATACTGGGTACCCCTATACCAGATGGGGGGGGGGTATACCATACTATACTTCACCACACCACCATGCTGACCATGCACACACACAAACATACAGACACACACACAGACACTGACACACACGCACACACATGTCGGACCCTTCTAACATGACCCAGATGCAGTCAAGTGGCGGTATGTGTGTGTGTGTGTGTGTGTTTGTGTGTGTATGTGTGTGGATTTTTTGTGTATTGTGTCATCGACTTTCCGAGAGAGAGGTGCGAGTGTGTGTGTGTGTGTGTGTGTGTGTGTGTGTGTGTGTGTGTGTGTGTGTGTGTGTGTGTGTGTGTGTGTGTGTGTGTGTGTGTGTGTGTGTGTGTGTGTGTGTGTGTGTGTGTGTGTGTGTGTGTGTGTGTGTGTGTGTGTTTGGGATTATTTATGTAAGAGAACGTGTGTGCCTTTGAGGAAGGGAGGGCCGTCTTTCACTGACAATGAGCAAGCTGCTGAGAATAGTGAGAATAGTGGTTGGGGAGGTAGAGGTTGATAGAGCGTGTTGCTTAGCAATGCCTACAGATGTCCTGGGGCCAATCGGAGATCAAACCCTGTACCTTTAGGCTGCAACACCCTTAACCACTACCCTCTTCTCTGAATATAATGCAGTGCTTGCATATTTATGGTTGTGTCTAAACCAGTCTCCGGGGCTAAACCCAATGTCTGTGGAGAAATCCCCCTTGTTTTCAGCATGGGAACCCAAGGCGAGCGTGAAGTGTGGTGGAAGTATGGTGCTAACTTCCCACAATTGTAATTAAATCGAAAAGTTTAATGACCACACAGCGATGTCAATAACAGGAAGTAACAGTGGAAGATGACACGTAACACGATGCAGACTTGACACCACCAAATGGATCCATATAAAAGTGCACAAGAGGCGCTTATTTTATTTATATGCAACATTTAAGGGGTTTAAGTTTTTTAAGGGGCATGTGCCACCCAGACCCCTACCTCTAGCCACCCCACACTCCCCCCCCCCCCCCCTCCCCGACCTCTCTCCCCTTTAGACACGCCCCTGCTAACAGCCTCCCTCTCTCTCTCTCTCTCTCCCCTCCAGAGCGGGGCTCCCAGAGTACCCTGGACCTGACGGAGCTGATCGGCGTCCCCCTGCCCCCGGCTGTCTCCTTCGTGACGGGCTTCGAGGGCTACCCGGCCTACAGCTTCGGGCCCGGCGCCAACGTGGGCCGGCTCACGCGCTCCTTCGTGCCCGACCCGTTCTACCACGACTTCTCCCTCACCGTCATGGCCAAGCCCACCACCACGCTCGGCGGCGTGCTGTTCGCCATCACCAACGCCAACCAGAAGGTGAGGAGACGCCCTGTGGGTACCGTCATAGCCATGGTCTTCAGTAGCATTGTTATTAGGGATAAACCGAATTTGAGATGGCCGACACCAATACCGACATTCATTACCTACTTGAAAAATAACTCTCAACATGTAAATGAAGCTGCACAGGGAGGACATGTGGAAATTGGCCGTTGATATTGGACATTAATTATGGGCCATATTTGCTCATCTCCTGATCAGAAATGGTGGACAGGATGGGCAGAGCGTAGCCAATATATCACTGTTTTCAGATTGCAAAAGTGAAACAGAGATTCTAATTTAATGGCTTTGGAATCTGCGTGCTGAATGATTGCTTAAAAAAATAAAATAAAAAATCCCCCCCCCCCATCTTTCCTCCACCCCTCCCACCCCCCCCCCCTCCTCCTCCTCCACCAGGTGGTCCACCTGGGCTTAGCTCTGTCCGCAGTGGAGGACGGTTCCCAGCGGGTGGTGCTGTTCTACACCGATCCCGGCACGCCCGGCGGCACCCGGGAGGCTGCCTCGTTCAAGATGGGTGACATGACGGGCCGCTGGGCCCGCTTCACCCTCACTGTGCAGGGCCCCGAGGTAGGTCCCGAGGCGTCCCGGGGCTTCATTGGCGAGAGAGAGAGAGAGGCCCGGGACTTCCTGGCATGCTTCGGAGGGAGCGCTATCGGTTTCAGTTCATATGGGTTTTGCAGCGTGAGGCGAGAGTGCGGGAGGGTCTTCTGATTGAGGTCAAAAAATCTTCAAAAAGTAACATTAACTTTATCCATGTTCTTCTGATCACATTCTTATTCTTCTCGCTCCAAAGACACACCTAACTTCACAGCTCAAAGGAAGTAGGAGAGAAACAGAAAGTGCATTACGGTAGACCGGGGTATTGGGATAACTAATGACCCTTTCACAGCCCTAAGAGGATAGATGTAAGGGTTATGAGTTCCAGTTTGAATCACAGTGGAACCTGCTCTGAGTTAAGGCTCCTTTTTTAAGCAGTCTGGTGATGCATCACTGCAGACCTTTTTGGCACACAGTAGTCTCATCTGTTCCTTGCGATTTGTTCTTTCCATTTACCCTGAATCACATTGGAGAAAAGTATCTCCCAAATGAATACGTTGTAAATCAAAACACAGACTTGGCCTACAACAAAACTTCAGATAGCTATCAGAAAGCCAAATAGTGTGTGTGTGTGCGTGTCTATGTGTGTGTGTGTGTGTGTGTGTGTGTGTGTGTGTGTGTGTGTGTGTGTGTGTGTGTGTGTGTGTGTGTGTGTGTGTGTGTGTGTGTGTGTGTGTGTGTGTGTGTGTGTGTGTGTGTGTGTGTGTGTGCGGTCTGTGTACGCTCACGTGCATGTTTATGTGCGTGTGTATGTATTTATATGCATGTGTGTGTGTGTCTCTTGAAGGTGCGTCTCTACATGGACTGCGAGGAGTACCACCGTGTGGCCTTCTCCAGGAGCGCCAAGCCCCTGACCTTTGAACCCAGCTCAGGGATCTTCGTGGGAAACGCAGGGGGCACTGGCCTGGAGCCCTTTGTGGTAAGTCCAGAGAGTGTGAGTGTGTGAGTGTATGTATGTGTGTGTGTGTGTGTGTGTGTGTGTGTGTGTGTCGTGTGTGTGTGTGTGTGTGTGTGTGTGTGTGTGTGTGTGTGTGTGTGTGTGTGTGTGTGTGTCGTGTGTGTGTGTGTGTGTGTGTGTGTGCGTGTTTGTGCGTGTATGTGTGCGTGTATGTGTGCGTGCGTGTGTGTGTGTGTTTGCGTGTGTGTATGTGTGTGCGTGTGCATGTGTCCAAGAAACCCTCGTCCCCTACCAGCTCCTTAATGATGCTTTAGATGAATGTGTCTGTATTATTAAAAATATATATGTATATTAAAAACTATATTAACTTTGTTATGCAGAACTTTTCAATTTTGTTGTAGATACTCCATTATTGATTGTATATGCATTGGCTATTCATCATCTGTCATTTGTTCACTTGTAAATTAAAAGACTGTATGTGTGTGAGTGTGAAGGTCTATATCCAGCAGTCACTAAAGGGTTTACCGGTGGTCACGGTAAACCCTGAAGCATGTACTGCTCCCAACTCAGAACATCATGGATCTTTGTGTTTCTCTGTAATTGCCGCGGAAATGGCAAGCAGGCAATTTGCCCAAACTTAACCGGGCAAAGACTGGGAATTACCATCGACTGCTTCACCACACTTTCCACTTGTGTGCATTGTTAACATTCACTCAATTTTGGGGGAAATTACGACGTGGTTTCCCCGGTGGTCCGGGGCCAGGCCTGTAAAGATCATGAAACATGAAGTGGGAATGTTCTTTAACTGTTCATAGCCACCAGGGACATCATGAGTTATGGCTGTGGTAACTTGGTAACCAGACTCATAACTGGTCTAATTATGGGACATATTTGCTCATCTCCTGAGCAAGATCGTAGCCAATATATCACCGTTGTTTTTAGATTGCAAAAGTGAAACGGAGATTCTATTTTAATGGCTTTGGAATCTGCGTGTTGAATGATTGCTTTAAAAAAATAAAATAAATCTCTCCTCCACCCCCTCCCACCCCCCCCCAAAACCAAAAACCAAAAGTATATTTGTTTACACTCCAACAAGTGAATGGTAGCCATAACAACAAACCTGCAAACGCATTTTCCAACATTCTAGCATCGC
>CM051020.1:7807834-7840334 GCA_027704905.1 Muraenolepis orangiensis
TGTGTGTGTGTGTGTGTGTGTGTGTGTGTGTGTGTGTGTGTGTGTGTGTGTGTGTGTGTGTGTGTGTGTGTGTGTGTGTGTGTGTGTGTGTGTGTGTGCGTGTGTGTGAGCATGGGCCTGTGCACATGTGTGTGAATGTGTGTGTGTGTGTGTGTGTGTGTTTGTGTGTCTAGCCCCTCCCACAGCTAGAGGTAACTCACAGCAGTCCAGTACAGGCTCCGCCCACTGTAGCCTCATCAGACGATGAAGACTATGATGAAGTAGAAGCAGAGGAGACTTCTGGGCAGGAAGTGGAGGAGGTGACCACCGTAAAAGGTCTTAAAAGTCTTATCTCTCTACCTCTTACTGTCTGTAGCAATTCACTTCGAAAGAGCTTCATTGGCATGGAAAATAACAATTTCAACAAACCTAAAATGAAATAATATGAAATATTGGATTTGTCTATCTCTCTGTCTGCCCTTTTTGTGTAATTATTTAAGACACCACAAGAGAGCAGTGTACACACATAGACATAATCCAATCAAAATGAAATACATTCACGCTGACATTTATCATTTGCATGCATCCCACTGATCATTGATAAGATATATCGTCTTCTACCTTACACTCTTCATCCTGCCCTCAGCAACCATCCCATCTATCCTGGCTATGGCAGCAAAGACCGATCAAAATGAGTTCCACTGTTAGTATCAGCAGTACCTTGTCAGTAATACTTATTACTGTGTTATTCCTTCCCAGTGGAACCGAGGGTGTCGTCGACTCAAGCCTCCCGACCAGACTCCTCCGTAAGTCTCCTGGTTTTACTTTTGAATGCACACAGAAACGTCATCCCGGTTCAGAATGTACTGTGTTGTGTTGCCATGTAGTATGTTAGGATGACACATTTGCATGCATGTTAAACACACGCACATCACACGTCACAGGGCAGTCAATCAATCAATCAATCATAAGGGTGGAGGGTATTCGGCTCTCGAAATCTCCCTGGTTTTTTTTTCCCTGCCTTACCAGTCGTCCATCCTTGATAATGCTCCTAAGCCCCACCTGCTCCTTAATGACATATTGTATCTTAATTCAATGTAAATTAAATGACTAACGAATGAACAAATGATTAAATCAATGACTAAATAGTGAGCAATAGTCATTCAGTTGAATCAACTGCTGACCAATCCCCTTCTGTCTCCAGGTGTCTCCAGGCCAGAAGGGGGAGCGAGGGGACCCGGGGCCTGCCGGCCCTCCCGGTACCCCAGGACTGAGCTCCGGCATGGGGCCCGGCTCTGGTGAGGGAGGGACCCCGGGGCCGAGGGGTACGCAGGGGCCAGCGGGACCACAAGGCCCGGCTGGAGCACCTGGCCAGGATGAACAGAAGGTAGGAGCCTAGTTATAGACGTGTGATCTGACCTGGCTGTATATGTATCTGTGTCAGTGCCTATCTCTGTCTGTCTGCCTGATTGTTGGTCTGTTTTTCTGTCTTTCTCTCTCTGTCTTTCCATCTGTCTGCCACCTAACCTCTCAGGTTTGCCTCTTGAATTATCTGCTCCTATTACGCCAACTTTAATACTTATCTTTTTAGTTTTTTATTTGTTTCCAGCGACACACATTTATTTAGTCAATTATTTCCATTTTTCAGGGTAGCAAAGGTGATGATGGACTCGCGGTAAGTACTAAAACAAATTTTGATCTTAAAACAATCAATAATCTGGTTGTTATTGTTGTTTTTATTGCTCTGATTATAACGTCTGTAACGCCTGTTAACGTCAAGTGATATGAACGGTGGTTGTATCTTCTGCAGGGAACATCTGGGATGCCAGGATTTCCAGGTGAGCCAGGAGACCTCGGAGTGAAAGGGGACAAGGTACAGAAAACCGTTTAATGGAAATCTTTGAACACCTGATGCCATTGAACCTGTGATGCTGATGTGATTGGTGACCACACCATGTGATTGTTTAGCTGGTGGGTTTCTATGAACAGGCTCTGTTTTGTTGGTGGTCGAATGAAGAAATGGCTAACGGATGAATGGATGGATGGATAAAAAAAATAACACTGAGTGATGGGTGGATGAATCTCTAAATCTAGTGTAAGAATTGACTTGATTCATTTTTCAACAATCCAAACTGAACAACAAACGTCTAGGCAGATTACTGTATGTACCTGTATGCCTACCCTACCTATACCACATACTGCATTGTAACTGTTCTCTGGTTCCTCTTCTATCAGGGCGATCCAGGCATGGGATTACAGGGCCCCCCTGGGCCACCCGGGCCCCCAGCTAGAGGGCCCAGACTCCCAGTAAGTCAGCTCAGAGACCTCCCCCTCCCCCCCTCTGAAGCTCATTATATGTAACTATATGGTTGATACAGGGTTTCCGCTAGGGTTTCTTCTTGCCGGTCAAGTGTCCGGACAGATTTTATTTTGCCGGACAGATTCTAAACTTACCGGTCATGTTTCAAAAACAGGGGGGGGGGAGGGGGGATGTCGCGATCGTGGAGTCCAACGGGGGGGGGGGGGGGTCGCGATCGTGGAGTGGGGGGGGGGGGGGTCTACTCTAGACACTTAGTGTCTCCTCTTATTATTATTTATTGTAATAAAGCTGATCTCAGTTTAGCATTATTACCGGACATTTTGACCGGCAGCTTTTTAAATTACCGTTTTTTTATAATTTTTACCCGCTAAAAACCGGTAAATACCGGCTAACGGAAACCCTCGGTTGATATGTTAGGGTTAACTGTTTTATATTACGGTATTTTATTCAGTTCCATTATTAATGAATCGAGTATCGGTGGGCAGAATGCTCTAGTGGTTAAGGTGTTCCCAGGCTAAAGGGTCCACTGTCTTAACATGTTGGAATCCTTCAGCAAGATGTCCTCACCCCTATCTGCTTCTGAATCTAAATTGAACTGTCTCTTTGGATGAACGTTTTTCATCGATTAACAACAAAATAGTGAATAGGGTTTATGCTGTTTATGATAGTGTATTTGGTGTTAGCTATTCACCTGGTCTTGTGTGTGGTTTATCAGGAAGGGTCAGGCTCGGGCTTCGATGACTTTGACAGCGATGCAGAGATCATGAGGGTGAGTACTTCAAAGGGCTTTATTACCACATGCCTGTATATATTCTCATGTACATATACTTTTACATCGCTAAAGGAAAAACAATTTTTTAAATGCATAGTAAAAAAAGATGTGACTAATACGTAATGCTAATAATACAGGAAAGTGTTCTCTGCAGTGTCTTCATTAGTTCAATATGTCTGACCTCGTTCCTCCCAGGGGCCTCCTGGTCGTCCGGGTCTCGCGGGACATCCTGGCCCTCCGGGGCCCCAGTCGGAGGAGTTGTTCCCCGGACCCCCTGGACTTCCTGGGAGAGATGGGATGGACGGAAAGGCTGGTTCACCGGGCATTTCGGTGAGTTCACAACCACAACGACTTTATGCACCTTATTCACAGGTAGGGGAGAAAGGATGGTCTTAGTGGCAAGGGTGTTCGATTCCCAGCCGGAAGGTCGGACCCCAATGGCTACAGTCTGTCGAATCTACACCTGTAGGCATCCTTCCTCTAGATGCCCTAATCCCCTACCTGTTCATCAATTACAAATACAAATAGTTTGTTATGGTACCTTCCGACCTTAAACATATAGACATATATCCATAGATATGTGCTTTATCTCATATCAATTAGATATATATGTTCTTCAAGATGTTAGCTGTTCTCATGTGTCTTTGTTTTCAGATTATTGAGGAGTGGTTAAGTGGGTTTGGGTCTGGTGGTTCTGGGTCTTGGTCTGGGTCTGGTTTTGGGTCTGGGTCTGACCTTGGTTCTGGACAGGTATTATGATCTAGTCCCATCACATCCAAGGGACCTAAAAGGCAGAATTTTCCCCCATTTTTTAAATGACACCATGTTGAATTGCTGCCTGTTTGCTAAAGCTTGCTGCACTGTGTGTGTGTGTGTGTGTGTGTGTGTGTGTGTGTGTGTGTGTGTGTGTGTGTGTGTGTGTGTGTGTGTGTGTGTGTGTGTGTGTGTGTGTGTGTGTGTGTGTGTGTGTGTGTGTGTGTGTGTGTGTGTGTGTGTGTGTGTGTGTGTGTGTGCGTGCTGTGCGTGCGTGCGTGCGTGCGTGCGTGCGTGCGTGCGTTGTATAAGCGTGCGATTGCACACTTATACACATCGATATAACCAACAGCATTATGGCTAACGTTAGCCTAGCTTAGTAAGCTAACAGCGTTATGGCAGAAACTAATGGAAAAGCTTCAAAACATGGTCAGGACATGGTCATGTCCACAGCATCCGTTGGGGGGAAAATGTGTCTTTTCAGTGTTTTGATTGTTTGCTAGCTTTTACTAATGATATGAATGGGAGTGTGGCAGGTACTTTATGCGGTGAAGTATTCACATTAATTAATAACACAATAGTTTCACAATATGTCATATTTTAATGCATTTTTTTGTTTTGCTCTTAAGACATTTAAGGTACTTGATTCATCTCAGACGGGACATTGTTAGTACTTTTATACACTATTAATGTATTTGAGAGGCGTTCAAAAACATTGTTTGGTGGTTTGTATCCGTATAAATAAATCATGTCAAATTCTCAGCACATTCTTGCATACATAATGCAAAGAATGCTGGGGGAAAAAAAACACCACATTTTGAAACGTCAAAATGTCCCCCTGTGAACATTACAGGGTACCAATGGGAAAGATGGAGAGCCGGGAGCCGCGGGGACCAACGGAGACAAGGTGAACTGAGCTGCTATCGTGGCAACAATATCCATGTTATGCATCATACATTTCACAACATTAGCCGAGCACATATTACACACTTGTGATATCAACCTCATGTTCACGTTGTCATTCATGCGTCTCATACAGACACACCATCAATCCATTTGAGTCCCATTTTTGGGTTTTCGGTTTTACTATTTGGACTCGTTGGAGCAATAGGGTATTTGTTTCTAAGATTCTGTGCTTTTTCTCTGTCGGCTTCATGAACAGGGAGAGACTGGTCTTAATGGGACACTGGGGCCCAAGGTAAGGCCTGATCAATACACTATATTACTACTAACTAACCGCTTTACCTGAGCCTATGTTATTATTTATCAGTATCTCATTGACCTCTCCTTTCTCCTTTCCAATGTTCTCTCTCTCTCTCTCTCTCTCTCTCACTTTCTTTCATTCTCTGGTGCCTCTCTCTCTCTCTCTCTCTCTCTCTCTCTCTCTCTCTCTCTCTCTCTCTCTCTCTCTCTCTCTATCTCTCTCTCTCTCTCTCTCTATCTCTATTTCTCTCTCTGTCTGTCTATCCCTCCCTCTTCATTATTTTCTCTCTCTGCCTCTTCATCACTTATTCTCTCTCTCTCTCTCTCTCTCTCTCTCTCTCTCTCTCTCTCTCTCTCTCTCTCTCTCTCTCTCTCTCTCTCTCTCTCTCTCTCTCTCTCTCTCTCTCTCTCTCTCTCTCTCTCTCTCTCTCTCTCTCTCCCCCCCTCAGGGTGACCCTGGTCGTGATGGTTTCCCAGGTCTTCCAGGGCCAGATGGACCGGAAGGAAAGCCGGGATCCAGGGGCCCCCCTGGCCCCCCCGGGCCGCCTGGCAAGGGCTTCACCATGGACCTGGAGGTTGCATCCATTCCTTCCTTGGGCCTTATTCACCTTCATTGACCATCCAGGCTCTATCTTGGTTCTAAATCCTTAGCCGTGTGGGGGAAACTTAATGCAAAATTCTGCTTTCACTTCCCAGTACCCAGGTAGCATTTAGAACCAAAATGGCCCATTCCCAAAGTTAAACAACACAATGTTCTTTTTTTGTCATCTTTGATTGGAATATAAATAGAATAGAATAGAATATAAATGATCAAATTGATATAATTGATCAAAAGCAATTTTTTTTAATATCTTTTCACATATCCTAATAATGATTCTGTGGAGAAGCTTGCTAACCGGTCGCTGGTTTACGTTGGTAGGATCTGGAAGGATCCGGAATGTCAAGCGGCTTTGGTGCTTTTCTCCCCAAAGGTCCTCAGGTAACAGACGTAACAAGTGTACCTACCGAGTACTACTTCATTTAAACACATACTACTACTCCTAATACTACTACTGATTATATTCATTGTATTTTCACAGGGACCTGCTGGCTTCCCTGGACTTCCAGGACCCAATGTAGGATAACAAATAGGATACAAATATAAATAAATAAATACAAAATGTTGGTTTATATGTTTTTTACTTATTTGTTTGTTTGTTTGTTTACCAGGGTAAAGACGGGTTGGACGGACTTCCAGGGAGGTGGGGAGAAAAGGTTAGTCCTTATATTTCTTAGCAATATTTGAACTAGTGTATGTTAGGTTAAAGCAGATTCAATTTAATTGATTGTGTAAAATCCAATGCTCCATTGACCTGAATCTAAATATACCTTCTAACCAACTGTACTTTTTTATTATGAAATTTAAAAAAAAAAAAATTATTTTACGTACGGTAGTTTACGAAATCAGCAGATGTATTCAGCCTTTGGCAGTGATAAAACATGAACCTGGTAATGTCTTCCTCTGACCTATAGGGGGCGGTAGGGGCACATGGAGCGCCCGGGCAGCCAGGCACAACTGGACTAAATGGAGATAAGGTCAGTAAATAATAATAATATTTATTATTAAGCTTTTCATGAAAAACAAGGACAATTCATAAACAAAAGGAGGGTTAAAAACAAAAGCAATACAGCGATTAAAATTGGCCAGTTTAGCCATTTGATGTAAATGCAATAACATTGACTTGGACCATGATATCAAAGGTATTTTTTCAGGGGTGAGGCTTTTTAGCCCTTTTCTAGTTCACTGACACATTAGAGAAGGCAGTTACAGCAGTGTCTTTTGTCCTTTCTGTCTCCAGGGAGAAGTCGGAAGCAAAGGAGACATCGGACAAAAGGTAAAAGGCCGCAATTGTGCTTAATTTCCTTCCTCACGCATTGAAAACACATTATACCCACATATCACTTACTCAAATCCTTCCAAACATGGACACAAACAAATGCTGTTGTCAGAGGACACATAAAATAACAAAACCAAACACTGACGACACACCGCTCTTCTTCTTCAGGGAGAACCGGGGAAAGATGGACTCAGCAGTCTACCGGGCCCCCCGGGGCCCCCCGGACCTCCTGGACCAATCATAAACCTCCAGGAAGTAAGTGACCTTTCACCTCTCAAACCCATGAAAACTGATAGGGGCGCAGGCAGGGTAGTCTAGCAGTTAGAAGTTGTTGGACTCCCAGCTGAAAAGGCTCTTGGTTCAAACCCCAGTGTCCACACTCTACTACCTATTGGCATCCTTGAGCAAGATGCCCTAACCCTAACATGGTCTTTATTGTTCACTCACCGTAAGTTGCTAAAGCGTAAAATAGTAACGAAAACAACATTGAGTAAAGGATAACATAATTCCTAAAATCTACATCAAAAGTATGAAATGTCATTGAGAGTATCAGTGGCAGCAATGGAAATGTGTTCCAACTGACTAACTTTTCTAACTGACGATGACTCTGCATGTTCCCCGTCCAGCTGCTGCTCAACGACACAGACGGAGCATACAACTTCTCAGGGATGGTGGAGCTTCAGGTAACCTGCTGTTCAGGGGGCTTTTGACCCACCGTAGAACGACATAAACCCAGCTGCTCTTCCGTACTATGGCCAGGTCGTAGTCACCCGAAGTAACAGACGGGAACGATGGTGTAACGGTTAGGTTGTTTGGGACTCCCCGATGAAAGCTTCTGAGTTCAAACCCCGATGCCCACAGTCTGTAGGCATCCCTGAGCTCTGGCCGTACACAAGTATCTTAAGTAAAAAGATACGAAAAGTAACTTTGGATAAAACAAAATAATAAATAATAAATAAGTAATGTACAAAATATGAAAACACACACATCATTGTATTGACTTAACTGTCTCCTAACTCAAAAGCATCCCTACCTGCTTTTGTATTTTCAGCTGAGCCCATCCCCGTTGTAACGCTTCTCAGCATGACTCGACTGAAAGAATCCCATGATGTCGAGGCTCAGGTCAGATGGGCGATTAGCTTGATTTTCATATTCTCAAATCCCTCTCTTTGTTTGCAGGCTCCCAGGGGCCCCAAGGGAGAGCTTGGATTCCCGGGTGTCCAGGGACCGGCGGGACCCAAGGTGAATACATCATTGTTGTTGTTGGAGAAATCGTTGAAGACAGTGACTCATTGAGTTAGCTCTGAGCTAAGCAGCAGCCATTTGGGGAAATTTTACTTCTCAACTTAACCTGCCATTTTTCAGTTGATATTCCACATCAGTATTCATATTCATGTATTATTATTATTATTTATCATTGTTTATTATTCGTATTATTATAGTATTATAGTATTATTATTATTATTATTATTATTATTATTCTTATTATGTATTATTATTATTTATGATTATGATTAGTATAATTATAATTGATTTATTATTTAGGAATGTATGAATGTATTTGATCCTACACAATACACATGGAGTATTCACCCGTTATCCATGCAGAAACAGAGTTTGTACATAATCATGCATGTGTGTATGTGCATGCTTGTGTGTGTCTATGCAGGGAGAGAAGGGAGAAGCAGGTGCTCTGATCATGGCCGATGGCTCTATGATGTCAGACCTTGAGGGACCAATCGGACCTCAGGGAATCAAGGTGACACAATACGACCAATCAGAACAGACCGCTGTTTATATACCATGCAGTGCATCCATAGAACCACACTTATATCAATTCATCTCCACTCATTTTAACGGACCCCTTTGGGTAGGATGCTTGCTATGGCTCTATGTGTCATTTCAAGAGTAACCACATGTCAATAGGTTGCGTTTTTGAGCTGCAAAATGAAAATTACGAAAATTGTACGTCCGCCAATCGAACATGAGGAGGAGGTTATGTTCTCGCCCCTGTATGTATGTTTGTCTGTGTGTTAGTTAGTTAGTTAGTCTATTAACATAACTAACTAAAAGTTATGTACGGATATGGACAAAAGTTAGGGGTTAGATTGCCGATAGGTCGATCAAATCGATCAAATCCGATCAAAATCCGATCAAATCCGATCAAAACCCCCCCCCCAGGGGGGGGGGGGTTTCATCACCAATAGCTACAACAAAAACCCAGAATTACTTTGTTGAATGGTGCTCTCTTCTGTTCTCCAAAAAGCAAGTGTTTTGTTGTCAGTGTCCTGACCCCGAGTGTTGTTCTTCCGGTTCCAGGGAGACGGCGGTCCGCCCGGCGCGTCCGGAGTTGCGGTAAGTCCTCGGTTGTCGCGGTAACCACCCATTTTCACGTCAACAGTGGTTGAATGTGCACGTCTGTTGTTGTTGTTGTTGTTGTTTGCGTGTGACACATTTACACATTCTCTCTCTCGCCCTGACAGGGGCCAGTGGGGCCACAGGGGCCGAAGGGAGAGTTCGGATACCCTGGTCGTCCGGTAAATATAAACATACTCATCATAAGTCGTATGACTTATGACTATTAAAGGTGAAACATTCAACAAAGAAAAAAGGGTTTGGAAAATATAGATCGCATTAGATACTTATCACCTCACCACATTGGAGTTCATTTGTAACTCTGGTATCACTGTGGACTTCATGTTAGGGATATTAACTGTTAAATGTACCGTGGATTCTATTCTGATTTCCTCTTTTACTTACCTTAAACTTTGTGTTGTTACCCAGGGCCGAACGGGTGTATCCGGTCCTAAAGGAGAGAGTGGGCACTCCCACAGTCAGCCGGTGAGTCAACAATACGCAGAAGTTTGTAAATTAATGAATAAACACAAATCGAGACAATCTGGTTTCAAACTAATTATGAACGGCTTACTTATTGTTACAGTTTACCGACCCCTGTTTCTCTTCTCTTTTCATCAGGGTCCCCCTGGCCCCCCCGGACTCCCAGGCCGCCCTGGCATGTTCAACTGCCCCAAAGGAGTATGTACACATATATACTACACACACACACACACACACACACACACACACACACACACTTCTACGTTCTATGCATAGACAATGACTGTATAAATATGTGTTTGTCTGGCAGATTTTGGTTTGGTTTGGTCATTTTCCTGTGACACCACACACTCTTTCTCTCTTACACACACACACCACACACACACCACACCACACACACACACACACCACACACACCCACACACTCACATATACTGCACTACAAACACTTCTAGCCAGTTGGCTCACGCTCTCCTCTTCCTCCTGTGTTCTCTCTAAAGACGGTGTTCCCCATCCCCCCCAGACCCCACTGCAAGAACTTGGTAGGTCATGTGACCCGGTGTCACCCATTGTTTCATTTCACAGCACTCACACGCTAACAACTAAGTAGTGTACAGTCTCTGTGTCTCTGCACCAATAACACATGATCCATTACTCATAACTCTTGATTCATATGTCAGAAGACCGCAAGTTTAGGTCCACTACGCAAACTATGTGCTTCTGTCTGCCGACGAAAGCTCATTCTACATTCAGACCAAATCTATCAAACTCGGTAATAATAAAAAACTTTTTTGAAATATTGTTCAATGGGTATACGGTTTGATATGTTGGGTACACATCTTAATCCTCATACTTTTCCACTTGCTTGTCAAGTGGAAAAAGCCACTCTCGCTCCAGCTCTTCCTCTGTCCCCCTCTCTTCCTCACCTTCCCTTCTCTCTCTCCATTTGATCTGCAGTAGTGGTGCTCGCTCTCTCTCTCTCTCTCTCTCTCTCTCTCTCTCTCTCTCTCTCTCTCTCTCTCTCTCTCTCTCTCTCTCTCTCTCTCTCTCTCTCTCTCTCTCTCTCCCCCCCCCCCGCATCTCTCCACCACATCATCCACATCATCATGACAGTCTGTGTCACCACTTTTCTTGACAAAGTAATTCATTCATTTGCATTTTTGTTTTTCCATTTGTGTAGCTGAACGCTGATGGCACTTTGTCAAATGGTAGGTATACCTCATCATCATCAACTCATAAAATAATACAAACGAGATAAACAAACGAGAATTCAGTTTTCTCCTATTTGTGTCTTTTTAATGTATTTCTCTATGTCTCAAGTTAAGTTGTTCTTTGTTGACCTTCAGGAAACTGCCCCAAGGGACAGAAGGGAGATAGAGGTCAACCAGGTCTCACTGGGTGGTCTTCTTCACAGAGTGAGTCAGACCTTTAAGACCCTCTTCAGTCTCACCTTCAATCCAGTCCAAACCAGCCGGAGCCGGTTCAATGCAGTTCAATGCATAATCATTGTATAAATATTCTGTGTACATACATTGTGTACAAAAGCATGGTGTGTAGAATAACTAGAGTTTCATCTACGAAGATGGCTATATGTTACGTGATCTGATAACTGAGAGGACAAAACACATTAGTTGAAATATGAAACATAATTTGTACACAATAAGCCGTTGCCATTCTTATAAATACTATTTGTGTAGTCAGTAAGGCAAACACATCCTCTCTTTGGGTGAATTACATATATAACAAAGTTGTTGAATATATAACAAAGACAAACTAACTGGTTAAGCAGTGTCCAATGAATGTTGTTAATATAACTCATAGTAGCTCATAGTTTGCGTTTACCCTGTGATCTCTCCACAGATGCACTGTTTCTTGGAAAAGACAGGGTAAGTTATGATCTGTTCAGCCAATCGGTGCCCTCCCTTCTTTCCCATCGACATATGTATATATAAATAAAAAATAAATTATAAATATAAAATGAGTGTGTGTTGTGTGTGTGTGTGTGTGTGTGTTCCAGCTGGGTGACAGAGGTGACCAGGGCATTAAAGGCGAGAAGGGAGAGGCTGGGTTTCCAGGACAACCAGGGAGACCAGGAGCAATGGTACATTTTGTTTCCATGATCTGATCTGATAAAAACATAATTGGAAAATAAAAGTATATATATAAATATATATTTATATTATTGTACATGTGTTTTGAAATCCCTCATAAAGTTGTTATGGTATAGTAGGTATGACACAGGAATTCATTCATTACCTTGAATGAATTCCTTCTGTTGTTCCAGGGATCCCAGGGCCAGTCTGTGCTGGGCCCCCCAGGTCGCCCAGGGGTTCCTGGCTCCCCCGGCATCTCGGGCTACGGTAGACCCGGTTCTGATGGCCCGCCTGGTCCCCCTGGACCGCCCGGACCCCCCTCACGTTACGGCTCAGGTAGCTCCTCCGCAACCGACCTACAAACTACAGCCCAACCTTCCACACATGATCAGCAGTACATCTGTTATGATCAGTACACCTATTCACTACACTGTGTAGTTCTTGTAGGTTTATGTACACCTCTCACATGGGCTTTCCTACTACTTTTTCCAGTTTAACAGTTTTTCGGAAACTGTGAATGCAAACATAGAGCAGATCAAAGATAGATTTGTTCCAGAGCTTTGGAAGTCTTTTCCGTTTCAAATGACACATCATCTGAATTTGTGGAATTTGTGGCAGAACCAAAAATCTAAACACAGGGCACCCATCGCTCGCCTCAGGCGGCTCTTCACTTGACTTGATCAGCATTGTTTTGAACACTATAGGTGACTGTGATTCATTTGGTTGTTGTTGTTGTTGTTGTTGTTGTTCTGACAGCAGTGACTATCGCTGGCCCCCCTGGACCTCCTGGACCCTCAGGCCCTACTGGAAACTCAGGAGCTGTAAGTTAGTCTCTCTCTCTCTGTCTCCATCTCCATTGTGATTGGATGTTTGGTCTCCATGGTGGATTCAATTATACAGAAGATTCTTTCTCTGCCGTCACTCTCCTCAGAGTGTTCACAGACGGACACAAATGCAAAGCTTCCGTAAAACGCAAGCACAAACGTGAAAATGTCATAAACAAAAACATACAAACATAACATAGCACTAGTTCCCACAAATACCTCCGACAATCCACAACTCTTATCCAAACTTATGTAAAAATTATATAAAACTGTTTCGTAGTCTATTTTCCTGCCATATTGAGTTGTTCTCTTCTTCCTGTCCTGTCCTGTCCTGTTCCTCCTCCTCATCCTCCTCCTCCTCCTCCTCCTCCTCCTCCTCCTCCTCCTCCGTGGTGGTGGTCATCCAGCTGAAGAGCTTCTCGTCGCGCGAGGCCATGATGCAGCACACTGTGAGGGACGCCGAGGGAACAATCGCCTTCGTCTCCACCACAGGAACACTCTTCCTCAAGGTCTCCCAGGGCTGGAAGGAGATCCAGGTAAACACAAACAAATGTTCTGATGCAAATACAAATAATTGCATTTTATTTGTAATGCAAAAAAGCTTAAAATGTTAAAGACATAGAAAACAAACACAAAACAAAATTACTAATAATAGTAAACACTTATTTTAACATAAAATGAATACAATGATATACTACAAATCCCCTGTACGTACATATCTTCAGTGAAAGTACAGTAGGCTACCGTAAAACCACAGTGTTTACTGTTTAATATAGTCAAATAGCATTCCTGTCTATACTATTGAGCTAAGCACTGCTAGAGAGGCACATTTAAATACATAAAGTACGTTTGTCTCTGTACGTTTATTGTTCTATTTTCACTCCTCACAGCTGGGTAGCATGATCTACCTCTCCAGTAACATCATCCCACAAGACGAGGTACCGTCACTACCATTACTATTGTGGGGGTCAACACTACACATTGTATGGCAATCACCAATACACAATTCTCACATGGGTTCATGCATTGATTGTGTGTACTGTGCCTCTTCAGCCTCGACCTGCGTACCAGATAAGAGGGGACACGATAGAGCGAATACGCTCTGTATCACAACGGGTAGGTCTACCACAGTGAATGAATGAATGAATGAATTGTGTTTTAGAGTTGGGAGGAGAAGGGGGAGAATGGCTCCAATCTCCATTCTAGGGGGCAGTTGTAAAATACAGGAGCTAAACTATACAGGTCATTCTGGGGCATGTTTTCCATGATGCATTGGAAATTATTAGGGTTTCGGGCTTAGGTTAACCTCGCTTTAGGGTATTGGGTAAAGGCCCCGTCACACCATAACATTCTGGTCAGCGTTCTATGAACGTTCTAATCGTTCAATTTTCGAGCGTTCTAGGGGAGGTGGACACATCTGGCGTGTGACTAACGTGTAACTAACGCATGACTAGCGTGTGACTAACGCATGATTAGCGTGTGACTAAACGCATGAGGTGCGTGTACCAGCGAGCAAGTAAGACACCCCTGAAAATGATTAGCGTGTGCTGACGTGTCACTGGCGCGCGACTACGATTAGTCAACGTTAGACGAGCGTGTTGAGCGTGTGACTAACGTGTGACTAACGACAGACTAGCGTGTTGCTGGCGTGTGGGTTGCATGTTCAAACGGGTATAAAACGCGGGGAAATCACAGTGGATTCAGTTGTTCTTGTCACGAGTGGATTGTTCGGTGGGACCCAGAACGCAGACCAAGACACAGTGGAGCTATAACAGAGCTTTATTTCAAGCAAACACATCACAAGAGAGTGATCAGGGACAGTCCAGGGGTCTGGGTACCGGGAGGTCGATCCGCGGAGTACCGGCAGGTAGTAGACCGGCGAGTAGTCTGGGACGGGAGAGGGGTCTAGATACCGGAAGGTGGGAATAGCGACAGGTACTGGACATGTAATTATAATTACCGGGGAGCTCGTATAGACCGGCGTAACGCGAGACAGGCGGGTGACGCGGGATAGGCAAAGAATCTGGATCTCCGGGACATCAGTGTGGTGATTCCGTCCAGAATGTACGACGTAACATGAACAAAGTATGACGTAAGACCTAACCCCGGGGTAACGGGGAGCCAGGGTCTATATACCCCAGGTGAGGGGATTAGCAATCAGCCATGGCAATTGCTGACAGGTTTGTGTGTGTGCGCCGCCAGCGCACAGGGCTTGGCCACGCCCCCTGTCAACCACCGTAACCGTGACCGTTCTTCTGGATATTGAACAGTGCACATCATGCCGCCAAGAGGAAAAAAGCGTGTGAGGGGGGCTACTGCTAAACTCCATCTCCATCTCCATCTCCATGTCGTCTGTATGAGCACTGGTCCTGACCCACACACACACTCCATCTCCAATCCGGAAATAGGCACACAATGTCGGATGTGTGTATGACTAAAAGCACTGGTCCTGACCCCCACACACACTCCATCTCTCATCCAGACAGAGGCACACAATGTCGGATGTGTACCAGTGAGTCGTTCACTGCAAAGCAAAGATTGTGAACGATTAATAACAACCAAGTAACGCTAGGGTAACGACTGACTAACAAACGTTTGTACAACGTTCCACGAACGTTCTCCAGCGTTCTACCGCGATTTAACGTTAAACGTTGAAGAACGCTGGTCTCCATGAGAACTTTTGTGCATGTTCAAAACTTTATTTTCGGACCAGCGTTCTCCGCCGATCACCGCCGATTACCGACGATTACCAGCGTTCACACAACGCTCTTCTGGCGCTATGCCAGCGACCACGGACGATTACCAACGTTTCTTCAAACGCTGACCAGAACGTTATGGTGTGACGGGGCCTTTAGAGATGGTTAAGCTGAAACATAGGTAGAATTGTATTGCTTAGCTGTTATGGTAAAGATAGTGAAGTAAGTCACAGGTATGCTACACAAGGTCATTGATGTCAGACCAGTAACAACTATCTAAGTACTGCTAACCACTAAGCTAAAGTGGCACTAACCACCCAACAAAAGTCAGTGTAGTAATGTACTCTCCAAGGCCCAGGCTCCACCCACTCCAGTGACCCAATCCCTTGGTCCCTCCCCTCTCTCTCTCTCTCTCTCTCTCTCTCTCTCTCTCTCTCTCTCTCTCTCTCTCTCTCTCTCTCTCTCTCTCTCTCTCTCTCTCTCTCTCTCTCTCTCTCTCTCTCTCTCTCTCTCTCTCTCTCTCTCTCTCTCTCTCTCTCTCTCTCTCTCTCTCTCTCTCTCTCTCTCTCTCTCTCTCTCTCTCCCTCTGGTCCTCCAGCTGAACCTGGTGGCCCTGAACCAGCCCCACTCAGGGGACATGATGGGCCTGGACGCGGCCGACCGCATGTGCTTCGAGCAGGCCAAGGCCATGGGCCTGGCGCCCGACTACCGCGCCTTCCTCTCCACCCATCGCCAGGATCTGCTCCACGTGGTGCACCCTCGGTCCCGCCATGGCCTGGCCGTCACCAACCTCCGGGTAGGAAGGCCCTGGACAACACTGTGTGGTGTTAAAGAGTTTGTAATGATGGGGGTTTTTATTGTGGTTTTATTGTCGTGTTGTAGGAAGTCATGCGATTTGAGCTTGACACGTGTTGACACGCGTTTGACGTGCTCGGAATTTGACATTGGGTGTGCAAAACAGTGTGTGATGTGATATGTGTGTGTGTGTGTGTGTGTGTGTGTGTTTCCAGGGTGATGTGATGTTCAGGAACTGGAACGCAGTGTTCAGCGGAGAAGGAGCTCCGATCAACACTAGAACACCCATCTACTCCTTCGACGGGCGAGACGTCCTCGCCGACCCTTTCTGGTGTGTAGTCTGTGTGTGTGTGTGTGTGTGTGTGTGTGTGTGTGTGTGTGTGTGTGTGTGTGTGTGTGTGTGTGTGTGTGTGTGTGTGTGTGTGTGTGTGTGTGTGTGTGTGTGTGTGTGTGTGTGTGTGTGTGTGTGTGTGTGTGTGTGTGTGTTAGATCAAGTAAGTCTCCAACATATATGCGCCCTGCCCTCCATCTTCACTATCCTATGTCGCCCCCAAAACCTTACCTCCCTCCTCCTGTCCCGCCTCCCCAGGCCTCAGAAGAGTGTCTGGCATGGCACCACCACCAGGGGGCTCCGCATGCTGGACAGGCACTGCGAGACGTGGCAGGCCGACCACCTGTCCGTCACGGGCCTCTCGTCCAACCTGCTGTCAGGGCGACTGCTGGGCCAAGAGACCCGCAGCTGCTCCAACCAGTACATCGTCCTCTGCATCGAGACCCACAAGAACACATAGGCCCGAGTCGCCCGTGCCCACCCCCGCCCACGCCATCTCCTCCTAGACATTTCTAACCACACCCCAGCATCCTTATAACTGTGAGCACGCTCCTCTCCTCCCCTTAGACCTGACTGACTCTGCCCCCTCCCATCTCAAACTATCTGACTCTGCCCCCTCCCCCCCCCCCTTAGACCTGTCTGAGTCAGGCCCCTCAAACCTAGAACTATCTGGTTCCACCCCCTCCTCCCTTTGGACATGTCTGACCCCAACCCCCTCCCACTATAGACCTGTCTGATATGTCTGGGGTCTTATCCAATCCAATCCCCCCCCCCCAGACCCCCCCCCCATACACACACACACACACACCCCTCAGCTCACCTGTACCTTGCCACCTCTGTAGTCTTTATAGCTCCTGGAATTTAGTTACATTTGTTCAGTTGCATTCGTACCGGCAGCAGCGGGACAACAGCAATGACAACCAAAACGGTTGGGTTCCAACGCATCATGCAAGGCACAAAGAAGTGTGTTCAAGGCCAAACACAAATTTGAGATAAAATGCCGTATGGTTTGTACGATAGTATGCACACATAGGTTTTTCCTTTTGATTAAATTGATTGATTGATGTGGAGAGAGAGAGAGAGAGAGAGAGAGAGAGAGAGAGAGACTATGCAATGCAAATCATAAGGTTATACATTTCAGTGTAATATTTCTATTCATTAAAAGGATTATTAATATCACAGTGCCCCCTGTCTGTGGACGGTGCACTCACAATTCCAGCATTTGCCACCTAATTTTGATGCACTGTATTTAATTTTTTTATGAACTTTTTTGGACAATTTCTTTTTTTTGTTGACGTTTTGGTTTTTTCTTGTGTTTCTTTTTCTACTTCTAGTGATCTCGACCCTCAAGTATGTTAACTCTGTGGGATATTTAATTTAAGATTAAAGATTTATTTATGCCAAGACCACAATTAATGTTAAACCAGAGTGATGACATCCACAATGTAATTTATCGTTTTATCGTACTGTTTTTGTTTTTTATTTTTTTCATATTTCTGAAATGTCAAATTGATCTTTTGCTTTCTGCCTCTTTACTGCAATTGTGTTTGTAAAGCATTCCTAAAAGTTTCACAAGGGAACCTTCAGAGCCATCAAATGCTATTTCACCCCAGCAATACCAAAGAACAAAACCATGACAACTATTACCTTTAAGGCAGAAGTATAAGAGCACATGTTTTTGTATAAATATTGGTGCTTCATCGAGTAAAGTTTTTGCTTTTTGTAACCTGCGTGTGATGTGTATCTCTTTTCTTGTGAAAGCAGCCAATATGTGGTGGACCATTTTAGCATTATTTATTATGTTTCAATATTAGTACGATATTAATATGAGTACACATCATCATAAGAATAGCATTATGTAATACAAGCAAATTAAGTGCTTCACTTTCAAAGGCCATGAAATTGCATCCGAGGCATGTGTGTGTGTGTGTGTGTGTGTGTGTGTGTGTGTGTGTGTGTGTGTGTGTGTGTGTGTGTGTGTGTGTGTGTGTGTGTGTGTGTGTGTGTGTGTGTGTGTGTGTGTGTGTGTGTGTGTGTGTGTGTGTGCGTGTGTGTGTGTGTTTAATATGGGAGTATGTGCACTTGTCTAACACTTCTCATTTTACAGGTCACAGTAATAAAAGGAGCTTCTGACACAAGCAAAAACACAAAACAGCCTGTCACCTCCTTCTGTGCTCCCAGGTTAACAGGGAAGAGTTGAACAACTAACACAAACTCCCGGGGAACTGAACTGAAACAGGTGAGGTGGATCATCCTATTAGAGATCATATTATTAATGGGGTTATTTAGAAAAGGCTGGAATACTAGTATGATAACCTCTGTTTCTTCAAGTCAAATTTTCTATGGCAAAGATTTTTAATTAATTAATATTTATTTGAGATTAAATGTTATCATTGCAGAGTACAGTGCAATACAAAATAAATGCAGTAATATACAAAATCTTCTACATCAATGTTGTCCAAATTACGGCCCGAGGGCCAACTGCGGCCAGTGTAAAACTAAAATGGAAAAATGTTTGCATTCTTCCGTCCAAGGCGCAGTATCATAGGTGAGAGCATAGACAATATGACATTTTTGATGTGTTAATTAGCCCAATTTCTCACATTAAATACAAATAACAGTTGGTAGCCCATTTGATGTGTTAATAAGCCAAAAATCCTCCCTGTAAACAGGGCTGTTTGTGACCACCGTCCCGAGTTAGAATCTACATTAGGAACTCCTGTTGTGAGAAGAAGCTGCAGCTAGATGACTACATTAGGATACATTATAGAACTCATGGACCACCTGCAATACCTTTACAGACCACCACTGATAAAAGGAGATCTGGGTAGAACACAGCTACTTTAATACTGTTCATGGCCCGTGACTCCCCCATTGAAAATAGTTTGGACACCCCTGTTCTAGATTCTTATATTTTACTTTGTATGTATGTTAGTTATGCCCATTTGTTTCATGTTAATCACAGGGCAGATTGGCTCCTTTACCCACATATGTTCTGAAAATATATACCGTATATATATATACTCTGTACACCTATTTATTGATTTGAACACCAATGTCCACTTAAGCCCTACACCTGTTCCTTATGCAGCCACAAACAGTGACTTCTATACACAGACACATTTTTGGGATGATAGGGACTCAAAAACGCTAGTTAGTGACGTTAGTTACACCTATAACTGTTAGCGTGTGTTCTCTCTCTCTCTCTCTCTCTCTCTCTCTCTCTCTCTCTCTCTCTCTCTCTCTCTCTCTCTCTCTCTCTCTCTCTCTCTCTCTCTCTCTCTCTCTCTCTCTCTCTGAAGGAAGCATGTCTCCCTGCTATGTTTTCCTGCTGGCGCTGCCTCTGGCCGCGGCTCAGTCTATGGGCTGGGGGCACTGTCCCACTCCCGCCGTCCAGGCTAACTTCAGCATGGAACAGGTGACATTCTGTGTGTGTATGTATGAACTAGAGGTCTATGTGTGTGTGTGTATATATATATATATTTATATATATTTGTATCTATATATCTATATGTGCTTAAATAATGACTAACAACTTTTCAAGGTTCAGATTTTCACCACAAGCAAACACACACAAACACACACACACACACACACACACACACACACACAGACCCCAGACCTGTGAGCTATGCTAAGTACAGTATTTGGTGCAGTTCCTTGGCAAGTGGTACGAGATCCAGAGGCAGCCCTCCATGCATGATATGGGACGGTGCAGCGAAGCGAACATAGTCTGGCACGACGACAGCGACAGCACCATGCAGGTCACCATGGCCCAAATAGTGTGAGTCAAGGTCTCTCTATCTCTCGCTCTCTTCTTCCCCCTGTTCTCTCTCTATTATCTCCCTCTCTCACTATTCGTGTTCTTTTTTTGCTGTTCTCTCTTTTGTTCTCTATGTGTTTGTCACCTTGTTATCTCTCTCATCTCTCTTCTGCTCGCTCTCACCTCCTCTCGACGCCTCTCTCTCTCTCTCTCTCTCTCTCTCTCTCTCTCTCTCTCTCTCTCTCTCTCTCTCTCTCTCTCTCTCTCTCTCTCTCTCTCTCTCTCTCTCTCTCTCTCTCTCTCTCTCTCTCTCTACTGTTTGACCCGTTCTAAACAACTTAACTAAGCTACTGGTTGTACTGTTTAACTATAACAGGTTATGTACAGACATCCATGCGTCTATGTAGTATGCAGTAAGCCGGTCTCGTTCATTTGACAGCGCTAATGTCATTGATCGAAGAGACATTTGTGTACTCGTCGTGTTACATCTGCATACGTGCAAACATGAATTCCATGCTGTGTTGCAAACCAGCGACGATGAGGTGAAGACCATGCAAGGATTGCTCTACGAAGGCACGGAAGAGCCTGCCAAGATGGAGTTCAGCTACCAAACCAATAGTGAAACTCTAAACACAAGTACGGCGATATCCACCTGTATATATACCCATTCACTCATATGCAAAAGCCGATCATTGATGGTTCAATGTTAGTCTGCTAAATGTGTGTGTGTGTGTGTGTGTGTGTGGTGTGTGTGTGTGTGTGTGGTGTGTGTGTGTGTGTGGTGTGTGGTGTGCCTGTATCTTCAACATTAACTTATTGATTTGGATATCAGAATTTATTTTTAATAGCTCTTATTCTGAAATACTGCTGACTAATACCTACTCACACCCGTCCTCTGTCTAAATAGTGCTAACTAGCATCTTTTAATCCATCCCATGTCTAAAAAGAGCTAACTGGCATCTTCTTACCCGTCCCTGTCTAAATAATGTTAACTAGCATTGTCTCCTCTGCCCCCTGCATAATTAATGCTAACTAGCATCTCCTCACCTCGTGTTAATAAGGCTAACTAGCATCTCCTCCCCTGCCCCATATCTTTATAAGGCTAACTAGTATCTCATCCAACCTCCTCCAGTACTTCCCAGGTGCCAGTGGTGGGTCTTGCAGACAGACTATTCCAGCATGTCCGTGGCCTACAGCTGCAAGGAGTATATGGGGATGTTCCACACAGAGTACACTTGGATCATCTCCCGCCGCCGCTCCCTTCCGAGCTGGCAGCTAAGTCAGGCTAGGGAGGTGCTCCGGAAAGCAGGCACCAACGCAGGCATCATGTCCGACCAGACCGACTGTGGGGAGTAGGTTGTGGGGACAACTTGGAGTTCATCTCACATATATATAAAATAAATGATTATGAACTCATCCTTTTGATGCGCAAGTGAGTTTTGTTTTCATAAATGGTACAATGGAATGCTTACTCCCCATTCCCTCCCGCAGTATAGAACACAATACTATAAAAATTATATACACAATAAAATAAAAAATGAACATAAAAAGAACAATAAAGTGATTGATGTATGATATGTACATGTGTTATATTGTGCAAAAACCATTTAAAAGCATTTTAAAGTGCCAGTAGTGCAGCAGCATCAGATCGGCAGTACAGTGCAGTTACTGTAATGTGTAATGAATATGAGTCCAGAAAATCCAGCAAAGTATGACAATGTAATGTTAAGGACAATGTTATGATAGTGTAATGTTAAGGACAATGTTATGATAGTGGCAGCGCTCCTAGCAGTTCAGTAGGCGCACTGCCTGTGGTTGAAAACTATCCTTGAACCTGGTAGTCCTTGTACGGATGCTGCGTAATCGGCAACCTGGAGGTAGGGGGGAGAAGAGATGGTGCCCAGGGTGGTTGCAGTCCTTTGTGATGAACATGGCCTTCTTCCAATACCCAATGGTCTTTTCTGCCGTACTCACAACCCGCTGGATGGCTTTCTTGTCCTGTACAGTGGTGTTGCCATATCACACAGTGAGGCCACTCGACGGTCTCTACGGTGCCACGGCAGAAGTTCACTAGCCACCGTTGGCCTATTCCGCTTTTCCTGAGGCACCGCAGGGCATAGAGGCGCTAGTGTGCCTTCTTCAGCATGACCTCCGTGTTGCGGGTCCACGCCAGGTTTTCGGAAATCTGTAGCCCTAGGAAACGGAAGCAGCTGAGGACATGTCCCGTCCAGGCTGATGGTGGAGTGGGTGCCCCGGTGGCTCCTGAAGTCCACGATGAGCTCGAGGCAGCACTAGTCGGACAGCTTGCCTGTCAGCGAAAGAGAGATCACTCTGATTGGCTGTTCAGCTAGGGAATCAGTGTGCGAGAAGATTCAAGATGTTTTTATTTGCCATATGCAACAAGTACAATGGAACGCTTACTCTACATTCTCATTCCCACTCCCCATTCAGAGAAGTGACGAAGCAAGCAAACAACAAATTCAAAAGTTAATTATGCATATATCCATTATACTGCTTTTTCAGTGAGGAATTAAGTAGACTTAGAATTGTTCCGATTATTTCCGATTAGTATTTCTTGCGGTATTTACTTTTTAATTCAAGAGACTGAAAATAGTATGCGATCGCTGCTTTGTTTTTCGTTTATATCCGCAGAGCCTGAGTCCCGGCGCCACCAAACGCGGTGCCTCATAATTGGCAACGCCTTCAATTCGCCTTCTAACACCATCCATTCACTTTGGTCGTGTCTGAAATCATTCCCTCATTCCCTACATACTCTCTAGGGAGTTCAATGTAGAGGATTATACAGTGAGCTCATCGGCTAAATGAAAAAAAACCTTTTGTAAATGATGTCATTGCTGTCGCATAATTAACGTGCCATATCTACGTACATGGGTGTTTCTTGTCTGTCATTTTTCTTTCAACGCAATACATGATGGTCTATATGCTTGGTTAGTGACTGTCGGTTGTACACTACTTTTCACGATGCATTGTGGAAAAGGATGAGTGCACTATTTAGGGCAGAAAAATTCTCTACAGGTAGAGGAAGGGAATTAGTAATTCACTACAAAATGGCGAACTCCCTATGTGTTCCACTAGTGGAAGTAGGAAATGATTTATCACTCACTACCCCCTATGTAGTGCACTATATAGTGATTAGGGAATTGTTTATCACTTGCTACTGTGATTGGACAATCGGGTTTTAGGTGAGCGCTGGCGGACTTGTGTTTAATTTCCATCGACTATGTCATAAACTCCCACAAGCAGCAACTAGAGAGGGCCGGGCCGCACGTTTGGTCAGGGAGGCCCGTAACAGGGATTCCGGTCCAGGGATTCCGGTCCAGGGATTCCGGTCCAAGGATCCCTCCAGATCGCTCCATTGACCATTTGAATCTGTTCCGGGGAACACTTAACACATATTAAGTAGCGGCAGGCGTTTGAAAGGTGCAATATAAATAGACGTGCCTTGCTTTGTCTGTTTTTGGCTGTGGGTCAGCAATAAAGACCATATGGCCATATAATTGAGGTTTTCTACCTGCACAAAATAAAGTAATCAGTTTGAGCCGTTCGATTTGTGTAGTAGACGATTCTCTTCTTCACCCTCCTGCCATGTCAGGGTCAAATCTGACCGATTTACAATCATATGTCATATATATATGATGCCTCAAGGTCCTTCACTCTAGGCATTAGAACATATCAAATTGCTGATCAGCCCCACACACACACACACAAACACACACACACACATTCCCCCATGTGAACTGCACTTTCCAGACTAAGCAATGTATCACATGTTCATGTTCACAAACCCCATATACGTATAAAGTTTGACACATTTCAAACTAAACAATTGGGTGTTTGTTATGGGAAGCCATCCCTTTCCGGTGCTTATGTGGCCATCCGCCCACTTAAACCACACGTTTCAGACTATAAAAGGTTTACTTTCTTCTCACAGACCTCCTATATACAAAGCTTATTTTGTGCCTTGCTCTCATTTTAACACAATTAGTAGGCGAACGATTAGGCGACCGATTTCTCTCAGAGATCTCTCTCAGGGTCTATTTTTTTAAAACCAGATGAAGAAGGGATTGAATTGAACCAGAGATAGAGGAGGATGTCTCAGAAGTAGAAGACAACGCCCGATCCCGACTTCGACTGATGGCGAGGAAGAGGCCCCTAAGGAGGGGGTACCTGGGGAAGATGCACCTGAAGAACTGAGGTGACATTCTATTCCAAGGGTGGCAACTTGCCATGGTATTTATCTCCGAGGAAACGGGAGGCAGAGCGAGAGTGGAAAACATCGTGAGGATGAAGCCAGGGCCAACACGGTATGCATAACATCTCGTGTGGAGGACATGATACTGATGATACTGGACATGACACATCTGGATGGGAGACATGTGTTTGGAGATACATCACACCTCTCTCACACACACACACACACACACACACACACACACACACACACACACACACACACACACGACTATTCATGTTGATGTTCTGTGAATTTGGTCTGTTTTGATAATATTTGTTTTACTTGTAGCTTCATTATCTGATGAAATACAAACTTTAAACCCACTGAAATTGCTCTCACATGAGGGGCATCTATAACGTTACTGCTATTGAACCAGTTGAGTATGTGTTAAATCTGGTATTTGGTCTTAACCTGGTTATAATACCTCAATGAAAAAGCTATTGGCGTGTTTTGCCCTCCAGGTGGGCGTTCCTATAAGGCTGTACATTCATGTAATACTATCACACACACACACACACACACACACACCACACACACACACACACACACACACACACACACACACATTTTTTTACACATTGTGTAATTGTTTTACTTCTACTGTAATTGTTGTAAATAATTAATACTGCAGGAGTGAATCGGGAGTAAGCTTTCCATTGTACTTGTTACACATGGCAAAAATATAAATAAAATGAATCTTGCGCACATACACACACAAACACACGCACACGCACACACGCACGCACACACACAACACACACACACACACACACTGAGAAAATGGAGTTGGGGGAACAGTGAACAAACCCATTATCTCTCGCGGGAAGCAGACGAGATGTTCTTGGAATTCGCACGTGACGGCAATCTCGCTATTGTCTAGCTAATGCCCTGCGTGGCGCAGACTTGAGTGCGCGTCGCACGGGCGCTCTTTTGGTTTGGCGTACAGGAGCGACAGTGCAATTCCTCTTCAAACCTTCTGCAACAGGAAAAAAAGGCAAAAATAATCTTGGATAAAAGCTGCACCTCCTGGACGGTTTGCTGTTGACCCACGACCCATTTGCGGTAAGAACACTTTAAACAAAAATGTATATGTCTGTCTGTCTGTCTGTCTTGGCTTATTTAACATACTGTCAAAGAAGGCAGGTGTTTAAGGGAGTTTGAATATATATTCAAAGTCCCTTAAACACCTGCCACCTGCCTCCCTTAATCACCTGCCTTCTTTTAGCAATACATTTATTGCTATTTGAATGTCAAAGAAGGCAGGTGTTGAAGGGAGTTATATTCAAACATCCTTCAACACCTGCCTTCTTTGACATTCAAATAGCAATACATCTATTGCTAAAATGCGATCCATAAGCTGTGTCATTAGTATAATTATTGTATTTGACTTCTAAACATGACTCAGTGTAGGCCTAACAAGGTATTCTTCTTTATAGTTATCTGAATCATTTGGTTCATATGGTTGTAGACTATATACTATATACTACTATATACTATAGTACCAGTTACAAAACTCAACCAAAGCGAAGGGCCTACCAACCTTGAAAACCAGAAAAACGTGAAATGGAGTGACTAGATGGTATGGAATTCTATACCCAATGGAATTGTAAAGATACCGCGTCACATGGTCGGGGTTGAAGAGTTCAAGTCCCTCAAATATGTAAGACTATATATGCCCTTATGGGTTTAAGTCTTTATAATGTGATGATATTAATCTGTTTATCTGCTCTTTATAATGTGATGTTATTAATCTGTTTATCTGCTCTTTATAATGTGATGTTATTAATCTGTTTATCTGCTCTTTATAATGTGATGTTATTAATCTGTTTATCTGCTCTTTATAATGTGATGTTATTAATCTGTTTATCTGCTCTTTATAATGTGATGTTATTAGATCTATTAATTATATGTGATTATTCAATCTCTCTCTCTTTGCCCTCCTCCTGGGGCTTTTACAGCAATGGCGTCAGCTGTGTTTCTGATTGTGCTGGCCTTGCCCCTGGTCTCCTCACAGTCCTACCACTGGGGAGCCTGTCCAGACCCCAAGGTCCAGCCCAACTTCAACATCCAACAGGTGCACACACACACACACACACACACACACACACACACACACACACACACACACACACACACACACACACACACACACACACCATCTGAAATGTGTGAGCTTAATATGAAGAGGTTCAGCGCCTTTGAGTTTTTGCTTCAAATGTGCGTCATTAGCATAACCCATTAGCTGATGGATCACGTTCATAGAGTAAGCCATGCTCTAAATACTGATCATCGTGAACACCCCCCTCCGCAGTTCCTTGGCACGTGGTACGAGATCGAGAAGCTCCCAGCGTCCTTCGAGAGGGGGAAGTGCATCGAGGCGAAGTACGCCGTACGCACCGACGGAACCATCCAGGTGCTCAACTCTCAGTTCTAGTAAGTGAGGATTCATCACAACCCCCTTGTCGTCGTGCCGTTCATATTCAGAGACTAGTTGCTTTTAGATTCACGATTCATTCACGATTCACGATTCATTGGCATAGACAATGAGTACATTGAAATGCATTGCCGAAGCACAAAAATAAGATGAAAACAATGACATACATGATCATTTTATAAAAATTTAAATCCAATAGACAGAAATACGATTTTTAGTACAATATAATGCTTACTCCCCATTCCCTCCCGCAGTATACATTTCTAAAACATAATACTATTAAAATGCTATACACAATAAAAATGACAATAAAAAGAACAATAAAGTGACTGATGGATGATACATACATGTACATGTGTTGAATTGTGCATATAGGTTATAAAAGCATTTTAAAGTGCCAGTAGTGCCGCATCATCTATATATATATATATATATATATATATATATATATGTGTGTGTGTGTAAGCATCTCTCTTCACATTCATTGTTCATGAGCGCTGACCGACGCTAATGTAGTCATAGAAGCTTTTAATCAAAAATGACATGCGTACGGTAACGCACACACGCAATAATAGGAGAAACTTTAAAACATTTCTGCACAAACTTATTTCTAATGCGTCTTGCATCTCTTTTTTAGATGCATGTCATGAGAGAACGGTTAGGGACATGTTGTTCAGAGTTGGCGTTGTACACAGTAACCACTAGACTTACTCTCCCCTAGAAATGAATGAATGAACTAACATCTCTTGTGTTGGCTGATGACTGGGCGTTTTTTTTGTGTTTTCTTCCTTAAACTGTGCTTGTGTCTGTCGCACAATGACTGTTGAATTTCCCAGCGGAGGGACAATGAAATGTCTGTGGGATATTTGGTTAATTTGAGTGAATTCAACTGACTGAGAAAACAAGCCGCTATTCTCTCGGCCTCCTGTCTCTTTCGCTCTCACCATTCTTTCGTTGTACAGGCTAAAATGAATGTAGTTCCATCCACATGCTGTTGGTACATTCATCAATGAAATGGACAAAGTATGTTTTAATGTTATACCCGGAGCTGTGTAATCAACATGTTTGCTTTATATGTCTTATGTTTCTGTCTTCACTTTGTCCTGAGCACACATTATTCCTATAAGATTTAATTATTCTTGATATGAGAGTATCGCTAATACCTGAAGGCAAATATTTGTAATCAGAATTCCGATCATAACCTCTCCTGCACAGCGGGGGAATTGTGTGAACCCGCGGCAGTGTGGCAGGTATGCATTATAAAGTATAGTGTTCATCTCCATCTTTCTCCTTTCTCCGTCCCTCTGGCATCTCTCGCTCTGTCTCGCTCTCTCTCTCACTCACTCTCTCAGTAAGGCTAAGTTACGGACAGTGGAGGGCACCGCTGTGATCCAGGACCCCAGAGAACCTGCTAGGCTGAGTGTCAGCTTCTCCTACTGTAAGCCCCAGCTCCGTCCACCACCACCACCACCAACACACCACCACCACAACGTTTTCCCCCTCACATTCACCTATGCACACATACACAAATTGACCAATTGAACTGGCCACTTTTCCAGTACTGTCAAACTGTATGCAATGCAAACTGTGTTTAAATAGTTTTTTTGTTAAAGGAATACTTCAACCAGCTTTGTATCATTACAATGTGGGTAGAATATGCAAATAAAGAATGATCAATTCCCCTCCAAAAGTCTGCTGCTGGCACGTTTCCTGCCATCCGGCTGACTTTTGTCGGCTCTAGGGCTGTTGTTTTCTGGTCATGTAGCACCAGTTTCTACAGTTTTTTGACACACACACAGACAGACAGACAGACAGACAGACCTCATTCATAGCGCAGGAATGTGTCATTCATAGTGCAGGAATGCAGTAACAGAACATTGAAAAAGGACAACCACTAAAACACGAAAGAATCTATCAAAACACACACACACACACACAGCCTACCCTCCCCAACCCATCAGGTATGCACATCAACTTCCTTCTCCTCCTCCTCCTCCTCCTCTGTGTCCCCCCCTTCCAGTCACGCCGTACGCCCCCTACTGGGTGGTGACCACGGACTACAGCACCGTGGCCGTGGTGTACTCGTGCACAGACATCCTCCACGTGTTCCACGTGGACTACGCCTGGATCCTGGGCCGCTCGCGCTTCATAGACCCCAAGACGGTGCAGTACGCCAAGCAACTGCTGGCGGGCGAGGGCGTGGACATCTACCGCATGAAGGCCACCGACCAGATGGGCTGCATGAACTAGAAGCAGCAGGGGGAGGGGGCATACATACATACATACAACTACATACATACATACATACATACATACATACATACAGCAAATGCTCTGGGCCAGTATATTAATTTCAATGCTTTTTTTTAACATGGTGTGTTTGGTTGCGATAGATTCACCCTAGAAGGATTTTTTTTGGGGGGTTTTCAACTGCATATAACTGTATATCATGCTCAGTCAAACCAGCTCAAACATGTTATTTTATATGGCAATATATATTGCTACTTCATATAGGGAATAGCTATCAGCAGCATCAATACCTCTTCATTCTTTTTTTTTATTATTCCTTTCAGATGATTAAACTCTAACTCAAATAGCCTTTGATAAGTCAGCACCTTGCTAGAACATATACTGTATATTGTTATATGATATAACATCATCATATCATACTAAATTGTTGCTGATGTTAAATTGACATTTGATCTTGAAATTGAAAATAAAGCATTCTTTACCCCCTTCTACAAATTGAATTATTCAATGCTAGTTGATGTTTCACAAAGTACCATTGTGTGTGTGTGTGTGTGTGTGTGTGTGTGTGTGTGTGTGTGTGTGTGTGTGTGTGTGTGTGTGTGTGTGTGTGTGTGTGTGTGTGTGTGTGTGTGTGTGTGTGTGTGTGTGTGTGTGTGTGTGTGTGTGTGTGTGTGCGGGGGGGGTGTATGTGTGTGTGTGCGTGCGGGGGGGGGGTGTATGTGTGTGTGTGCTGGTCTATGGGTCCACCTCTCAAACCCTCAACCACACATCCACCTTCAGACGACACCAGACCAGCTGCATCTCTCTGCCCAGCGAAGACCTGACTCCTCAAGGTAAAGACCTGACTCCTCAAGGTAAAGACCTGACTCCTCAAGGTAAAGACCTGGACCCTTTCAACCAGACATGCTATTCCATACAGTACATGCATCTCATGCATCTGCTGTCAAATTGAAATCGCAATGTGATTAATTATGAGCAACAGAAGTGTTTTCAGGTATTGTGATCTCTGGTGTTTTGTGTGATGCATTGCGTGTGAATGGAAGTGAAAATGATGGAAGTATTGAACGTGGTCATTTATTGAAGAGCTTGAAACACGGTGCTGATCATGTGATTCTATGCGTATATATTATATATTATATATTGTATGATGATGATGATAATGATTCTATATGTGTGGTGGGCCAACAGGTGAAAGATGAAGTTTTTCTTTTGTCTCGCTGCACTTTTCTGTGTCATCGTCTGCCACAGCGGTGAGTTGTAATATAATATTAAATAATATAATATATTAATATAATAATGCAATATATAAAACCTTTCAATTAAAACAAGTTTTACCGCATTCAATGATTAGAAAAATATTTCATCAAGCAATTTTGGTTTAATGCCATTTGGATGGTTGCAGTATTTTGGATTATTTAAATGAATATGGATTGAGTACATGATCATACAAATGCATTTCTAAATAACTTTTAAGTTGGATTTTAAGAGCATACATCTGTGTGTGATTTTAAAATTAAGGTAGTGAATAAAGTGAATATTTTATCCTGAGGTGCACAAAGACCACTCTGTACCCGTTTGTGTAATATATTCCACACACACACACACACACACACACAAACCAATTCAATGTTTGTGTGTGTGTGTCAGTAATAATATTTGAAGAGGAAGCGGGTGTTTTGCGAACTTCTCTGGCAGAGACGCTCTGTATTTTAGTTTTTTGAATCACGTCTTTGTACGCCGAAGGCAGCGGGAATGCTGAGGAATGTTAAATATATCTCTAAATATCTCTCCCTCTCTTCTCCTCACAGAGGCTAGAGTCATCGTACCAGAAGGAGGTACAACCACTCTCAATCAAACTTCCAGCCTATCACTCTCAAGTCTTACTAATAATATATTATGATTTACCTGATTATTATTGACTTGGCCTACGGTGGTTGTTCACCTTGCTATAGTCACAACCTTGTGACTATAGCTATCATATCCAATAACGTTCCTGTGTGTGTGTGTGTGTGTGTGTGTGTGTGTGTGTGTGTGTGTGTGTGTGTGTGTGTGTGTGTGTGTGTGTGTGTGTGTGTGTGTGTGTGTGTGTGTGTGTGTGTGTGTGTGCTCCTGTGTGTGTTCACTTCTTTGGGGATTTGTTGTATAAGTTCCTTACGACGAAGCCCCCGCGGTTCCCTACTGGCCCTACTCCACCTCGGACTTCTGGAACTACGTGGAGTACTTCAGGTCCATCCAGGCCTACGACCAGATCAACCAGATGGCGCGCGCCTTCTACGCCCACCAGCACCTCGGAGACACGCTGGGGTACGAGACCAACGACGGACACGAGCACTGAGGACGGGCCGGCTGGAGGAGGAGGAGGAGAGGAGGAGGAGGAGGAGGAGGAGGAGGATGAGGAGGGAGGAGGGGAGGAGGAGAAGTGGGGAGGGGAGGTAGACGTATGATGGAGAGGAGGAGGACCTAAGAGATGGATGTGAGAGTAAAAACGAACGGCTGTTATGATCATGATTCTTTTTTTTACAAACTGTCATGATTTTTTACAAACGAATAATAAAGAAAATAAAGTAATGGTTTGCATATTAAAGTGAAATGAATATGAATAAATTGAAGGATAGGAGGACTTAATGAGTATCACAATGTTTTCCAGTGTAATGTAGGTCTACATGTAACTGCATAAATAGGCCTATATGTGCAACTTACCTAGCATAGATAAACAAACGAAAAATAACGTGTACTACAGTGTCATATGTATTGGAAAATAAACTTTGGCTTTGGAATTGAATTACTGGCTTGGTTTGTTAAATGTGTTCATTGTTTAAATGTATCCCTATAAATAAAGGCTACATTTTCTATTCATTTTCACAAGTATAGCCATATAGGCATATGATACCACATATTATATATTAATATGAATACTATACATCTATAATATTTTATATTATTTATAACATATTTACAAATGACAAGATGAAATGTATCAGAAACCCGTTTTTAACCACGATGGCACCACGGCTCCGGCACCGTGGATGTGTAGGCCTACTTTCCATCGGAGCACCGCGACATAGTCGGACACATTTGAGTGTTACACACCGACGGTGTTACAGTTTACTTTGTTTACGTGCTCTGTTGACATTTGTCTGCGTTACCTCAAATCGCATCTAAATACAACCGGTTTACTGCGTTTATACCGAATTAACTGGACGTCGCCATGAAACCAGCGGTGGACGAGATGTTCCCCGAGGGTGCCGGACCCTATGTGGACCTCGAAGAGGTTTGTTGGAAGGGTTTGGCTCTGATGTTGTTTGGAAAACAACACA
>CM051020.1:7845334-7880334 GCA_027704905.1 Muraenolepis orangiensis
TCCCAGCTAAGAGCATCCTTGAGCAGTATGCCCTTACCCCTACCTGTCCATTAATGGGATGTGTCTAAAGCTATTCACTGAAAGTCGTTTTGGATAAAAGCATCTGTTAAAATAAAATCATTAATTGCTGTAAATAGGATCTAACCCAAAACGTTTATGCTGGCAGTCAAACACCCAAACGACTACCCGTGCTCCAGGCTTTATGAACTACACTTGTGTGACAACAGCACGGGCCAGTTTGAGGCACTTGCCCCGGGGCCTCCGGGCTCAAGTTCAGGTTGAAGTCCGGTTTGAATACCAACAAACACCTGGTGCTTTGTTACGACAGGAAGAAACAAGGCTCTGAACCCAGAGCCTTGTCAAACCCACATGGTTCTGTTCTCCAGACCTGATTAAACGTTTAACCAGGAATTTATTTGAGCCAAAGCAACCGAACACGGATGGGTTCCATAGCCCATGTTTCTATTGTAGGGAATTTGTGGATTGTTGAGAATAATATGTTTTATCTTCTTTCAAAAGTTGCGTTGTCTTTTGATTTTGGTCCATTTATCAATTTGTGATGAATATAATCAGATCTACTGTTTCACCTTCAGCTATGTGAACAACAAACAACTTTAAATGCATATACTACCATAACTAGGAAACTAGGTTAGGCTCTGTTCTCCCTAAGAAACTACAGGCTGTCACTTTGAATAAAGGCGTCCACTAAATGACAATAGTTGATGTGGAAGCCACAGTTAGCGCTCGTAGTGTAGATCAGTGTCAACAGGTCTGGTGGGTGTGCTTCTTGCAGAAGGACCAGGTGAAGCCATGGCTGGAAGGAGGAGAATGGCTGTGTTCAGTATGTTCCTCACAGGGCTGGTAGCAGCACTGCTGATGCCTGGTGAGTACACACACGCACACGCACACGCACACACACACACACACACACGCACACGCACACGCACACATGCACGCAGGCAGTCATGTACTGACACACGCACAGACACGCACACACACACACAAACATGCCCCGTACCCACACACACACGCATGCATGTGTGTGTGTGTGTGTTTCCAGTTCTGCAGTGAGGGGTACAGACACCACTGGTTATGACCCTGAAAAGAGTTGATTGGTCAAAAAGTAATGTGCAGTAAATTAATGATGATAGAACATTTTGTAGCTGTACTATGATGTCGTCATGGATAAACAGATAATTAGTTTCATAAAGTTAAATTATCACTTTATTATTACTGGGGAAATTGGAAATGGATTGCCTGAATGAATTAGAGTCAGATTAGAGACAATTTTACACATTTGAATACAATTAATACAACACAATGAGCATGTACAAAGTGTTATACATTTTCTAACTAGACTTCTAAAAGTGGTCATTAAAGATGAATCCCACGTTATTGAACCAACTCTTCCCCTTTACATGACCTAGGTAAGGCTTCTGTGTCCAGATTTAAGATGCTTTTTCAGAATGATTCCAGAACTCTTTGAGAACTCTATGAACTCTATTCCAAAACGGTTTGACAGTTTGTCAAGGTTCTGGAACATAAATCGTGTCTCCCATCAAGGTTGAAATCTCACATTGGTTTGATAACTCGGAGGTCGTCCATCAAAACAGAAAGCTGTCTTCTAGATTCAAATATATCTCACGTCCCATAACTTCATATTGTCATCCCATCCACATATGAAGGGGTTTTGTGTGTGTGTGTGTGTGTGTGTGCACGGGGGGGGGGGGGGTTGTTTGTGTTAAGGGCCATAGGGGAAGCAGTTTTAGGATGAATTCTATGTGTTTAAATAAGGGGAGACAACATGATAAACAGGCCAGTCTCTTGGTGATGGCGGGGGGGGGGAGAGGGGGAGGGAGGGCAGCAGTAAAGGCAGAGGGGTAGAAGAGGTGAGAATTACAGGGAGAGATGGGGGAGGTGAGGGGGGGGGGGTCAACTGTGAGTGTTAACTCACCGCTTCTGGTCCTGGTCCTGTAAAAGATTATAACCTGTCAGCAGAACTCCCCCCTCCCCCCTCCTCCCTCCCTCCCTCCCTCCCTCCCTCCTGCTATTACTACTACTACTGTCACACACACACACACACACACACACACACACACACACACACACACACACACACACACACACACACACACACACACACACACACACACACACACACACACACACACACACACACACACACACACACACACACACACACACACAGCTTCCAGATGTGTCCGTTGATGTTTTTCCCTTTACAGGCTTGTTAAAAAGAATCCTGCCTGAGACAGCAGCCTGTAGAGACTCCGCCTCTTCACCTCCAGTCTCCCTTTATCTCTCTATCCTCCTCTCTCTCTCTCTCTGTCTCACACTCTTATCTTGCTCCGTCTCTCTCTTTGTCTCTCACTCTCATTCTATGTATCTCTCTTTCTCTCTCTGTTTCTCAATCTGCACTCCCACAATGTCTCACTCCCGTCTATCAATAAGTCTCTCTCTATATCCATCTCTCTGTTTCTTCCTCTTTCTTCTGTTTTCTCTCTATATGTCTCTCTTAGTCTCTCTCTATTGGTCTATCTGTCTATCTGTATCTAGAACTATATATATATATATATATATATATATATATACATACACAGTTTATCTCTGTTTCTCTCTCAGTGACTCTTCTATGTCTCTCTCTCTCTCTCTCTCTCTCTCTCTCTCTCTCTCTCTCTCTCTCTCTCTCTCTCTCTCTCTCTCTCTCTCTCTCTCTCTCTCTCTCTCTCTCTCTCTCTCTCTCTCTCTCTCTCTCTCTCTCTCTCTGTTTGACACTTTTACTGTGGTCTGTAAATGCTCCGTGCTCAACCTTGACGACGGTGTAAAGAGACTTTACAAGTATCTCACGACTCGCGCTCGTTACTCGTTCTATCCTCCGTCTCTCTCTCTCTTTCTCCGATCTCTCTCTTCCTCTCTGTCTTCGTCTCCCTGCTGTCCATCCACCTTTCATCCTCTCCTCCACTCCTATCTTTATCCCTCCTTCTCTCCCCAATAGAGACCTTGCTCCCACGCGCCCCAAACACACACACACACACACACACACACACACACACACACACACACACACACACACACACACACACACACACACACACACACACACACACACACACACACACACACACACACACACACTTCTTCCCCCCCCTCCCCCCTGCCCCCGGATGTGTGTGTGTATGTGTGTCTGCGCAAACCCTAGACAACCCCCACACACATACAGTATATATCATTGCCATAAATATATCATCCTTCTGTATACACACAAATATCCAGCTCGAATATCATCATCCATACATTCATCCACACACATTCAACAACCATCCATCCATGCATGCATGCACGCACACACACACACACATACACACACACACACACACACACACACTCCTAGGTGCACTAAGTGGCTCCAGAGCTATACAGAGACGCCGCTCAGCGTGGAGTTCTCCAATAAAAAGTACAAAGAACCTCAGAGGCCCGTCCCTCTGGGCTAGCCCAATTTCCCGGTCCAATAACACTGTGTGTATGTGTGTGTGTGTGTGTGTGTGCGTGCTGTGTGCTGTGTGCTGTGTGCTGTGTGCTGTGTGCTGTGTGTGTTGTGCGTGCGTTCTGTGTGGTAAAGAAGCGAGTGATGGTCCTTGATGTTTTTATTCGATTTTTTTATTTTTTATTATACTCGTATACACAAACGAGTGTGTCATTTGTTTTAAGTACTGACATTATATTATGACATTATTCCTTGAAGTGGACATCATTTCTGTGTATTGCGTTATTTTTTAAATTTGTTTTCGTTGATTTAGTTTGTTTTGTCCTTTCAGAATTATCGTCTGCAGGGCCCATTGGATCCAAGACCAAGAGAGATGGTGAAGATATAATTATATGCATTTTATAATATACATATATAGATATAGATATAGATATAGATATATATATATAGATATATATATATATATATCTATATATATATATAGATATATATATATATAGATATAGATATATATATAGATATAGATATAGATATCTATATATATATAGATATATGTGTGTGTGTGTGTGTGTGTATGTAAAACATACTGGGTGAAATAATCAAGACAGAATAAATGTTAAAATACACAAATGTTAACAGGGGTGTAGCAGTCTTAAGTTGCTCTCCCACCATGGGGGCTATACAAATGACCTGACCTGGTGTGTGTGTGTGTGTGTGTGTGTGTGTGTGTGTGTGTGTGTGTGTGTGTGTGTGTGTGTGTGTGTGTGTGTGTGTGTGTGTGTGTGTGTGTGTATCCCAGCAGGAGGTAGTCTCCAGGAGAGGGCAGCAGAGCAGGCCTCGAGCAGGCAGCTGGTGCGTCAGAGGAGAAACATCAGCTGGTACAAGCAGAACGCCGACTTCTGGAGCTGGTACAAGTACTTCACCGACAACGGCAACCAGGAGGCGGTGAGGCTTACACACACACACACACACACACACACACACACACACACACACACACACACACACACACACACACACACACACACACACACACACACACACACACACACACACACACACACACACACATCCTGACAGACCCGGGGACTTAATATTTACAAAATACTTACTTAGTTGTTTGTTCTCCTTTGAAAGCCCTAAATCCTTTCACTTCCTGGTGCTTTCCTCCCAATCGCCTCTACTCCTTACCCCTGCTCCTCCCCCCCCTGCCCTCCAGGTGCAAGAGCTGGACCGCATCTACCTGGCGTACCTGCAGAACAAGAACCGCGCTGAGGGCCGCCGCTCCTACAAGGCCTACCTGAGCCACCTGGGGGACATCTACAAGTCCTGCGCCGACTCGGATGACCCCAAGTGTGTCGAGAGCTACACCACACGGCCCAAGCCCGAGCCACCCAAGCCGGCGCCCGTCAAGACCTGCGACCCCACCAAGGACGCCCACTGCCTGTACGCCGCCCTGCTCCAGGGCAAGAGCCCCTACCTTCCCCTGGTGCTGCCTGCCACCAAGGCGGCCGCAGCCCCCGCTGCCCCCTCTCCCGTCTACGCCCGGGCTGCTGCTGCCCCGGCTAAGGATCCAAGGTCCGGGTACTACTACTACTCCCCATCCGTGCAGCCCTTCCTGACTAAGGTACGCCACCCGCCAGACCCTCTGGTTGGTATATTGTCTTGACCTGATTGTCCTTTTCAATATCTGTAAAAATGCTATTCCTGCTTATGTGAGGCACTCTGAATGGCCTTTATGTTCGAAGGGCGCTATACAAGTACACCTGCCTTGCCTTGACTTGCCGTGACGTATGGGGTGTTGTAGTTAATTTTTCCTGTCATGTTGGAGTTTCTGACACTCTGGATTTTACCTAAAGATACTGGGTTTGATCCACAATGTCCACTGGTACAAGTAGGCATTTGAGTGCAAGATGTCAAACCCCTTTCTGCTCCTAAAATGATATCTAACTGATGATTATTGAAAAGACATACTGAAGTCAGATTCAAGGCCACACCAGGTGTGCAAAGACAAGCTTTAACCTTAAAATACATGTATAGGCAAATACAATGGGATTGGGGAGTATTGGAAATTAAATAATAAACTGACTTTATGGCCTTGTTAGCATTAGGCCTTCTCTCTGTGTCATGCTAGGCTTCATGTGAGGCACCTTCACGCAATACAAAGTCAATGGAGAGCAATGAACTGTTTTCCTCTCTGGATGTGGGGGTGAGACCTATTTGCTCTCAGTCTCTAGGCTTCCTTCATCCTTTGCCCCAATCCCACTACAGGAGCAGAAGGCAGAGCTTCTGCGCATCTGCTCGGCGGAGGACGTGGAGTGCCTCCAGTACCACCTCAAGGCCGCTTTCGGGTACAAACCTGCCGCTGGACCCCTCCCATCTTACGCCCACCTGGGCTGCGACCCCAAGACAGACCGCAGCTGCCAGCCTCAGCTGGTGCAGAAAGCCCCGTCTGGTGTCTACCTCAAGTACCCCAACTGTGACCCCCTGAAGGACCCTCGCTGTGCCTATGCAGCCTCTCTTTCGGTAATTACTTTTTCTATTATTGTTTTTCAGTACAATTTACAATGTACAGTTTTATTGATATTATTCAAATGTTCCATTGTCCATTCAAGGGCAGGATAGTTCAGGTGTTTGACTCCAAACCCAAAAGGGCATCCTGTTTAAGTTGAGCAAGATGAACAACCCCTTACCGTTTAATTAATGACAAAACGTTTTTCTCATGATGACCTCTTATGATGACCACTTTGGATTAGCCGATGTTCACATTCCTGTGTAGCAAAAGTGAGTGAGACAGTGAGGCTGAGCTGCTACCATCACTATCAGTGCCAATTCTTGTCATAACTCCCTAGAAAGTAATTTGCAAGTTAAGAGTAAAGAGTAACCAAGAGCTCAACCAAAAGCTCATCCAATTGCTCAAATCAAACCATGTGAACAACTTGTTATGTGCTCTGTGGATTAGGTGTTTAGATTGGTAACTCGTCTAACCATTCCTGTGTTCCCATCCCATCCAGGCACCCCGTGCCCCCAACCCCCCTGCCCATGCCGGCCCCGGATCTTGCAACCCTCTGCTCGAGGAAGGTTGCAACCCCCTCACTGCCACCAAGTTCGCCAGCCCACCAGAGGAGTTCCAGGATGAGCAGAAGGGGGCCCATGCCGCCGCCATCCGTGCTGCCCCAGCGCCCGCTGAGCAGCGCAATGACCCTTACGCTATGTTCAGAAACGCCTTTGCACACGCCCACGGAGCTCGTGATCCTTACGCCATGTACCGTCAGGCTGGCAGCCAGCCTGCCGCTCAGGCTAACGACCCTTACGCTATGTACCGTCAGGCTAGCAGCCAGTCTGCCGCTCAGGCTAACGACCCGTACGCTATGTACCGTCAGGCTAGCAGCCAGTCTGCCGCTCAGGCTAACGACCCGTACGCTATGTACCGTCAGGCTAGCAGCCAGTCTGCCGCTCAGGCTAACGACCCGTACGCTATGTACCGTCAGGCTAGCAGCCAGTCTGCCGCTCAGGCTAACGACCCCTACGCTATGTACCGTCAGGCTGGCAGCCAGGCGTCCGACCCCTACTCTGCCATGCTACGCCAGCTCATGCCTCAGGCCCCGTCGCGCCATGCCCAGGGCGGTAGGCACAACCCCTATGAGCAGCCCTCCCAGGAGCAGCACCACCCCGTGGGGCCTTCGGCCAATGACCCCTACGCCACTTACCGTCAGGCTAGCAACCAGGCTTCCGACTCTGACTCTGACACGCTACGCCAGCTCATGTCTCAAGCCATGTCCAACGACCCCTATGCCCCGTCCATGGGCGCTGCTCCGGAGGCCGATGCCAACGACCCCTTCGCCGCATTCCGCGAAGCATCGCGCCGCGCCCAGGGCCCGTACGCCGCCAGGCAGGACCCCTTTCAGCAGCCCGCCCAGGAGCACAACCCCCTCGGGCCTCCGGGTAAGACCAAGGAAGGCTACGACTGCTTCATTGGCTATGACCTCGAGTGCTACCCTGTGAAGCCCACGGATCCCCGCACCGGGCCCCACAGCCGTCCACACCCGGCTGAGCCCTACGAGCCCCACCTGAACGCAGACGGCTCCCGGAACGGTGTCATGGAGCCCAGCAACCCGGACTGTGACCCTGAGTTTGACCACGACTGCCGCCTGCGCCGTTTCGAGCCCCAGCAGGAGGCCACAGAGGCCCAGCCGGAGCAGCAGGAGCAGCACCTCGAGGAGGAGGAGGACAGTTACCACCAGGGAGCGACGGAGAGTGATTCAGAGCCCTACCAGAGTGGGCAGGAGGAGCCCTACATGCCCTTCCCCCAGCAGCAGGCCCCCCAGGGCATGCCCAGCTTCCAGGACATGTTGAGGGGCTACGGTGACCAGTTCCCCGAGCGTGGTGACCACAGGGCCTACGCAGACGACTACCGCAAAAAATAAACAAACACTCCAAATCATTTTTTTTAAAGATTGGACACAAAATACAACCAGTTCCACCCATACATACAGCTTAGGATGTGGCTCAGAAAAGCCTCATGAATTGGAACCATCTATTGGTGTCCAGTTTGACTGGATTTTTACCCAGGGAAGGGTGGATAGTGTATGAACTATCTGAGTGAAACACAACACTACGTCATACGCAATACAGCGTACTCAATACGTTGTACCCAATACATAGTAAGTAACACGCAAATATATACACACGCAAACATTCAGTGATAAACAGAAATTAACCCGGAAGATCATACTCATACACACAAATGCCCCTGACAGACCATACATGTACATACACCTGCCACATTTGCCAAGATCCTGTGCAGCTGCTGAGCTGCAGGAGCCAGTGTACTTGGCAGCCTGAAGACTTTCACTCCTCGAGCATTGCTTGAGACTACTATCTCTTTCAGCTCTTTTTCCTCGACTGGATTATATAGTAAGGCATGCAAATCATCCCCAGCTTCACGTATGTGCTTTTCAGATTAAATAAACAGGTATGTGTGTAGCTGTTGATTAATGATGGAATATGTAAAGATTTTTTGTTGTTTGTTTTTGTATTTTTTCCCCAAATTTGAATGTTTTAATAAAGTTTAAGAAAATGGATTTCCTTCTCATTAACTGCAGCATTTGTTTTAGACAGACTGAAACGGTCGCACTCTGACGGAGACTATTTATGGAAAGTCAAATGGGTCATAATTTGCCACCTTTGTGACGCGTTATGATTAACAAACGCCGTCAAAGGTTTTGACCCATTTGGCTTTCCATAACTTGGCATTATCTTGACCAGCAGTGGGAACTTCGGTCGCATGCTTTGACTGTTATGAAGACAGAGGAGAGGCATTGTGCTGAGCACTTTATGCAAGTAGCTAAACAGTGGAACATTGAACATAAAGTCACACACTCACCAGCCGCCCGGCAATTTTCCAGTTTGTATCCCTTGCATAGCCTCCAATGATCCATCACAGTGTCTCTACATAACAGTCAAGGGTTTGAAAATGTGTCTTTGGTTTAGGTTGCTAATTGATAAATCAATTAACATTCCTTTGCATATTGCAATCAGACAACATAACAGAAAACAGACCCAGAAGTCAAAAACACACGCACAAATCCAAAACACATGCACAAGTCAGTACGAGTCAAAAAAACACCAACAAGTCAGAAACATACCCGAAAGCAAAAACACACGCACAAGTTGTAAACACACCCCAAGTCAAAAATACACGCACAAGTCAAAAACACACCTACAAGTCTGAAACACACGCACAAGTCAAAAACACACCCCAAGTCAAAAACACACCTACAAGTCTGAAACACACGCACAAGTCAAAAACACACCTACAAGTCGGAAACACACCCCAAGTCAAAAACACACCTACAAGTCGGAAACACAAGCACAAGTCGGAATCCACAACAACGCTAACTTCAAACCGGAAAAGACAGGTCTATATCATGTCAACGCTGATTGGACACGCTGTCCGTCACTTTAAGATGAACAAAAGTATTTTTAATGTTGTCGCACAAAGACAACGCCACATAGTCGAATGTGTTGCTCTCAATGTGCAAATAAATCGTTGAAACCATGCGGCGCAACTTTTGCAGTAGTTGTGGCAAAGGTCTTCCTTCTATACCAGGTAACGTTAGACCCAAGTTCTGCTATTCAGCTAACTGTTTGACATCGACCAAAGTAAACATCAGTTAAACTATAAAGAATCCTATCGTAAGTCTTAATAAAAAAAAGTTGATGTGCCTACTGCGCTGCAGCCTGTGTCATGCATACGAGATGAGACATTGGCTTAGTTGTTACAGCTAACTATTATTTTGGTGACCGTGTATGATTGTATTTACTTTGTTAATTAATGACTGACATGATGTATGTGTCTTTTTGTAAATAGATTTCCAAGCTATGACCACCTGATGGCATTTTGGGGTTTGATTGCGCCTTCAATTTACTAAATGGTTCGGGTCTCCAGAGCCAAGAGCCTCCAGAGCACGTCCATCAACGGTAGGTTATGGTCTGAGCTGCTTTGTAGTAACAGAGGGTGGGATGCCATTGTATTTACAGAAGGCTACGCTAAAGGACTCCCTTTAAATACACTAGTGCACTACAGCAACTCGGTTTTTCCCCATCGTATGGTAAACATAACCATTATAAAACATTTAGCCAAACAAGAGCACAGCCTTACTAGTTTATAACTTAAAGCAGTAACCTTTATTTTCACCTTCCAGAGATAGCTGCTCCAGCCAATCGACGAGTTCTTTCTTTTCCTCGTCTTCCTGTCGGTTGGTTTGAAGGAGAGGGACCCGGCGCATCGATTCAACATACACCAGTCCACAGTGAGCTGCATTATTGCAACATGGACACGTTTTCTAGACACTGCACTGGGGTCTCAATGCATCTGGCTCACACCTGCAGAAGTGCTAGCTTACCTCCCTGAGGAATTCAGAGATTTCCCAGACACCCAGGTCATCTTGGACTGCACTGAGCTCAAGTGTCAGACACCATCCTCACCACTCCTGCAAAGTGAGATGTACTCCACCTACAAATCTCACTGCACCATGAAAGGGCTTATTGGCATAGCCCCACATGGTGTAGTCACATTTGTCTCCTCACTTTACGCTGGGTGAGTGAGTGACAAAGAGCTATTCAAACAGGGTTGGCCAAGTTGCTCACTGAAGAATTGGCAGTGATGGTTGACAAGGGCTTCCTCATTAGTGGTTGTGTTAAGTGCAAAATATACTGCCCACCATTTCTGTCAAAGCAAAATCAGATGTCTGCATACCAGGTTACTGAAATACAATCAATAGCACGACTCGAATCAGATGTGGAACGAGTCATTAGGAGAATTAAATATATTCTATATATAGATAGATAGATAGATATCAGCGGTGGTTGTAAAAGTAGGGGAGGAAGGTGCTCTTGGTGAATTTGGTGGTGGATGGTGATGTTAGTCAGGGCATATGCAGGCATGTAAAACCCAGACACATCGGAGGCAGCATAAGGGGATTTTGTGTAACTAGTGAGCTAAACCAGAGAAACATGGTGCTGCTCTTCTTTGTCCTATCAGAAATAGATCAGCTCTTATTTAGAGATTACTGAAGTCTGACCTGGTATCCAAAACCTTAGGAGAAGAACGGAGCAAAATAACTGATTAATCCAAGACCAGTTTACGACCAGAAATGTTTAAGCCAATCAAGTTTTCTTTTAGATCTTACTGCTATCTCAAGCGCTGATTATTTCAGACAAAAATAAAAATCTGTGCATTGACAGAAATCATTGATCTTCAATTGGGATTTGGGTGAGACAAGACGTCTATTTCTTAGAAGCTGAATTTAAGAAAATGGTCTCATACTGATCTTAAATTCAGTTTTGTCTAGGATAAATAGGAAAGACAAAGATAAGATATTATTTTACATTTTCATTTTCTCTGGGAGTAAGCACTGATTAAAGCTTGCTAGAATTATAATTGGCAATTTGTGCTGTGAAAGCATGTGATGTTCAAGAGGTGACCACAGAACTACATAATAGCCTGGGCGGCTAGTGGGAATGGCCGCTGTTCTTCACATAACAATAGGCCTATCACAAAGATAGCGTCAATAAAGTCAAGTAAAAGGTAACGTTAAGCATATTTACCTGTGTTTATGTATGACTGTCTCGAGGGTTGTGCAACAATTTTGTTGTACTTGCACAATGACAATAAAGGCATTTTGATTCTGAGAAGTGTATTGAAAAATATCCCTTTCAGATAAACTTAACAGATAAAAAAAGGGATTAAAATTGCGATTAAATATACACTTGCATACAGCCCTAGTTTTAACATATCATTCAAAGATGGATGAATACACCTCAGAATGTGTCCATACAGTGCGCATATCATACCTAATGCTTATTAGGTTCACAATAATTCACCTGATAACATAACGCATTAGGTTAATTATTCATTAACACCATCACAAATTCACAGAAAATGTAGGATTTATTTAATTGTTTTCATTTTTTCACAATCGTGTAAACATTTCCCAATTAAACGTTTTTGAAAACAATATTTTATTTCTGAGAATAGTTTCTAAAATTGTATTGACATGAGGCTGCAAAACCTCAAAATATGAGGCTGCAAAACCTCAAATTAATTAAAGTATTTACACAAATCAACAGTTATTCTTCCATCTGATTGCATAATTTGAATATTGACACAGTAGCCAGGTGTAGGCGTTTGCTTTAGTACAGCACATTCGGACAGCACACTATTACACAAGCGAGTTCTGTGCTATCGGTTATCCTCTACAATGATGGTTCGTCTCGGGTACGTGTCAATGTCCACAAATATGTAACGGAACTCGTACTTGCCGGTTTCAATATTCTGTAAAAGGACAAAAGAAAGGAGATGATAAAAAGCTTGACCAGTGTAATCACAATGTTGCATATTAAATAAGACGAGGAATATAATTAATTAAATCAGTAATTGGGTTGTTTTTGCAAATGGAAGCTAAAGGACACATGCTGTAGCAAGACATGAGTGCGCCGTGTCTATGACACAACAACAACATACAAACCTCTTTAGATTCTGAATGAACGGTTCCTGTCAGGCCTGGCTCTGAGCCCTCAATGTAAAACTTCAATCTCATGTGCTTCAGGCCATCCTTCAGGTACTCTGAATGACTGGAGAGAGGAAAGTGGAGAGAATTACAGTTAACGTCTGTGGCGCTACTATAACCAGGGCTAAAGTACTCAAGACCAATTATTGATGGATGGTCTCGCCTTGGACTGAATTAATTTGAGTATATTTGACTCGGTCTTGAATCGGGTCTGAGAGGAATTGGTCTCTTGCTCATGTTTTTTTATGCCTACAATTTTTTGTTTATAACCTACTACTGCCACACAGACCCGACATAATAGCTGATACTATATTATGGAAGATAATTTAATAATGATATAATACATTATTTTACAATTATTAAGCCTTTTCATATAATTTTCAAGTGGACGATAGCTCATGGTGACATTCTTAATGGAAAATATGATGGACTAAAGCAATGATTAGAAGACGTTAAAAGACCCACCGCTGCCACAGAATATATGGACTTTCCTCTTCAATGACACCCTTATATTTTTATGATTTTTCACAAATGTAATTCAGTTTGACAGCAACTGTCAATAGTAGCAAATATGTTTCAAACTTTATTTTTATTAATTTATTTGGAATACACGGAAACAAGTTGTGGGATGCATTATTGGGACGAATGAATGCATGTGTGAATAATGACTTGTGTCTCAGGATAAGCCTATACCTGTAGCCTAGACCTTTATTGAGAGTCGGGGGCACTTTAAAGAGGAATTACTTTAAATGCAGGACAAGCCGAAGCATTAATTGTCCCAATGAACATAATGACGGTGTGTCTTCCAAGGTTTAGAGTAATGATCGGTGGTCGGTCCATCGCTAGTTGCAGCTCCTACCTGACATGTTGTCTCCTTTGTCTGCGTGTTGTCTCCCCATAACATTTGATTGGCTCCCCAAATGCACCAATGACCTACAGAAGGAAGGAATGGATGCGTACATGAATGCACAGCACACACATAAATGCAGGTATATGATAATAAAAATAAACTATAGGGCCCTCAGTAGAGTGCATACCCCCACCAGACTAAAAATATCCTCTGGATCCAGATCTGTGCCAAAATCATATCAACTGTTCTAAACACCAGTTTTGTCCAATTCCATACATACATTTGAGTTATCTTGCTTTGGTAATGGAATATATTATAAAAACACATTTCAGACCCTGCAGCCTTTAGCAGACACCTGTAATTACATTAACATTTAAATACTTATTTTCTGCTCCTTTACCGTAGCACTTAGCACTAATGCGACTATACTGACACTGCCAAACATTCTGAGTTCTATTTTATCGATTTCCGACAGGAGCTCTACACACAAAAAATTAAAAAGGTTTTGGCCTTTTCTTGCCTTTTTTATGAATGGCTCATCTGCACAAATGGGGTGGAATGCCTCTTGTATAAGGTTTTTGGGGTGTGCATTAAACTAATACAACCCTTCTGAGACTTCTGAGAAGTCTGGAGTCCCCTGCTGAAGCTGCTACCTCCGTGACCCGACCCAGATAAGCGGTGGACAAGATGGATGGATGAATGAATGTGTGCAGTCATTTACAAAACAAATTGGGATTAATCATGTTACGCACCATTTAGGACAATTTCCTTTAGCCCTACTTAAAAGCATTTGCTGAATCTGACGTGGTACACTCCTACGAGTTCTACGTACACACAAAAAGTACAGATTAAGTCAAGAGAATACACGCAAATATAATAGCATGAGGTGAATTTGCACTTGAACAAACTACCCTGAACAAACATTTTAAATGACTAACCCTCATTACTGCTGTGTTTTAAGAAAGGTAGTTAGGTAGATTGTATGCCTTCTTCTCAGTCTCACCCGGTATCCGCTTTGGATAAGAGTGTTTGTAAAATGAATAAATGTACATAGACTGCAGGTTTACCTCTGGGTGCGACTTGACTCTGTTAAAAGCTTTTCCATAAACCTGATTTGGGCTGCTTGTGGAGAACAGCTCCTGGAACACGACATACAACAGTCCCCCTGAAAAACACATGCACATGTTTACATTGTGAATACACTAGGAACATCATCTATTGCAAAGCACTCATCTTCTTCTGGCTGAAAAGTGGTTCAGTGTGGTCACCTGTCACTCCAAGTCCAACGAGCACCACCACCAGGTAGCTGAAGTCTTTGCCAGCGTCCTTTACTGTAACACAACACAACCTGCTTCAGATGTGGTGTACTTGTCACGTACATGAGGTACAGTGTACAATGTGCAGTGGCATGGTATAGTGCCAGCTCCGAAGATATGCGCAAAATGACCATACATTAAAAAAAAAAAGACCAAAGAAATTACACAAATGTACATATTTACATGGGTTGATCTTGTCGGGGGTGGAGGGTGATCTTGTTGGGGGTGGAGATTAACGTTGTTAGTGGGTGTGTGTGGGGGGGTTAACGTGGTTAGTGGGGGTTGACCTTGTAAACACAGAACACACAGAGACACAGTTCAAAGCCCACTAGTCGTCGTCGTCAGGCGTGAGCGTACCTTTTTGCGCAGTTGAAGGTTTTACTCCACTTTGACGTCTAGAAACGGACACTTGGTCTCTCGGTTCTGGGCTGCTTGCATTTCTACGGCTAGAGTCGAGGGAGATGTGGCGCATGTGTTGTCGATGCAGAAATGAGCAGCCCAGAACCGAGGCAGCCCGGGGTTGGTGGAGCCGGTGAAGTGTTGAGGCACAGGCCGTCAGAATGCCCACGTTTATTCGTGGCCCTTTCCATTGCGTCGTCGTCGTTGTTATTGTTGTTGTCCTGCACAAATGCTGACGCGCCGCTTTAAATATCAAAGTATAGCCCATGACTTTGACCTGCAGATTGGAGTCTAGCTGCTTACAGTACTAACTGTTTATCATCAAACCATGCTACAATATAATTACTACTGTTAATACTACAACATACGCATAATGAGACAATGTAAGAATGACAGCCAAGTTGATCTTGGCCCCAATGTGTTCTCACCTCTCTCTCGCTTTCTGTTCCTTTTTGGCGCTTACATTCTACGTCAGAGCGCGAAGGGATCATGGGAGATTGAGTTCTTAATGTTGGGGCAGCAGCTGGACTACAGCCGAGCAGTAAAGCAGTAGTTGTCCAACTGAATTGGACCTTTAAGATATTTGTGCTTTTATTAGAAAGATTTAGGGGGGGGGGGTATACTACTAGTAAGTACAGTGCATTGTATGAGTGTGGAATTATTATAATGATTCAAAACCCAATAAAAAATTGTTTTAATATAAATATCAGAAATGTTCCAAGTATACCCCCTACAATCGTTCAAAAGTACCCCCATCTGAGATGCACTGCAGTAAAGGAACCAATAAACCAAATTGTCCAAATCGTCATTAAATCCCTTTATTGAAAACATTCGTTCCAGCATTTTGCCCATGTTATCAATAACGATCGGTGTTCTTGGTTTAAAACATATTGTATAACATAACATTGGTAGTGATGTAGTTGCACTGTGATAGATGGATTTAACATTCTGCTGTCTCCTTCCCCCCCTCCCCCACAGGTTTGTGTGGTCTAACTGAATGTTTTGGTAAAATTCAAATCAATTACACAACAATAAAACAATAAAATAAACCCTGAAGTAGCTATAAATGCAAAAATACGTGATTTCAGAAGACAAAATATACTTTGATGGAATCATGAAAAAAAAACTACAGTTAAAAAAAAAAGATTTTTTTTTATTCTTTCATTAAACAATTGTACATTAAAGGTTTATTTTTTTCCACAAGAGAGTTTCAGTCCAGTGTCTGAAATTACATTAAAGTGTTCCATGGCTTGCTTCCCCTTGCCACTTTTCAAGCACAGTTGGAGGAATTGCACCTTTGTAATATTACAAAATAAATCAAATAATCATACGCTAGAAATGTCATGAACAGAAATCATCATCATCGTCATCATCAAAACACTCGTTAATAAACACACGTTAAACTTGCTTGTGTCAACAGTTCAAGATGGACAAGCGGAGGTAAATGTTAGTTTCCGCAAGGTGTCAAACTTGGTAAGATGCAGAGGAATGACTCATCTGTGTGAAGCATCTGTAGAGAAACGAAAACACCGTTACTTCCCAGTCCCACCCCAGGCAGGACCTGCTGTCTCCTACTGACTGCCGTGCTGCCGATTCATATCACAGGTGTCCACCTTTCTCTGTACTACCAATTTATACAACAATTTATATCTACCTATGTGTGAAAAGAAAACGTAAAAAGAGAGGAACTTTTTTGGGAGTGGATAGTGGAGGAGTGTGTGTGTGTGTGTGTGTGCTTGTGTGTGTGTGTGTGTGTGTGCTTGTGTGTGTGTGTGTGTGCGTGCTTGTGTGCGTGCATGTGTGTGTGTGTGTGTGTGCTTGTGTGCGTGCTGTGTGTGTGTGTGTGTGTGTGTGTGTGTGTGTGTGTGTGTGTGTGTGTGTAAATATGTGATCTTTGCCTTTGAATACACGCCTGGTACACACATATTCAAAATAAATATGTTATTGAATAGCTGCAAGTAAAGGTGTGCGTTGTGTCACCCAACTGCACACACATTTGTAATTATATGTGATGGAATGTTTAGGGACACAGATACACACACAAACACAGAGAGAGAGAGAGAGAGAGAGAGAGAGAGAGAGAGAGAGAGAGAGAGAGAGAGAGAGAGAGAGAGAGAGAGAGAGAGAGAGAGAGAGAGAGAGAGAGAGAGAGTGATAGAGATAGAGATAGAGATAGTTTTACATAGATACTGTAGATAGACATAGATAGATACTATATAGATAGACAGACAGACAGACAGATAGACAGAGTTGCATGAAACTTTCTTCAAAGTGGAAGTCAGAGTGAAACAGTATTACATGCATGTGTGTGTGTGTGTGGGTGTGCGGTGTGTGTGTGTGTGTGTGTGTGTGTGTGTGTGTGTGTGTGTGTGTGTGTGGGGGGGGGGGGTACTTGTAATTATCTGCCAATGTGTCTACAACCATTATTCATGATCATTATTCAGTCCCTTTTTTTCAAAAGCTGCCAGAGAAAATAATTGCTGAAAATAACTAATTGGGTTAAAATTGCTCAAACAACGTTAAAATTGGACTAAATTGGATTGGCTCATGTCACCAATGTCCCGTCTTTGATTAATAAAGTCCATCTTATCTTATGGGCAGTCATTCATTTTGGATATATGACAGATCACTTATTTTTATGGAGATTGAAATCTGATAGCATGAATAATTAGCGACATGATCTTGTGAAGCTTATAGCTTATAGCTTATAGCTTCAGGATACAATACGTGACTCAAAATGTGACTAAAATGAACAGATAAACAAACAAAAGCAAGGTCAAACTTTGTTTATTATTTTTATATACTATATATATTTTTATTTTAAATGATTTTTTTTAACAAAGCATCATAAAATCCATCTTAGAAGATATCCTGAAAAAGTATCCCTCTTTCAATGTCTAAGTAAAAAATACGTTTTTTTTTAATACAAAACAATTATTTTTTCTGTAAAATAATTAGAGAAAAACAAATTAACAGTTAGTAGTCTTATGAACATAACTACTATGAGAAAAAATATTTAAATAGTTAAGAATTGGGATTTCAAAAAAAAAAATGTCCAAAATATTAGTTTTCAGATGTGTGTTGGCTTTCTAATTGGTTAATATATAGCATGCAATTAAATTAAATCAGAATATGTTTAATTGGCTTAAGTTGTAGTCAAAGACAAAGTACTGTATTAGTTGATGCTATCAAATCTCAATGTTAGTCTGTTAATGGTTTAAATAATATATAAAAAAGCATGCATAAGTTATACAATTATGTCTTGTATTATTGTATTTAAAAAGTAATTTTTGGTTATTCCAAAAATATTACATTTGAATGAGGTTAGTGATAAACTGTATTTATTTGAAGTCATTACCATTTAAACACGTCATATTCCAAAAATTGACAAACTGCAAGCAATAATTATATCTCATTCAAATCATGTATGCTACAAACTTCAAAAATGCATGCTCAATTAATCCAAAGCTGTTCAATCACTTGAATACTGTTATCAACCTTGACATTTGTTGTACCAAATTTAGTTTTTAGAAACAGATTCCTTTTAAAATATCCATAGCTTTCAAGTTGGGCTTTGACAATCTGCCGTCGACTACATGTGTCATGAACTACATTATTGACCGAGGTGCAAGTTTCAAACACCGTCTCCATACTAGACAGTTTATGTTCCTTTCCCTATACCATCACCACACTAGTTTCCTCATCTCGTTATCTGTCACATCACATCTTTGCACTTTAATTCATATGCCATATCCTTTTGGGGCAGTGTCCCTTCATCACCATCATCAGAATCATGCCGGGGCAAATTTCCTCTCCGCATTTCCATATTTCATTGACGCCCGCTCGTACAGATCCAGGATTGCACTATTCTCAAGAAGTCTACATGATGGAAACAATGCAAAAAATAATGGAGGACATAAGGTGACGCACACACAGACAACAGACACAAACACATTGTCGCGGCAGAAATGCATGATAGGTAGCACGTTATGCGAGTTCTCCACCACAGTGCACCCACAAGGCTGCACCACACACACACACACACAGGAGCCTCAACGCTGCCAAGAGCATCACATACGCTTATACGTTTATATATATATATATATATATATATATATATGTACATTGGCATATTTGATGCTTTCAGCAGCCTTTTGAAAGGTTCTGATGTAGAGCACCCCCACACACACACACACACTTTGTGTGCTTGTGTTTGTGTGTGACTTTGTGTGACAAAGTCATAAGAAGAGGCTTCTCAATTATTCACACATACAATGCCAAACCAAACACACAAGTAACATATCATGCAAAGCCACACAAAACATTTGACTGTATGTGAAGTGTGGAATTGCTGTATTGTTTTTCCTTCCTGTCTGCCCCTTGGCACGGATAGAGATTAGACCTGGATAGTCATCATGGGTTGGTGAGGAAGCAATGTTAAATGTATTGTTATATGTTATTTTTTACATTCACTAATGATGTTGTTTCTAAAAGTGTGTGCCTGTGTGGGGTTAACAACGGCGCTTCCCTTCTTTTCATGTGTGCAAACGCTACATTGCTGTAGACCTACCAGGGGTAAAAGTGGCACACGTTATAACAGGGTTGACATTCATTATCGGTTCACAGATTGAACTATAGATGAGAGAGAGAGAGAGAGAGAGAGAGAGAGAGAGAGAGAGAGAGAGAGAGAGAGAGAGAGAGAGAGAGAGAGAGAGAGAGAGAGAGAGAGGATGCCCATGCTCATGGATTCACACTGTGAGTGATGATGTGTTCCTCGGAAGATCACCACCACAAACACTCCAAAGCAACACGCTCACCACAGCTAGGCAAAGTGACTGCAAGCAAACACATACAAAAATCAAAAATAAATAAAAATAAAAATAAAAAAAACAGTGCAGAAATCATAGCAACAAAATATTTTTGTTTGGTGTAAGTGACACCGAAATTATACACTGGCGTCAATGTGATAAATGGAGAACTACACAAGAACAGATACAGATGTGGATTGCTGGGATAAGGGGTGCTTACCTTGAGATTGTCTGTTAGACCCTAGTTGTGTTGTACTCTGACTCATGTTTGCTCAAAGAGCCAATGAGGCAGAACCTGAAATGTCATGTCTGTGTCGTTTAATATCACATGTCTTTGATACTTTCGATACGAATGCATACTGTGATACACAACTACAAAGGGAAAAGGAAAACATGAAATCAATAGTGTTTTCCCGGACCTTCTTAAGAGAATTGCATGCAGACTTATGGGAAATCAATCAGTAGTCAAGTATTATCTGGGCAAAGTGCATAGAATGTATTATCTTCCAAAATATATATTGTAAATATGGTAATATCATATTTCATACGCTTTTTTCTTTCCATAGACTAAAGTGCAGATAAACGCTAAAAGGTTCTTCTCTGAAAAAATACCTTGCCAAAGCATGCCAAAATATACTATATTCAATCAAATGCGTTGTAGTGTAACATTAGTAACATTTTGCAATCTCCTAATTAAAAGTCTAAATTGAAATCTGCATGTGAACATGAGGCACCAATACAAGCCCTTAGATCAACAGTCAATATGAAACTATCAATACCAAACTAGAGTCAACATTGACTAGATATATATCTCCGACGAACCTAAAAGTGTAAGTTGCAAGCTATAAAATAGCCTATATAAGTATGCTGTGTATAGTGTATATCCATGACTGCCCCAGCATGTTGTCTGCGATACCTGTTAAGTTAAGAAGGCAACCTAGGGGGCAGGTTTATCTATCATTATATAGCCCTTTGTGTAAAATCACAGTTTGAAAAAGCGAGAAAAGAGCAAAGGTTAAAAGCGAAACCGAAAAAAAACGGGCAAATTTAAAAAAAGGAAAAACAAAAGGAACACACGTCACAATAATGAGACGAGGGGAAACAGAGGGGAGCGAAACCAAATAGAGAGTCAAAACAACAACAACAACAACAACAACAACAAAATAAAACAAATTTGACGACTCGTGAAAAAAAAACCGTCGACACCCCTCAAACGCTCCAAAAATCCCCACATGGGGGGATTTTGGAACTGGGACACCGGCGCTAGTGTGTCACGGTGTGTGTCATCCTCATCAGAAATCTATGGATACTGACCGCTGTACTGCCTTTTCGTGGTGCGCCAGCCGGTGACTGGTGGTGGGCACTTCCTCCAGGTCCTCGTCCCCGTCGCAGCCGTTGTCGGCCGCCTCCTGCGAGTAGCTGTGCTTCATCACCAGGATGCTGCGGCGGTTCCCGCTGGCCGGCAGCAGGGGCCTCACCGCCATGGGCCCCTGATGCTGCTGCTGCTGCTGCTGCTGCTGCTGCTGCTGGTGATGATGCTGCGGATGCTGAGGATGGGGAGGATGCGGAGGATGCGGAGGATGCGGAGGCCCCAGGTCCGAGAGCAGGGCGGCGGCGGCTGCGGCGTCCCGGGCGCTCAAGTTCCCGCGGCTGCCCCGGCCGCTCAGCGACAGCTGGGAGAGGTGGCGGGCGACGGAGCCGAAGCCCGTGCCGGGGTGGGGGGAGGAGCCGCAGTGGTGGTCGTGGACGCAGCGCGACGAGGCACGCCGCATGGCGTGGTAGTTCTCAAAGTCCTCCGCCAGGTCCACCAGGTCGGCGGAGGTGGCGCCGGCGGCGGAGGTGGCGCTGCGCAGCGTGCACAGCTCGTAGTGCGCCGGCTCCTGGAACACCTCCTGGAACATGGTGGGGTCGAAGTCCTCGCGCCGCAGGAGGTACTTCTTGCGCGGCTGCTTGATCTGCACGACGACGGAGACGACGAGGAGCAGCAGCACCACGCAGCAGGTGACCCCGATGATGGTGCCGTTGGTGTTGTTGAGGTTGTCCAGGAGGTTTGCTTTCCTCTTCTCTGTTTCCCGGGGGAGGGAGAGAGGAAAGGATGCACACACACACACACACACACACACACGAGAGAGAAAGAGAGATTTTTGAGAGACACAGAGAGAGAGAGAGAGCGAGAGCGCACGTGAGAGAGAGAGAGAGCGAGAGCGCACGTGAGAGAGAGAGAGAGCCAGAGAGAGACTGAAAGAGTCTTGAGTCTGGGAGCAAATTCATCACAGAAAAGCTTAAAGATCCCTCAATATGATAAAAGCAAATAGAATGGAAGAACAGAGCAACAGAACACAACTGAATTAAAATGAGAATGAACGTTCATATGCATACATCCCCAGTCTTGCCCCAGGCAGAATCATAAACCAGCCATAATAACTTCAATGCATCAATATATTGCTATATATATATATATCTATCTATATATAGATAGATATATATATCTATATATATATTACTCCAGAGCAGATGGGAGATATAGGCCGGTTTCACATGTAAGGACAAACGCTAACAAACTGCCTACATTATGTGCATGATTAAGGGCAGGGCCGGAATTGAGCCATCAAACGAATGGACAAAAAAATAGGACACGGTGAGTTAAGAGCCGCTGGAATGTATTTATCACGGCGGGAACGAGGGGGGAACAGGGCCAGCGGCGGGAAGACATCTCTCTGGCAGGGAGGCCGTCTCTTGGCAATTGGAACCCAGAGACGAGAGAGAGCCCATGCTATTGCCCAGCGAGGCTTGAGGAGACAACGATCTCAAACCTGCTGTAGAGAACTGTACTGCACTGTAGGAAGCTTCTGCACCACTGTCCTTTTAAAACAGCTTTTTGCACCATTCGCCTTATGCATTTCTGTATCATCCATCAGTCACTTTATTGTTATTTTTTGTTGTGTATATAATTGTTACAGTATAGTGTTGTATATAGTATAGTAAATATTAGGTTGTTGGTGTATTGTGTCGTTTATAGTATAGTATTGTACAGTATATAGAAGGTAGTTAATAGTGTTGTTTATAGTATAGTATAGTATAGTATTGCATAGTTTAGTAAAGCATAGTAGGCCATAGTATTGTTGTTGAAAGTCATACTGTGGGAGTGAATAGGGAGTAAGCGTTCCATTGTACTTGTTGCACATGGCCAATAAAAACATCTTGAATATTTAATCTTAACATAGATCCCAAAAATAAATCATACACTGAATTCATTGGACAATTGATATTGGACCTCTGTGTCATTCTTTTTACTCAAACCGCTTGTTTTAAATCAAGATTGGTATCATGAAACTGGGGATAAACACAGAAAACGATTTCTTCAACTCTTGGATGTTGAAGATATGAGACGATGGGTGTGTGTAATGGTCAATGGCTGCTTCTTATATAGCGCTTTCATCCAAAGCGCTTTACCAGTCATGCCTCACATTCACCCATTCATACACACATTCACTCACCGACGGCGGAGTCAGCCATGCAAGGAGACAGCCAGCACGTCAGGGGCAGTTAGGGTTAGGGTGTCTTGCTCAGGGACACCTCGACACTTGGCTAGGGAGGAGGAGGAGCCGGGGGATCGAACCAGCAACCTTCCGTTTGTCAGACGACCACTCTACCTCCTGTGTGTGTGTGTGTGCGTGTGTGTGCGTGTGTGTGTGTGTGTGTGTGCGTGTGTCTGTGTGTGCGTGTGTCTGTGTGTGCGTGCGTGTGCGTGTGCGTGTGTGTGTGTGTGCGTGTGTGTGTGCGCGTGTGTGTGCGTGTGTGTGTGTGTGCGTGTGTGTGTGTGTGTGGGGGGGGGGGGGGGGGGGGGGGATAGGGGTATAGCTGAAGCTCCACTATGAATACATTGGGGGGCCTTCGGTAAACACATTAATGCAGCTCGGCGCAGAGCACAGCTGGAGCAGCAAAGCAGTTCAAAGGAGGAGTAGAGTTCACGGCAAAGTACTCCAGGGGAAGTGACTCCGGGAGCCCGAAGGTGGGAAAGAAAAAGAACAAGCGCCTCATTAGGAAGCAGCGCCGTGGGAGACAAAGTCAAAACCCTGAGTCATCCTGACCTCCTCCTCCTTTCCCCCCGAAACGTTGGCAGGGAATTATTTTGGGGAATAGATTGGTGTAGATTGAAATCGTGGATGTCCGACAACATAACATTTGCATCAAAAAAATGTATATACTGTATACAGTATATATATATATATTTATTAATGTCAAGTCGGCCTATCCTCGGTCCACGGCTAACCTCATAGCAGACTGTGTGCAACGACCACTGTGCTCGCCCTGCGTCTGTATGAACTTGTATTTCAATGCATGGTAAATCATTCAAATTTTTAGCGTTGGACTTCGCTTGGCTATTAAAAAGCTAACGATCATAGACAGGCATTTAGGAGCGTTATGAGATGTACAAGGAAAACAACATCCAGGTGTCCACGTGTATGAACATTGATTCCAAGACGCACAGTAAGAAGACACACAACCAGGCAACAAAATAGCATTGGCCACCGTGTTAACAAAGTCATCTAAACTTGGATCCGGAAATCCTCACTTGTGGAGGTGTGGTTATTTGAGTATCCTGGGGAAGAGATTGGAAGGGGGTGGGGGGTGGGGGGGGCAATGAGAAGACAGGTATGCTGTCTAATTCAGCGGATGATGCTCACCTTTGCACTGGTTCTCGTCCCAGGGGTAGACACAGTTCTGCATGCCGTTGCAGACCAGTGTGTTGTTGATGCACATGTTGCTGTGGCAGAAGAACGCATCTCCTTCACATGGCGCTAGACACGAGAGAGAGAGAGAGAGTGAGAGAGAGAGGAGAGAGAGAGAGAGAGAGAGAGAGAGAGAGAGAGAGAGAGAGAGAGAGAGAGAGAGAGGAGAGAGGAGAGGAGGGGAAGAGAGACATTGCAATAACAATCACACAGACTTTGTTTGCCAGACAATAGAGAGGAGGAAAAAAAATTATAATTACATCTCCAGGACCGTCATCATGAACTCATAATATTAAACACGCTGTGATATTTAATCAAGTGCATTAGACATATGCTAACAGGGGATCCTCATTTCCACTCTCAATAGCTTCCTCAAATATTTGACAGAGGTACGTTTTGAATATGGATCTCTCGTGTGTGTGTACGGGCCTGCCTGTGTGTGTGTGTGTGTGTGTGTTTGTGTGTGTGTGCCTGACATTTCAAAATGCTGATTGCAAACACCAATAGTTTGCCAATCGTTTGTTTGTTTGTTCATGCAGATATATACACCACCACTGAAAGTAATGACTCCCCACCACACACCACACCCACACACCCACACACACCCACACACACCCACACCCCTACCCAAGATACCGATGACATCATCTATTATCACCACCACAAACCTACACCGCTGCTCGTCCCCGCCTTAACACAGATGTGGCAGCAGAGCCACCCTATCAGATAGAAGACTACTAAGGCTACTCAACCAATAAGAGACGTGGGGTGGGGGGGGGGGGGGGTTTAGATGGAGGAACAAGGAGGGGGGGGGGGGGGTGAGGGGGTGGCCCTCGTAGCTAATTGAAATCCAGGGTGCCCTTGAACGCTATCCTGCTGTTGACAACCAATCATACTAATGTACCGCCGTGTGAAGCCAGCCCCAGAGCCTGAATCGCCAACGAGCCGTGGTCTTCTTCTTTTAGCGGCCGAAAGACACACCAGCTAGCCAACGAGCCAAGACCAAAAAAACACGTGTGTGTGTGTGTGTGTGTGTGTGTGTGTCGAATCAGAGATTCGATAAAAGCGTTTCGCTTTACCATGTGAAATTATAATACTCTGGAAAAAGGCCTATTGCCATCATTCGCACTCGATTAGTTTCAAACGGTCCGACGGAAAACAGCGAAAAAGACAGAAAACGGGATTGAAAGATGCATGTCTGATTCCATACAGAAACTCTGGATTAAACCAGCCTCTTGGCCTCTGTTTAATATCCCCTAACAACCATCTACCCCACACCCCCCCCCCCCCCTCCACCCAGCATGTGCGGACAATGGATGGCTCAGTAAAAAATAAAAGCCCTGCTTATTAGCCGTGGTGAACCATCCACTCCTGCAAATTCTTTATCACTAAGTTAATCTACCTTTCTCTCTCAGACTCTTACGCTCTATCCCTCCTATACTACACACACACACACACACTACACACTACACACACACACACACACACACACACACACACACACACACACACACACACACACACTACACACACACACACACACACACACACACTACACACACACTAGGTACTAAAACAATGCACCGCAGGCAATGCAGGGACTATCTTGACAGTGTTACCAGGGTGATAAATAGCTGTTTGCATCGCAGCACTTATCCCCGCTGAATAATAACTGGTCATCTCTCCCTCTCCTCTTGAGCCTCTGCCAGTGTTATCTTGGCCACTATATCCTCCACCGTATTCGATTTTTTTTTGGGGAATAGGTTTTCTGTTTGACTGGTATAGTATTTGCTTTGGATTTAGCCAACGGTGCATTGCGATAAACAGCGTCGCTGTTGAAATCGATCACGATGAGATACATAAACCCTGGCGATTATCACAATATGAACTTTAAAAAGGTATGAAGATATTGTGATTGTGAGGATACTGTATTTACTTTGTACTGCGTTATGCTATGCGCAATGGCTTTCCCACGCATCACAAAGGACCACAACCACCCTGGGCACCATCTCTTCTCCCCCCTAGTGTCCAGTCGTCGGTTCCGCAGTATCCGTACTAAGGACTACCAGGTTCAAGGACAGTTTTTATCCACAGGCAGTGCGCCTGCTAGGAGTGCTGCCAATATCATTACATTGTCATTAACATTACACTGGACTTTCTGGACTCATAACAGTTATTGCACTGTTCTGCACTGTACTGCACTGTATTCACGATGCAGCTGCACTACTGACACTTAAATGCTTTTAAATGCTTTTTGCACAATTCAACATATGTACAAATCATCCATCACGTGACTTTATTGTTCTTTATATGTTTATTTTATATTGTGTATAGTATTTTAATACTATTATTTTTTAGAAAGGTATACTGGGGGAGGGAATGGGGAATAAGCATTCCATTGTACTTAAAAGCTTGAATCTTGAATCTTGAACGCTTCATACCGATGAGCGGTGGCATTTTTTTAAATCGCCACCAGAGGGAACCCAAATCTTCTTTTATTTCCCCCAACTCCCAAAACTCACTCACTTCAACCAGACGCCACCGAGTGAGCCCAGACATTATTAAGAACTCGATCCACACTAATATCCTGCCAAATTAATTTCCAGACATTCTGTAATAAGTGTCCTCTTGCCCAAACAGCAGCATGTCGACTCTGTGGTGGGGTGTGTGTGTTTGGGGGGGGGGGGGGGAGGGGGGTTGGCACACACAGAAACCCCTAAATGAGGCATCCGGTCAAATAGCCTTGCTCTCGTTTGCTTTCACATATGTGAAGCGATGAGATACCACAGAACATACATCACATCAGGTATGGCTATGGCTAGCAGTAGGAAGTCTATCCACCCTCCCATCCTCCCTCCCTATCCATCCATCTAACCATCCATCCACCAGACACTTCCCTTTTCCACAGCCAAGATGACAAGTGTGTGCAGACGTCACGTAGGGACAGAGGGCATTACGTATGTGGGTGTTGCCAGCACGACAGAGCCTTCCCTGGTGCACACTACACACAGCAGGGAAGCTTTCCAAGAATGAAGCAGCAGTAGCAGGGGTGGTAGTGTGATGGGCGGTGGTGGTGGGCGGTGGTGGTGGTGGTGTGGCGGGCTATCTGTTGACGAGCCGTAACCATGGTGACAGCTGAGGTGGTCACCAGAGCAGAAATATGTATGATATGGGGAGGAACGCATAATGAGAGGCCGCACATCTGTAGCCTCCACATGGATAATCGCTCAGTGCCAAGCCCTGTTCTGGATTACGCCGCACATGCATGTGTGTGTGTGTGTGTGTGTGTGTGTGTGTGTGTGTGTGTGTAGTCTACAGGTGTGGGTGTGTGACTGACTGTATGTGCGTCCATTTGCATTTGACATATATGCATGCATGTGTGTGTGTGTGTGTGTGTGTGTGTGTGTGTGTGTCTGTGTGTGCGTGCGTGTGTGTGGGTGTGGGCGTGTGTGAGGGTGTGTGTTTAATATAATAAACATGCAGTGTTTGCAATTCAGTCAACTGTGAATGTCACACATGCCATCCCTCCTGAATTAATCCATTTTAAAATGCTATTGTATTGTAATAGAATGTCTGTTTTAATCCAGAGGAACACCAGAAAAGCTAAACAATATATAGTCGTCGTCGGCTAGGGTGTCACTTGTTAAAGATGTCGGAGTGCTTCATAGGCAGACTATTATTATTATTATTAGAATTATTATAATTATCATCCTCATTATTTTGAATAAACAGTGAGTTAAATAAGAGAATTATTTGAAACCCTATGTCTGTCAGCGAGATAGGATGTGTGTTGTCTAGGAGTGTCTCGAATTAAGCCACACTACAGCGTGGGGAGTCCAGCGCTCATTTCCGCACACTGCAAAGCAAACGACAAAAGGGCCAATTATCCGCCGACAAGTCAATATTCAACCCTGCATCACCATCGCTACAGCATCAACAAGCTCTATACTCGGCGCGAGGAAATTGCACACAACAGATTTCCATTGGCCTATACAACGGCATAATACTTACATTCAACGTCTACAATGACCTAAAGACAAGTCTAAAACAAATTACCCCACATTAAGCAGGCAGATTGCTATGAAAATGTTTCCCTTCCCTGTTATACACATCGTTATAAACACTGACGCACATCGTCGGACCGGTTTATTGTTGACAGCGTGGCTTGGCTGGCTGCCGGTGCTTATTAGAAGGGCTGTTGGACGCTCGCGCTAAAGGATGAAGGTCTTAGCTCGGGATCGCCTGAGTGACTTTTAGGCAGCGGTGTTGTCGGGGCAACCGCACACCCCCGGCTCCCGCTTGGAGGGAACAACTGACATCAACGCAAACACCGGCGCGGGCGCTGGCCGCCGTCGCCACACGCACGCATCTCAATCTAAATCTGGAGGATTGGATCCTCTTTATTAGTCACATACAGTACATGTACACACACACACACACACACACAGTGAAATGTGTTTCTCTGCATTTAACCCATCCTAGTATAAGGAGCAGTGGGGGCAGCTATTTTTATATACAGCTGCCCGGGGAGCAGTGTAGGGGGTCTGGTGTCTTGCTCAAGGGCACCTTGGCAGTGCCCCAGGTGTTTTAGGGAACTTGGACCGGTGACCTTCCTGGTTCCCAAGCCAAGTCCCAACACACTGCATTTACGTGGTTATATACGTCCTACACAGGCTGACTGATCTTCTGTTAGGTGGGCTGGCCCTAAAGTCTATACTCTAAAACGCCATTTTCAAGATTCAAGATTCAAGATGTTTTTACATTTAAGTACAATGGAATGCTTACTTAAATATTAATATTACTTAAACGTAAATATTATTTCTATGGTATTGTTTTTTGAGATGTATACTGCGGCAGGGAATGGGGAGCAAGCATTTGAATGCACTTGTTACAAATGGCAAATAAATATCTTGTCATAAATATCTGTATGAATTTCAACAACAATACTGTTTTATACTAAACTATGCAATACTATGCTATAAAAAAACAGTATAACCTACCGACTATATACTATAAACAACACTACACTGTTTACACAATAAAAAGAACAATACACTGACTTTGTAATGAGGAATCGCTGCTCTCTAGTTTACTGGATCAAATCACTATCACATTAAACGGAAACCTTTGAAAGCACCTCGCCTGCAGCGCACGTTCCACTGGCCAATAAAATAGTCGCCACTATCCTGCTTCCCGCTTTAATGGCCGCCACTAAACACTGACCAAAACCACATTTTTCCCCCCTTTTTTTACTTCATCTTTTTTTTTTTCACCAAAAAATAATTGCTTAACATCATCGTGAATTATTGGCATAATTAAAAGACGAGACGCACGTTTAACGGCGCTAATCCTTGCCATTCGTTAACCGGGTCATTTTGCGTCAGGACTATATTTTTATGGCGTGCCACTTTATCGTGAGCGCGACGCTCTAGAAAATAAGCGCGTTAGCAAGTGTAGTGTGATGGCGAGCGTGGCACGTTATCAAGCGCGGTGTGTTAGCGAGCGTGGTGTATTAGCGAGCGTCCAGCACATTAGCGAGCATGGCAGGTTTGAATGTTAGAGAGCGCAGTGTGTTAGCGAGCGTAGCACGTTAGCGAGCGTCTAGCGCATTAGCGAGTGCAGTGTGTTTGCAAGCGTGGCGCGTTAGCAAGCGAGGTGTGTTAGCGAGCGTGGTGTATTAGCGAGCGTCCAGCACGTTAGCGAGCATGGCAGGTTTGAATGTTAGAGAGCGCAGTGTGTTAGCGAGCGTAGCCCGTTAATGAGTGTAGCATGGCGGTGCTGGCAGGCGGCCGAGCTTACGTTCTTGGTAGGTGGTGAAGAGGATGCGGAAGCGGCTCTTCCGACTGGCTTCGTCCGCCCACATCCGGATGACCCCCAGCGGGGAGGTCAGCATGATGTCGTTGGCCACCGTGGAGCAGAACTTGTTCTTCAGGTCCTCCACCGAACTGGTAGGCGACACCACACCATGTTCACACACAGAGGAATGCACGTTACATAACATTACATGACATAAAATTACTATATTTTCCGGACTATAAGTCCCGCTTTTTTAGCTGTCTGGCTGGTCCTGCGACTTATATTCCGAAGCAACCTTATATTTGTTTTTTTACTGCAGATTTCTGGTTCACACAAATTGCATTGTTTTTGCCGCGCACCAAGAAATGTCTTGTATTTTGCGTTATCTGATCAGCTTTTCTGATCGGCCGCTTTCTGAGAACTTTGTTTGATCGGTTTAGAGTTAATATAGGCTGATTATGATTATCGATCAATCGATCTGAGCATCCCTACTACTATCTACCCTCGGAGCAGTTACGTCTCGAGTTACACAGGTGCAGTTACGTCTTCTGGCTTGAAAATGCGACTTATACACCGAATCAACTTATAGTCCGGAAAATACGGTACATTACATTACATCCGAGTCGTTTAGAGGCTTTTGTCCGAAGCGACTTACAATAGTGCGTCGGCACGAAGGCCGAGTTGATCCGGCTATTGTTGCATCTTTAAATACTTTGAAATACACTTTTCCCATGTTTAGTTGGTACGGTGCTTTAACTTGAGACATTAAACCACCAAATATATATATAAGGTACATTCTTTTCCCATAACATTGCAGCTCTTGCAGGTTTTATTCCGATTATCCCACGGTTACCAACGGTGACAGTCCCACCTTCCGCCGTCGTACACCGCTACGAAGTTGCGCTTGCATTCGTTAGAGTTGGCCATCTCGTAGTCGAGGAATCGCAGGTAGATCTTCAGCGCAGGAGGAGAGTGGGGAAAAAGAAAAAAAGAAAGGATCAGTCAGTAAGCAGTACAGAGAGAGAGAGAGAGAGAGAGAGAATGAGAGAGAGAGAGAGAGAGAGAGAGAGAGCGGTGCAACATGTGGATGCGGCATTAGAGACTCGGGAGAAATTACTACAATCTTGCAACAATCACAATCACCGCTTTCATTAAATAAGATTATTACAATTTGTCAGCGAGAGAGAGAGAGAGAGAGAGAGAGAGATTGAGTGAGAGAGAAAGAGAGAGATAGTACGAGAGACAGAGAACAAGAGAGAGAGAGAGACACATAGACACTCAGATCCCTCGATCATGCTCAAAATGCACAGCTATTACGAGGAGGACGGGGCCTTATTTAACTGAACATTAGGCTTAATAAAGAGAGATGGACGGGAGACACATGCAGTATATACACACACACACGCATACATACGCATACACATACACACACACACACGCAGCAAACACAGCATTTCTGCTGTTAAATGCTGACGAGGCCTTTTAGAAGGAAGTGATCTCGAGCAGCGTGACAGGTCGCTTGTTCTTTAGATTGTACATTTTTAGTTTCAGATAGCCCAATAACAAAAAATAATGAATACATCGATTCTCGGTATACTGGAATTGCAAATTCAAACCGTGACACGTCTAATTTAGAAGTTATCCAGTCTCTCGCACTCTGTCTCACACGCACGCACGCACGCACGCACGCACGCACGCACGCACGCACGCACGCACGCACGCACGCACACACACACACACACACACACACACACACACCACCATCTCTCTACTCTCTCTCTCTCTCTCTCTCTCTCTCTCTCTCTCTCTCTCTCTCTCTCTCTCTCTCTCTCTCTCTCTCTCTCTCTCTCTCTCTCTCTTTCTCTCTCTCTCTGCGACAGCCGATGGGAAACAAACACTTTGGGAAGCCATCGTCGCATCGCTGGGGCCCGTCGACCCATTCCCAACAGAACAGCCTATCACAGCCCTGGTTCCGGTCGACCGGGCACAGAGGCCCTCAGCATCATTACGGTTAATGACTGGACCGCTCCCAGAGCTTACTAGCTGACAGGGGTGGAAGGATGGGGGTGGGGGGGGGGGGTGACACTTTCAAAATGCTTAAGCCGAGCAACTGCGGGAAGAGCCGACAAACAGAGCTTGCAATGTCAGCTCGGGCCCTCCAAACCACCCCCACCATCATCACCATCACCACCACCACCACCACCCACCACCCACCACCACCATCACCACCACCACCCACCCACTACCACCATCACCACCACCACCACCACTATCACCACCACCACCATCACCACCACCATCATCACCACCACCACCATCACCCACCACCACCACCACCATCACCACCACCACCCCCACACCATCACCACCACCACCACCATCACCACCACCATCACCAACCACCACCACCACCACCATCACCAACCACCACCACCATCACCCACCACCAACCAGCCACCACCACCATCACCAGTGGAATGGGTAGCGAGGGGGGAAAACAAGCTATATTGCTGCCTCTTCGCTGGGCTCGTACTGCTGTTGGTAATCTCCCCATCTCATTCAGGCTTGTCAAACTCGGTACTTGTGTTTATTTATGTATTTATATATCGTGTTTTGCGACTTCATTGTGCCCTGAAGACAGCGGTGGAGCAGGCAGGAGGTTTTAAGATTCTTAAGCAAGCCATGACAGAATAATGAACAGAGCTATTATGCTGGCTCCAGTTGGTGGTACTGTGTGGCTCATGGTATGCAACGTGAATGTTAATAATGTTGTCATTGCAGTGATTTCCAAAAACTCATATATTTAAATAGTATTCTTTACCGTTACGTGTTGTTCTGTGCTATTTACCATTGTACTCATTGAAAGAAAGGATTAAAAAGGGGAAAACAATTTTTTTTTAATAAAATAAAGACAGCTGGGGAAGACGAAGGCAGCGATGTTTCACACGCTATCAAAATACAGCCGCATTCGTTTTTCACTCACCTGTCAAAACATACACTAATATATGGTCATGCAGATATACTCCCAGGTACTCAGGCAAAGCCGGTTTGTGAGCTTCTCATTAGCATTTCTTTTTCCAAGACACTTGTTCCAGAACAATGGTTAAAGCGCGGAGAGAGAGAGAGAGAGACTCTTTGCCATCGATGACGCTGCTAATTCTCATTCTCACACTGCGGTGAAAAAAAAAAGAAAGAAACAAATCTCCTTTAAAAGCTGTTCTACAGCTGGGAGGGAAGGAGGGGGAGGGATGGAGGGAGGGGGGGAGGTATGGAGGGGGGGGAGGGATGGAGGGGGGGAGGGATGAAGGAGGGGAGGGATGGAGGGAGGGGGAGGGATGGAGGGAGGGGGGAGGGGGCTGCTTGTCCTTTACACCTTGTATTTTCCGCAGGGTCCCGACGAGAACTTGAGGAAATTTACAACCTCTCTCTGCAGGCAGCAGGCTTTTAAATACTACTGGTGTGTGTGTGTGTGTGTGTGTGTTTGTGTGTGTGTGTGTGTGCGTGTTTGTGTGCGTGTGTACGTATGCGTGTGTGTGTGTGTGTGTGTGCGTACGTGTGTGTGCGTACGCACGCGCGCGTGTGTGTGTGTGTGTGTGTGTGTGTGTGTGTGTGTGTGTGTGTGTGTGTGTGTGCGTGCGTGCGTGCGTGCGTGCGTGCGTGCGTGCGTGCGTGCGTGCGTGTGTGCGTGCGTGTGTGTGCCATCTCTTGCCAAAAAGGAGAGGACGGATGAAGAGGATTGTTCTGTAAGCTACGACCGTGTAATCACACTACAGTACTATAGATCGGAGGCAGTATTGAAACACACACGCACACACACACACACACACACACGCACACACACACACACGCACACACACACGCACACACACACACACACACACACACGCACACACACACACACCACACACACACACACACACTTTATGGAGGCTAAAGGATGAGTAGAGAGGGAGGAAGGGGGAGGGGGGAGTACCAGAGGGGAACAGCGGTGTAGTGAGCATTTAAAGCTATAGCCGTCACAGATACAAAAAAGGCTTTCAAGGGTTTCGGGGGGGTATATCGGGACAGCGCTCACGGAAGACACACGCTAGGGGATGAGACGAGGCCTCAAGTCAAGAATTCATGAGAATTTCAGAGTTGCTAAAAAAACGAGTGGAAATAGTCAAGCAATTCCTATTTAAAAAAATGGAAATAAATGCTGTTTCTATTACAAAGTATTTCATTTCTATTGCGTCAGACTTTGTGTGTGTGTGTTTTTTTATGTGTTGCTCTTTTGTATTTGTCAAGGAATTCTTCAAACGTTGACACTAATACTATTAAGCATGCTTTGCACGCATATCACAGAATAGTCTTGATTCATGTCATTAACCAATGAATAAATACATGAGAAAGAGTCACGGAAAAAAAAAATCCCCATCTCTATTCATGATATTCATCTATTAGATCACAAGCAACCTGTCATCCTGTTCTTCTAACCGTCCCGGCCCGGGAGGACGTACTCACACATCAATGTACAGAT
>CM051020.1:7902834-7905334 GCA_027704905.1 Muraenolepis orangiensis
TTTTGTGTATTTGGCACCGGCGGCAAGATCGGAATCCATGAAATGAGCGTTTAAAGACACCGCCCACGCCATGCCAGCACGCCGTCCGTCCACCGAGGACACTTACAGTTCCTGCTGTAGACCTATACGTCCGCGTTTGAAGCATTAGCATGCTGTACACTCCTCTCCTGGCATTCAGTGGACGTTCGGGGCTATAGTGTCCTCGTCCAGTACAGTACACACAGCGCTGGTATTGTATCCACCCACAGAAGCACAGGAAGCGGGAGAATCCATAATCAGACTTGGCCGATGGACACCGGGTGGAGGCGGGCATCAAGAGGGCTGATCTATCTGTTTGGGGGTTTTGAGCGCTATGGGCCTAAGAGCTGAGAGAACAAAGGGATGGGGTTTTTTTCTGTTGGAAGCCGGTTAATTTCCTGTTTCCTTATATTTTCATCATCACTTGCTATTATCTCGCTCTCTATCGGGATACATACATGTGCATGTGTGTGTGTGTGTGTGTGCGTGTGTGTGTGTGTGTGTGTGTGCATGTGTGTGTGTGTGTGCGTGTGTGCGTGCGTGTGTGTGTGCGCGTGCGTGTGTGTGTGTGTGTGTGTGCGTGTGTGTGTGCGCGCGTGTGTGTCAAAATTCACTTTTTCGAAATTGTGACTTTTTACATGCCAGAGTGGATAAAACTACCGGCCAAGCCATTGTTTGAATATGCAACCCTGAATAATTTGATCTGTCAAATGTCAAATCTATTAGCTGTTGGCTGGTTGGGAGGTGATCATTTTGGTCTGCGTGTGTTTGTGTGCACGTACGTGTGTATGTGTGTGTGCTTGGCCGCACTAACGAGCTAAATACACCAAAGCTGCATGGTGTTGTTTTTGCGCTACAATATCCGCTGCTGCTTGTAGCAGCTGGCGAGGATTGTAGACCAAGGCACGGCTTCAGTGGCTACTGTTGCCGATAGGTCAGGCGCTAAGCCCCTTTGTGTAGCTATGGGAAGAATCCCCAGTCGGAACACAATGCAGAACCGAGCTCAATGCATCGAGGTCATACATACAAACGGTATACAAACGGCCACGCTACACATTGGGGGCAAATGTTTACTTGAATTCCGGCAGCAAACGCAGAAGAACACAATAACTCTTTATCCAATCCTAAATCCTCCCTCTGCACCTTTGTGCGCACTTTTTGGGATTATGCATCTTTTTAAATCTGTTGCTTGCTTCCGCACAGTTACAGTTCCTAAGGGAGTGTCTTCAATGAACCAAGCACGTTTAAAAACCTGTCTCTATCCTCAGGCTTGATCGTCGCAAGGTCGTACGTCTCCGCAAATGACGCTCGTAGATGTGAATACATTACAATAAGGGAAATTGAAAGCTCTTTCGCTTGTACGAATAGAAGTCTGCTTTTGCGTAAGTGTATGCATGCATGACGGCGTGCGATGATGAAGGTCTATAGGAAAGAGGAACGCCGCTGAGCATTAGAGTAGAAGAACAGAGCAAGAGGGAGAACCAGAACAAGAAGAGACAAAACCCAAAGAAAGAGACACAGGGGATGATGAGAGAGAGAGAGAGAGAGAGAGAGAGAGAGAGAGAGAGAGAGAGAGAGAGAGAGAGAGAGAGAGAGAGAGAGAGAGAGAGAGAGACAGAGAGAGAGAGAGAGAGACACACATATTCTGCTGTGTTTTCTGCACTGCTCTCTACCGCTGAACGGAGACCCTTTGCAAACCTCTCCCCCCCCCCATCTTTATATATAATCTATCCATCCATCATCTACCCTTCTACCTTCCTTTGACCATTGCTCCCGAGTCAGAACTGTCAAACTGACGGCACAGCGTTATTACATAACACCGTTGACTCATGACATTTCTTAAAAAAAGGAAGGTGGTTGAATGTGTGTATGAATGGGTGAATGTGAGGCCTGACTTGTAAAGAGCTTTGGATAAAAGCGCTATTTAAAAGCATCCATTTACCATTACACAGTATGTCCAGTAGGTTTACTACCTAAAACCGTCTTATAAAAAATACCTGTATACAGTATGAATATGGGTGGAATATGGGATGAATGGGTTTTGTAACAATGTGTGAGTATAGTTGATATTTAGCTACAGACACAATGATGAAAGAGGCGTTTCCATTAGGTTGAGGCTGGCCCGGAATTATCCCAAAAGAAGAAGATGCTATTGTAAATATGAGTACTGTGTTTGTGCATCCCAACACCACATTGTGAACATAAACCAGAATTTTTTTTTTCACGTTTATTCTAGCACATGGGTGCAATTTGTAATATTGTTTAATTTAATGTAATGGCTTGGTTGGCTTTGTTGTGGCAGGTGTGGATATGCCAAAGAGCATATCTAAAGAATAACTTTAGTCAGAAAAGTTGCACAAAAAAGGGAAATACAAAAAACAAAATACCTTTTTTTAGCATCTGACACGTGTATTAAAAAATAATTTAAAAAAAACATGAAAGATGAGGAAGCCTGCAGAGTTTTGCTTCATGTCGCCTCCGA
>CM051020.1:7907834-7932834 GCA_027704905.1 Muraenolepis orangiensis
GGCTGACCTCGTCGTCCATATACTGTATATACAAACATATAACTAGAAATCAACCTCAGTGTCGCACATTTAAAACATTACAATTATTACAGAACTGATCCAAACGCACTTTGCTGCCGGGCAAATATTCCACAATGGAACTGAGTCAGCGGATTGGATGTCTTCAATGTCAACAAGCTATGCGAAAAAATGTAATTTAAAATCAGGCATATTTTCCCTGCCAAGAGTATGGCAGAAATTGGTATTCAGAGCGGGAGGTGTTGACATCCCGCATGCTCACGATGCCATTCACCCGAGTGCGGTCATATCCGTGCGCTAGAAGGAGCATTAACATGCACAGAAACCATTTATGTAAGTCATGGATTTTACATTTAAGAATGAATGAAGGAACAGTCCGACGTTTTACATATCTACCAGTAAAGTCTACTAGAGGTCGTTACTCTGACATTTGCAGACAAAGACTATGGAATGAAACTGATTGTGGAGTGTGTGTGTGTGGTTTGTGGTTGCTTGTTAAAGCGGCCTCACATGGCCTGAGTTTCACTGATTGGCTGGTGAGGCTGCAAACCTGTGGGTCATTGTTAATCAAGACCCACAGGTTAAAACAGCCACTAACACACACACACACACACACACACGCACTCGAGAAGGAGAGCTTTAGCATGTATCTATAGGACTATGTTTACAATGACCCTCAGGTCTGCAGCCTCACCAGCCAATCAGTCTAACTCAGGCTAGGTGAGGCTGCATAAAACAGCAACCAACCACATAATTAACATATATATATACACCTGTATATATATATATATACATATATATATATTACATATATATATATAGGCCAAAATACGTATTCTATTTCGAGAAACCCTGAGCCGAATTTCACCAAGGTGGCAAAAAAATAAAAATAAAAATAAACGTTGAAACTACCGAAGAAAGAGTCTCTCTCTCCCCGGGTCAGCGGCTTATAAATAGACTCTTGGACCGAAGTATTTTACAGACAGCGTAGCGGGGGTGAGCAGGTGGGGGCCGCTGGGCTTCAGCTGTGACTGTAGAGAGCGCCACAGCGAGCGGCTGCTACGGACAAACAAAGACAAGGTCACAGCACGGTGACTCCAGAGCGCTCCGACCAACAGACTGACACACGGATAACAGACTGACACACGGACAACAGACTGACACACGGACAACAGACTGACACACGGATAACAGACTGACACACGGACAACAGACTGACACACGGACAACAGACTGACACACGGATAACAGACTGACACACGGACAACAGACTGACACACGGATAACAGACTGACACACGGACAACAGACTGACACACGGATAACAGACTGACACACGGACAACAGACTGACACACGGATAACAGACTGACACACGGACAACAGACTGACACACGGATAACAGACTGACACACGGATAACAGACTGACACACGGACAACAGACTGACACACGGATAACAGACTGACACACGGATAACAGACTGACACACGACCAACAGACTGACACACGGATAACAGACTGACACACGGATAACAGACTGACACACGGATAACAGACTGACACACGGATAACAGACTGACACACGGACAACAGACTGACACACGGACAACAGACTGACACACGGACAACAGACTGACACACGGACAACAGACTGACACACGGACAACAGACTGACACACGGACAACAGACTGACACACGGATAACAGACTGACACACGAATAACAGACTGACACACGGATAACAGACTGACACAGTGAGGTCGCATTCACCGCAGAGAGATAGAGATAGAGAGCAGGGGGTATGGGGGGGTGGGGGGGGGGGGGGGGGTAACACACTTGCCAATGCCAACCCCCTGATTCCCCCAGGAGTACACCCCCCCCCGCCCCCCCCATATAAAATTGCCCTCCTCGTCTGGGGAGTCATCAACCTCAGGGGTTGATATTGTCAGATATCCCCCACCGCTGACGATTTTGAACACAATTTGAACACAATTTTATGACCCAGGACTCGCCATTCAAAAGGGACGCTTGATTTAAGAAGTGTTTTTTTCAGCTGTGAGGTAAAGGCTGTTCATAATACAGGGGCTGACAATGCAGTAGAAAGGCGCAAAAAAAGAAAAAATGGAAATTGGCGCCACATGACCAGACAGATCTGAAAAACAGCCCTAGGAGCCGGCAAAAGTCGGTCAAAATTGCAAAACTGAATGCTGGTAAAAATCAGAAGGGGAATTGGTCATTGTTCATTTGCATATACAGTAGTACCCACATTGTAATGGCACAAATCGTGTTGAAAATCGCCAAAGCATTCCTTCAATAAAGTGAAAGAACTCGGATTCAATGTGCAAAAAGTGATGCCTTTTTAGCTCCTTGGATGCCGATCACATAATAAATATTCAAATTTGTCCGTGAAGGAATATCTCTGCATTCAACCCATCCTAGTATTAGGTAGTATTAGCATACAGCACCAGGGGAGCAGTTAGGGTTAGGGTGTCTTGCTCAAAAGGACAGCTGGACTGTTTTGATGTTGCCACATCTTCACGTGGCCCACCACAACCCTCTGGTGTGTTGTCCCAGCCTCATCCCGATGGGCTCGTCTGTCCACAGAGCATACATGACTTTCCATTGACAGACGACATTCGATCTATTCCATTGTGAAAGGCTTTATATAGAGAATATCGATTTTAAGGACACACTGTTCAGATTGCCGTGTGGTGTGTGAAGGCTTCGTGAAAGGCTTTACACTTGACGTGAGTCACACAGCTTACAAGAAAAACGTTCCTTCATGATGAATTCTGGTATAGAATACTTACCCCACCTGAAGTCTCAAGGTTACGCAGTATGTCGGAAAGAGTGAGACAGAGGTAAAACTAAAAGGAACAGATGGGTCACAGAAAGGTAGCGGATGAGTAAAGAAAGAGAGACAGAGAGAGAGAGAGAGAGAGAGGAGAGAGAGAGAGAGAGAGAGAGAGAGAGAGAGACATAGAGACAGAGAGAGACAGAGAGAGACAGAGCTCTGAATGATGGAGCCTCTCTCACTCTACAGCCATGAAAGAGAGATGGTGGATGCATCAGTCATATTTGTGAGTGTGTGTGTGTGTGTATGTGTGTTTGTGTGTGTATGTGTTTCATTTATGTATGTGTGTGTGTGTGTGTGTGTGTGTGTGTGTGTGTGTGTGTGTGTGTGTGTGTGTGTGTGTGTGTGTGTGTGTGCGTGCGTGTGTGTGTGTGTGTGTGTGTGCGCACTTGTGTATGTAGGCACCTGAAACATTTCGTCCCGGGAACTAGAAGGTTCTAAAGAGGTCTAAAAGAACCGAACTCGAAGAGACAGCCAATCAGCCCGATGACGTATGAAAGAAGCCTCGTCAGAACTCCAAAGTTCCTGTACTTTTGGAAAGTACAGAACCTTTTGGAATGTTCCCCGGAGGAATAAAATTCAGACCCTGTTTCTCCAAAGGTTCCTAGTTCCTACAGTATGTGGGAGAGTTACTGTATATAGGGCCACCGCAATATGTGTCTATACATGTACAGTTTTTATACAGACATTTCTTTACCGACCGTTAATTTAGTTTAGTTTATTTATTTTTAAACAATTGAGTTGCCTTTTTTGGATTGTTGTTTGTAATGTGTGGCATGAGGATTGCTAGTCAATTTCGTCCGTACGTGTACAATGACAATAAAGACCTTCTGTTTCTGATTCTCGATTCCTGGGAAAGTACCTGTAGTGGAAACGTGGGTTTTGTGTGTGTGTGTGTGTGTGTGTGTGTGTGTGTGTGTGTGTGTGTGTGTGTGTGGGATGTGCAGAATCAGGGCACGCGTGTATAGAACCTTCCAGTATGTGTATGCAGATGTCTGCATACACATACTGGAAGGTTGTGTCGCGGGACACAAGAGAGACAGCCAGGGTGGAGCTGACCGACTGGCCACCAGCCAGTAGGTCCAGCATCACCAGGGGGGAGAAGAGGGGAGAGAGGAGGGGAAGGACAGAAAATCAGTCTCAGCAAAACAGAGAGGGGGAGGGGAGGGGGGCGATCAATAGCTATACGCTTACTTTGTGTGAGTGTGTGTGTGTGTGTGTGTTATTATTGCAGCGTAGGTTATGCCGTTACCCCTGCTGTGCGTGCTTGCTTTGCAGTGTATCCAGATCTACCTGATCCCCCCCGATGGATCCAACGCGCGGGGGCCGCTGGATGAAGGATTATTTGCGTCGACGTAAAAAAAAGGACATTCTCTCCTTCCAGAGATACCATTTAAAAAAAAAATAGATGAAGGTTGGATATTGATTTAGGGGGATTGCATCGAGCAGGGCCGTGGGATTGAACACATCACCCATCTCAGCAAATTTGCAGGAGATATTGCTCCTCGGGAGTGTAGTGTATTGTATTGTATTGTGCAACCACGTCCCTTTAAGCGAGCGATGCGTCGGCTTCATGTCACTCCGTTGGACCTGTGGAGGAATACCCGAATAAGCAAAAGGGTTCAGTTCACTGTAACGCTTTTATACTGTGTCAATAGAATCAGTACGGACAGAACAATGTTCAAGATTGAGGATGTGTTAAAGTATAGCTACAGTAGGCGCATATATATATCCTTATGTATATATATATATATATATATATATTATCCTTTGTAGTTAAATAAATCAGGGGGAAAAACACTGTGCTATCCTGAAGGGAGTAGCTAGAGGTCGGGATCCCTGCGAATGAAGACCTCCCCCCCCCTTACATGAGAAAATACAACCCCACTGCATCTGTTTGATCTCACCCCTGGAAATCGATAAGCGTTGTCATGAACACGCATCAGAGGAGGACCGTACACCTAGCAGACCCAGCAATGTCCCGTCGAGTCAGGTGGTTCTCTTCCTCGTCCTCTTCCCCCACCATCACCCGCTCCCCCCTCCAGAGGGGGAAGTCAGTGTCCAAAATGCCAGGGTTATTTAAAGTCAGAGTACTAAAAGGCGTCTAAAAGTGCATTGGGAAGAGATTCATCTTCTGGTGTCCGTGCTTACAATACAAAGGAAGCCCCCGTCGTCCAATTTAGCCAATTTGGGCTAGCCCCGGTCCGGGGTGCGGCCTCCTCTGCGAATAGGAAAAGGCAGCACTTTGATGTCAGGAGGCAGGCAGTTAAAAGTATTCAGGTTGACTTTGATAAAAACCCCACTAGAGTTTCTCCTTATCTCTTTTCCTTCTTGCTTTCCGTACTCCCGATCCTCTCTCTCTCTCTCTATCTCTCTCTTATCTCTCTCTCTCTCTCTCTCTCTCTCTCTCTCTCTCTCTCTCTCTCTCTCTCTCTCTCTCTCTCTCTCTCTCTCTCTCTCTCTCTCTCTCTCTCTCTCTCTCTCTCTCTCTCTCTCTCTCTCTTCAGAGATTCAAAGACGAAGGTCGTGAGAAAGAATGCGGATGGCAGTAAGTGCTGGGCGCAGGATACACGATGAAAAAGCGTCTCGTCGTGGCTGACAAAACAAAGCCAAGACGGGCCTTAATGGAATGGAAAGGCAGCAGGGGAAAAACACCCGCAAATGGATCTCGAGGATCTCTTCATCGAGCCCCTGAATCGGTCAACACATACTCACACACATACGCTGACAAGTATAGGTCTATTTCCAACGTGGGGGGGAGGGGGAGCTCTAGAGGAGGAGACGATGGCACGATAACCCTGATGAAAACAGTGGAGATGAGGCGAGGGACCGCTTCGCACGAGAAATCAGAAAAAGCAACGGAGAAACGAAAGACCGCTTTAATCGCACGGCGGATGGCGACGATTTGTCAAGGAAAGAAAAGGCGGAAGAAGGTCGCCGCTCGGCAGGCTTGCCAACGACGCGGCCCCGCTCACCGCCCGCTCGGCCACCATCTAAAATTGAAAAGCGTATTTATTCCCAGCCGGGGATCAGAAGTTAATGGAGGCGGTCATGCATCAACCGGGTTACATAAAAGTGTCTGTCGGGGGGGGGAGTAAGATTACTACATCCCTCTAAAAAGATTTTTAATTTTCTCAAATTGCTATTTTTTGGGAGCCGCCAGCGTGTGTGTGTGTGTGTGTGTGTGTGTGTGTGTGTGTGTGTTGTGTGTGTGTGTGCACATGTGTAAATATGTGCATGCCGGTGGTAACCATGTTGGCTGGGAGTGCAGGGTGTGTTGCGGGGGGGGGGGGGGGGGGGGGGTTTGCTGGTGGGAGTTTTAATCAGACATCAGAAGGGGTATTAGCGGAGCCAGGCGCTGGGAGAGCTGGATCAAATGGAGATCTCGTCCAGGCTGTAATGATGCGCTGCTCTCTGGCGCCGCGGCTAATCATTAGCCGCCGCCAAGTTTTGTCCGATTGCTCAGAGCTAGGGGGGGGGGGGGGGGGGGGGGGGGGGTAATCGCTGAAAGCTCAATTCGTAATCACAATGGAAGGCGGTCAAAAATTGTCGATGGGCTTTCGACACGCACTGGGGCGTGTGTGTGTGTTCTGCACACACAGCAGGGTCACGTGACTAGCTTTTTCAGGGACCGGGCTGAATGAATGTGCTCAAACATGAGATGCTCGTTAAAAAACGACAACAAAAGCAACAGCAGCCCCCTTACCGATGTTACCTTTCCTCATCCTCCAAGGTCACCCCAGACCCTGGACTCTTTGTTTTTAAGACAGGCCTAAAAAGGCCTTTTTTATTTTAATATTAGTGCTCACTATTAATTGTGTTTGTTTGCTATGTTTTTTACTTTGTAGCATTCTGAGATTTTTTTTTATTGCAATATAAATAAAATGCATTATTATTATTATTATTATTATTATTATTATCACCGGCCCCTGTCCAACCACAATAATGCATACAAAGACTGATACAGAGAGAGACATCATACACAATACACATGATACACACGAGAGCTAACGGTGTCAATGCAACACACTCTTTATCATTTGGTTTTCATTACAGCCTGCGCTTCACATCTGCAGCTTCACTCACTAAATCCACTGAAATCAGAAAGCAGTATTTTGGAACTAATTGCTTATTATTTAGCATTGGGTCGTTCAGATCATTCAGCGTACATATTTTAGCTTCAGTATAGCAATGCAGTAAACCAGTATTCTAAATTGCAATTTAAGTGTCAGTCTACAGGGGCTCCGGACCTAATAAATCGAACTAATAACCAGCTGGTCCAACTTCCACATTTGCACCAAAGAGTGAAAAGTAAGGGGTAATTACTGCGGGCTTAATGCTACGCTAACATTTTCTAGGGGGGGGGGCATCTTTTTTTTAAACTTGACTTGTGTCTGTGTTCTGGCAATCTACTGCTGTGAGTGTCTGATCGTTGTGCTGCTTTATTCGTAGTATGATGAGTAAATGATTGACCCAATACTGGTACTGGTGTATCCCAACAAAAAAATACTGTCGAGTCAGTCATGGGTTGACAAACATAATATAGTGTAAAAAACATGAAATAAAATAAAAAGAGAACTTGGCGACATTCTCAGTGCGGTCATGCTACGGTGTGTGTCCCGGAAGTCTGTGTATTTTTGCATTTAATCATAAATCATAAAGATAAGTAAACTACTTTCGACCGGAGTATGGATCCATTAAGGTCAGCTCGTTTTGTCTCCATGCCTCCATGCCCCTAGGTCAACTCAATTTTACCAGGTAAAGCCTTTAATACTTCTGGATATATATATATATATATATATATTATATATATATATATATATATAAATAGCCTCGATGCCCTTCTCTATTTCACTGCCTCATGAAGACGATCATCCCCCGTTTTGAAGCCCGATACGGAGAAATCCTCTGCTGCACTGCATCACATAGTGCCAGGCTTTGGCGTATACCGGCAATGCGTCAAGGGGTAGAGCCACAGATGTCTGCCAGAAATCGCTTCAGGAGGTATCTATAGCCACAGGCCTACACCTAAAAGTCTAGCGTTATCTCCGGCCTCCAGTGCTGGTGTCGTCAGCTAATAAACAGTTAAGCCCAGGACCAATACTTCCCCTCTGCCTTCTCAGTCTACATTTAGGGTTTCTGGGGTTATTTTGGAACGCACACGAAGAAGAAGAAGAAAAATAATAAAAACCCTCTTCTCTTTCCGATTGAAGAGCGGCGGGATGAGTCATATGTTCCGTGCATCTCCCTTTACTACTGACGATCATTCATGTAAGCTGGAACCACACAGTGCCTCTCTCTCTCTCTCTCTCTCTCTCTCTCTCTCTCTCTCTCTCTCTCTCTCTCTCTCTCTCTCTCTCTCTCTCATGGTGCACTGCGCTCCTTCACACACTGTTCGTGAGCGAGCGAGTCGAGATTGTGACGGAGATTGTGAATATTAGCTGGAGAGAAGGATCCGACGTGGACGTATCCCTGTTCATGTGAGGGGGAGAAGCACCAGGGTTGACTTGTGATGGCTGTCACCATGGTTAACCGCTTCTTCAAAACCTCTTCTTCTTTTATGCCTTCAACATCTTCATACTTTTCTCACAATGAGTATGGAATGGCAACGTGTAGTCGTATACCAGTAATAGCTAGTGCTATGTAGGGCTGTACAATCAATATTATATTGATATAGGGATATGAGACTAGGCATCGTCTCAAAAAATGATATCGATATTTGACTTGTATGGCCCAGCCCTACTGTAAGGTACAAAGCCCCACATACTCTGAATCACTCACACAACAACAACAACAATAACAACAACAGGAGGAGGGTCAGTCCAAGCCGGGGCCTCAAAGCACACGTGTTACCGATGTTAAAGTCAAGCGAAAGGCACCGCCTTCCACCATCCAGCGGGCAGACAAACTACAGCATCCCTTGCTGAACTTCAGCACAGGTTTTGCTCCGTGTCTTCTGTTGTGGCAGCAGTGCATGGCGACAGGTTGCAACCCCCCCCCCCCCCCCCCCCCCCCCACTGACGTCGACAGATTTCTTGCAGACTTGACGTTTCTTCCAGGGAAGGTACAGCGGTGGCACAGGGTACACCCATCTCACCTCACCGGAGGAGCTCCGGTCGTAAACAAAGCAAAAACCTGAGATGTTATACAGCAAGTTTGATCAGCAATGGTGCTTTTCTCTTTTATCGCCCCTTCTGCTACCTGACTGCAACTCCCCCCCTCCCCTCCCCCCCCCCCTGCAGGCACACACCCACACACACACCCACACACACACACACACACAGTGTGGTGGGGTGGGGGATTAGCTTTTTAAGACCAGAGGCTGTTTGAGGATGGTATACAAGGGGAGAAGTCATGAGGTGAGACGGAGACAGAACACTCTGACTTCAAACTAGGGCTGGCCCTATATTTGGCAAAATCCTCCATCCCGATATAGGTCATTTGATATCTGGATGACGTGTACTATATATTACGATATAGCATGTCTAATTCAATCAAGAAATAGTCGATATATAATTACCACATGGTAAAGCCTATTTTAGTATGCTCCTGAGTGAATTAAATACTAGTATTGTACTGAATATTTTCAGATTTTATTAAGAACTGAAGTGCAAGGAGTAGAACAGAGCAGTATGTTAATCATCATCACTTTGCTTTTTGAGACACTTATGCCTAAAACGATATCTAGTCTTGGGTCACTATACTGATATAATATTTATATATTGTCACGTCCTACTTCAAACAAGGGAGGTGTACTTAGCAGCCTCGACAAGTGGTTTTGAGGATAAATTAGGTCAGGCTGTGAACCTCGCCATCATGAATGCAATTGCGACCAAATGTTTCAGAATGAGATGTGACTTTTAGCGATTTTTTAGACATTTTGTTGACTTTTTTTTTGTTTTTTTACCTGCATATTTCTCATTCACGTTCTCATTCTCATTGACATTTGGTATGCTGTGCAATATTCCTCACATTATGCTCCTTATTCCATATCCCTCTATATCCCACATCGTCCAGCCACAGCGGTGTTTCAAATCACACACACACACACACACACACACACACACACACACACACACACACACACACACACACACACACACACACACACACACACACACACAACACACACACTAAGGCTGGGTGACGTGCTCCCTACGCACGTGCTGGCTGTTAGGACCGAGGGCTAATGGCTTTTTTCGTTCTGTTCGATATGACGCATGTGTATCCGAGTGCCACTTGTTCTGCGTCCCAGGCAATGACCTATTACAGCACAGGTTCCCGTCCGCATCTGCATGTCGAGTGCTCTTCTGCATTCGGATCACAAACAAAGGTCTGTGTGTCTCTGTCTGTCTGTCTGTCTGTCTGTCTGTCTGTCTGTCTGTCTGTTTCTGTCTGTCTGTCTGTCTCTCTCTCAGATCAGAATGAAGATGGGGCGTGTGTATCTATTTGTTTCTCTCGTCCTCACACACTCAAGGGTTCAAACACAGCCCTCGACGGAGCAGAGCTGGTTTTTAGTGCGTACGTGTCTCTGGACCAGCATTAATTAGCGGTGTGCGTGTGTGTGAATGTGCTTGTGTGTGTGTGTGTGTGTGTGTGTGTGTGTGTGTGTGTGTGTGTGTGTGTGTGTGTGGTGTGGTGTGTGTGTGTGGTGAGAGTGTGCGTGCATGGGTGTGTGGGTGCTTGTGTGTGTGGGTGAGTGTGCGTGTGTGTGCATGTGTGAGTGTGCGTGCATGGGTGTGTGGGTGCTTGTGTGTGTGTGAGTGTGCGTGCATGGGTGTGTGGGTGCTTGTGTGTGTGGGTGAGTGTGCGTGTGTGTGCATGTGTGAGTGTGAGTGTGCGTGCATGGGTGTGTGTGTGTGTGTGTGTCTTTGTAAGTACAACCATGTCCACAGACAGTTGACTTTTTATGAATACAGATAATCAAGCAATGTGTCATGCTTGGAAACGGCTGCAGTAAAACGAGATTCTTGTTTTGTGTGTCACCAACACACACACACACACACACACACACACACACACACACACACACACACACACACACACACACACACACACACACACACACACACACACATACACACAAACAGTGGCTTTTACAAAGTGCGATCTGCAGACACTGTGTGACACTGCAGAAAAATATACTTTGTACTTTTGTACTTTTGTAGTTTATAAGTAGTTCACCACACAGGTGCACACACACACACCAACACACACACACACACACACACACGGTCAGCAATATAGAGTTTGTTGTGGTTTTGTCAGGTTGTTTCCAGCACGTAGAGTCCCCGCCCCCAGGAACACGCCAAAGAAAGTGAAGCGTCCCATTCAAGCAGATTTCAGCTGACCTGCCATCAGATTTGATGTTAATCTAAAGTCTGATTTGTGAGACTTGTGTGCACTTAATGTTACTGGACAACAATGTCTAATGTACTGTGTGTCCAGTACTGTGCCAAATACGTCTCTTAGTTAGAGATGAAAGTTATTTTACAATACTTGCTTATTGCTTATAATCTTCAACTGTTGATATAACTGCATATATCCCTGCTCACTATAGTGAGCAGGGATATATGCAGTTATATCAACAGTATATATCAGTTATATCAATACCTGCTGGATATACATTTATATATATATATTTATCCTGTTTTTCATAATTGCATACCCCTGATCACTACCTGTTAAATACTTATACCTACTTACCTGTATATATATATATATACTTATTATTATGCTCATATCTCACACATACTCAAGTACTATAAGTAATACTAAAGTAGTATAAGTCATCTTATAACTGTTTCTATACCTAGAATACTGTCTTTTAGCAACTGTAAACTGTAAATTCTAAATGATATATCACCATGCACTTTACTGCAACATTTGCACTCTGGTTAGATGCAAAATAATGTTCGCTGTGTACTTGTGCTGTGCAATGACAACACATTTGAATCTAATCTAATCTAATCTAATCTCATGAATTAAAAAGCGGAGTATGCATATGCATACTCCTGGCAAGGTGAAGCCAATAACTCTCAAAGATGTATGACGCTGATTGATTTCCGGCATTTAGTTATCCACAAACATGCAGCTGATTACGTGTGTGTGTGTGTGTGTGTGTGTTTATTTGTGTCTGTATGAGACTAAACATGATGTACGCTCTACATTGTGTGGAAGCTTGTCGGCTCAGTGGAAAAGCCACAGGGCACAAGGCAATTGGCAACCACTCTACCAAGCGGTGGCAAGAAGAAAAGGTTTCAGCTCAATGAGTATTCAGGTAGAATCCCTGCCAAGGGCGGTTAACTTAGCACTTCTATCGGTTTAGTTATTAGTGCAATGCCATCCCCCGTTTCACTATCTCAAACTCAAACATTGTTCTTTTCTTTCCACATAATAAACAGATATACTCAAAAAGGGAAAAAAAAAACCCTCTCCCCTCGCTCCCTCCCTGATACCATTTTCCCCGGCTCTACGTCTTCCATCATAGAGGCGCTAGCAGGCTAGCCAACCGCAGCGGGCGGTGATGTGCGTTGAATTGTGCAGGTGTGATTAATAGAGCTTGAAAACATGAACCAATGAACACAAAATCGACTTTTTTGGAATTTGACCTCTATTTTAGTAATCACAGACAGAGAAGACATTTGAGTCCCGGGGGGGATCGAGGACTAAGCGTGTGGGAATCAACATTGAATACAAAACAAAAAGACGTTTGGCTTCACAATTTTTCATTCCATCTCTGTTCCTTATTTTTTTTTTTGGTTGCGCAATCCTTCTCCAAATCGGTGTATTCATAAAGGGCACGTAGTAGTAGCGCCGTAACAGGTGCTTATAAGTCGTTATTCTGCGAAAAAACACAAAACACACAGCCCACGTGATCATCACCCAAACAACACCAGCGCCTACTGAACTGCTAGGAGTGCTGCGGATATATATGCACTGTACTGCACTGTATTCAGGGTGCTGCTGCTGCACTACTGGCACTTTAACATGCTTCTTTTGAAATGCTTGTTTGCACAATTCAAGACGTGCACATATCATCCATCAGTCACTTTATTGTTCTTTGTATTTGAACTCTTATTGTACTGTACAGTATAGTGTTTTAGAAAATCTATACTGCAGGAGGGAATGGGGAGTAAGCATTCCATTGTACTTGTTGCATATGGCAAATAAAAACATCTTGAATCTTGAACACAACAACAAAAGGGGAATCAGAGCGAGCCCCTTTTGTTGTTTGTTTCGCGCTCTCCTTAGCGCCACAAACCGCACAAGCCTCTGCCGCAAAACTGGCGAGACATAATGGAATGAGACAAGCCCGCGAAATGATTATTAGTCGACCCCGTGAATGATGTCGTGGTGGTGGTGGCGAAGGGGGATGGGATGGGTTGTGGGGTGTGTGTGTGTGTGTGTGTGTGTGTGGGGGGGGGGGGGGTTCTGAAAGCCTTTCAGATCGTAATGAAATACATTCGATTAGCGTCCCCCCCCTGGCTAAAATGTTGTCGTAGCGGCAGCCGGCGCTAGTGTCGGGGGGGCCATCGCGCTTGTAGCGCTATCTCTTGAAACGTACCGCATGTGTGTTGACGTATGGGACACGCTCACGGAATCGGAAGCTTATGCCTTAACGTCAAAAAAAACATTTTAGTGTATGACGTATGACGATTCTTCTTCCTTGGTAATGCCATCATCTCTTTGGGCCCATATTGTCATGATGATGAGCCATGATATGATTTACCCCTCCCCCCCCCCCCCCCCCAATCTTAGCCATTATCTATTCGATTACCCTGATGGAAAAGACCGATCGTGCCCCCCTTGGATTAAGGGATTTGCTCTTAGCTCTTAGGCCCTGAAATGGGGGGAGCTAAATCTCCTGCCAAAAAACACATTTGGAAAAAAGCAAATAGCGGTTATAATACGTCGTGACTCAAGGGGGTCGGTCGTACACTCGAAATCATTTCGTTTTCCGTTTGAAACCAAATGTTAATGCGTCAATTTCCCTCGAAACCGGAGGGAGACGGCGATGTAATTCACTGTCTGTACGTACGCCGCCGTCATCCACGGGAACACAATTAGATCACCAACCGGTACCAATGACAAGTGCCGGGCAACCGCTTGGGAGGTGAAGCAATGTTGGCACTGTGCCAGAATAATACATCTCTCAGAGGAGAGAGAGAGAGAGAGAGAGAGAGAGAGAGAGAGAGAGAGAGAGAGAGAGAGAGAGAGAGAGAGAGAGAGAGAGAGAGAGAGAGAGAGAGAGAGAGAGAGAGAGAGAGAGAGAGAGAGCGAGAGAGAGAGAGAGAGAGAGAGAGAGAGAGAGAGAGATTGTAAAATAGGCATCCTTTAAGATGTGAATGGAGATTTTTAAAAAGGGTAAAAAAACAAAAACGTCACACACACACACACACACACACAGGTAAAAGTCACTGCTGCCGAAAATATGACATAACACAGCGAGTCATCAGCAGGGGAATCACTTTGTCTGCCACCTGCAGACAAAGGAGCGGTCCCCCCCCTGCGAGGTGCTACGCTGACACATGGTATCAGAGCGGCGACAGCTCTATGGACAGTGTGGGCACTGCCGCAGGAACGAATGGGAACGCTTCCAACATTATCTTGAAAGGGGCACAGGGGGGGGGGGAGAGGAAGGGGGGGGGAGGGAGGGGGTATGCGTAATCCAGTAAGTATGCACCTGAATGTTCAACAACTAAAAAGGGGCGCGGTGTGTCGTGTATGCCCCCCACTGCCGGCGAGTGACTATAGCGCTGACGCACGCAGGAGGGAGGGAGTGAGTAATAGCGCCGCGGTTGACGCGGCAAACGTAAGCCCGGCTCCATAATAGCATGACGTTGTGCGCCGTGCGAAAAACGTACGCATCCGTGCGTACGTTTAAGCCTTTAGGGAAACTTAGAACAGCAGCAGAGACCCCCAGCAATACTCTCTCAATGCTCTTAACGTTTCCTTAAGCAGAACCGAGCACCTGGCTGGAATGACCTACAGGACGGAGATGGGCTGAGCCACTGATCGATCTGCAGGGTACAGGAGGGAGGTAAATAAATAACTCTGGGTAATGACTATCCTGCTGACAAGAGAGTTCAGCTCTACTGGGTCACGGAGCCTCTGATCGGCCGTCCCCTGAGAGACGGGCCCCGGGCCAGGCCCTGGGCTAGGCCTGCCTGCCGGCCGGATAAGCTTGTGGGCAGGTCTTATGTTGTTTTCTCCGGGATCACGTCTCTGGGTCTTAACAGGGAGCAGTGCTAGGGGGGCGGGCTACCATCACCACGTGACGTGGGGGTGGCAGCAACTCAAACACCAAAAGATAGGACCCCCGGGCCATGACCCAACAAGACCAGAAAAAGGAAGGCAAAGAAGATGTAGGCGGGGGGGGGGGGGGGGGGGGGGGAAGGGGGGGGGGGACGGAGGCGGAGGGGCGGGGGGGAGGGAGGGGGGGGGGGGGGTGAGAAGAAAAGGAAGAGAGAGACATGCAGCAGGGGACTCTCTCACAGCTGCAGGAGGTGTGCCTGCAATGCTAACATCCCCGCATCCATATGCCGCTCTCGCTCACTCACATGCAGAGCCGGTGGACGGAGAAAGAGCCACTTCTTCCATCTTCTCATTCTCTTTATTAGGCTGGGCTAGGGCTGTACCAGACTCTGAATTTTCCGAAATATGTCGACCAATGATTCGCCTGTTCAGAGGATTATTCGATGATTCGGGCCATAATGTACAGTTTTTAGGGTTTTACACGACATTATGGTAGCCAGGACACAGGAAGCTAATTTAAGTGGCAGGTGGCACGACTATTCCATAGACTCAATCTAACCATAACATAAGGCGAGTAACCGATGTACCAATAATACAGGAGAAATATCAAACAAAATGCACGTTATTTCTGTCGCACTTTAAATGCAACATTAAACAAAACAAACACACAGGCACACAGATGACCTCATTATTCTACACCGCTGAGACAGTGTAGAATGACATTATAAACAACATCGAACATATACAGAAAAGCAGGATTTATGCACATTATTTTATCGCATTTCTGTTTTTACCAAGAGCTGAGTGACGCCATGACTTATGGTTCAGTGAGACCTAAACCTTCACCTGATTGAACAGACAATGAGACTCCTGCCATGCATGGTTAAGACACACACACACACACACACACACACTCACTCACAAATACACACATTTTCACAAGAGGGGCACACAAGAGTCTCTAAGCTAGCACGGCAGGTGGGTGGGGGGGCTAATGAGAATAATCATTATCATCATTCATAATTATAATCATTACACGTAGAACATTAGCAGGGTAACTGTTTTCTGTTGCTCCTTTTGTGATGTATGAGGGTGGAAGTTGGAAGTGTCCAAAAAACACACTGCATCGGAGAGTTTTCCCAACTATATTTCTGGTGCCAGTGTATTGAATTAGATAACCACACACATACACACACACACACACACACACACACGTGCGCGCGCACACACACACACACACACACACACACACATGCGCGCACACACACACACACACATACACACATACCAACGCACACACACACACATACCAACGCGCACACACACACACACACACACACACACACACACACACACACACACACACACACACACACACACACACACACACACACACACACACACACACACACACACACACACACACCAGTCTGACAAGAGAAAATGAAATGAAGGCTCCAGCGCCTAAGGAACTTAAGGAAATTGAAAGACCCTTTTGAATGCATTTAATTTCTGGTAAAGGAAGTGACTTAGATTTGGATTTAGATGAAACACATAAAACACAACCCAATAAAGCACAGAGAACCGCGGGAGGACATAACGTCTGGCCATGACCCGCCTCGCCTTATTCCGGGAAATGGGGAAAAACACAGCTCAAAGCAAAAGGAACAGGCTGGAAGATATCGAGTGTTTGATGAAATCCGTGGCTTGTATAAAATCGAGCTAATGGGTGATTGCGTGCTTTGTGTGTTCCATTTTGCCGCTATGTGTTTGTCAGCCAAACGCTGACTCCTTCTATACAAATCAAATCCGCAGCACTTTAGCCACTGGCCTAACAAAAGGATTGAGACATTTCACACCACCTTACGTTTCCACCATCTGCGTCTACGTCCTGTTCCCTGTCATTTAAGCTATTTGCAAATGAACACAATTCACAGAACACTTTGTTTTTTAGTGATTAAATGCAGGCTGAGCAAAGCCCAGAAGGACAGTTTTATCCACAGGCGGTGCGCCTACTGAACTGCTAGGAGTGCTGCCACCGTCGTAACATTGTCACCCGTATTACATTACACTGTCATACTGTTGCTGGACTTTCTGGACTCATTACAGTTACTGCAATAGTCTGCACTGCACTGCACTGTAATCATGATGCTGCTGCACTACTGGCACTTTAAAATGCTTTTTTCACTATTCACCATATGAATATATCATCCATCAGTGACTTTAATGTTATTTTTTGTTTGTATTGTTATTATTGTGTATAGTTGTTATAGAATAGTGTTGTTCATAGTATAAAGAACATATAGTACAGTAACATATATACATATATAACATAAAGTAAGTATAGAACATAGTTGAGTTGATAGTGTTTTTTATGGTATAGCACATCATATAGTGTTGTTTACAGTATAGTATTGTTTAGTATAGTTTTGTTGTAGGAAATGCATTCTGCGTGAGGGAATGGGGAGTTGGCATTCCATTGTACTTGTTGCAAATGGCAAATAAAAACAATATTTTGAGACTGTGTTCAGAATACACGTTACTGCTGTTCAACTTTCAACAGCATTTGACGACGTGAAATAAATTAAAAAGGCAACATTTAACGACAACACTAACTACACTACACCACTCTCTCCTGATCTTTTCCATCATTTGTATCCCCAAAGTCAGAATATTTTAAATCTATATATTTATTAGTCATCACTTGGCCTTATTCACTCAGGCCTCTCTCTATTTCACTACTATGAAAGTATACACCCCCCCCCCCCTCCCTATCACACCCTGTGTGTCTTGAAATAAATGGTAATCATCTTGAAAGATTGTCCCTCTTATTCTGCCAACCTGACTCTGTCTTTAGACGTGTAATTACGGGAGATGGAGTAGTCCAATTGAACAACAAAGGGACTCGTGGCTATTTAAATGTCAGTGCTCCTCTCCAGTAAATGACTTTGGAGATGGAGGGAGAGAGAGAGAGAGAGAGAGAGAGAGAGAGAGAGAGAGAGAGAGAGAGAGAGAGAGAGAGAGAGAGAGAGAGAGAGAGAGAGAGATGAAAACTTTCAGAAGAAACTAAACCGATAGCAGTTTCGGCGCTGCTGACTTTGTCCCTTTACCCTTCCGAAATTCTGGGGGTCGATCGTTTCCGTTCAATTTCCCATTTTCCAGTATGAAGCCATTTCAGCTCCATCTTGGGGACTTTCTTCCCGTGCGTTAGGACCCCAAAGCCCATTTCAGATGTAATCTCAAACACCCATTATAGTAATGTAAGATGGGTAGCACAGTTGGGGGTGTTGCCTGGTGACTCAGATCACTCAATGTCTCATGAAGATGAAGGGTTTTCATTATGAATGGCTCATGATGGTAGGAAATGTGACACTGAATGTAATGGATATGAGGCCGCGTCACGTCACGGTTATTGTAGTGAATGAGATTTCAAGAGAAAAAGAGAGTGAAACAGATGAATGGGGTTGGCCTGTGTCTAAAAAGTCCTAATCTAACTATATAGAGATAGTTTGATTGTCATAAATAAACACTGGGCTACTTTCAAATGAGCTCTTTTGAATTAGCTTGAAAGAACTGAAAAATCTCAAAACTTTCCCCTTTTAGTATATATTTTTGTTATAAAACCAAAGTCAAACTGTATATCAAGAGAATCGACAATAACGGAAATGTCCTCAGTTTGCTAACAAACCGCCCTCATTTACAATTCAATCGTTTTCCTTGAAGATCCCAACATCTTTATCTGTAATGGTTGTAAATAGTGTACATTTGATAATAGAAGGAAAAGAGTGTCGGGGAAAGTAACTATTATAGTAATTACAAACACAACCTGTAGAACAAAACCCAAATCCAGATCCACAAAAAAACAACAATCTTATTAATTAATCCCCAAGGGAGGGGACTGGAATTTCAAGATCATTATTTCATTCTTTGGTCTCCACATTAGCAAAAATTGGCAAAAAAAACCCAAAACTTTTTCCAGTGCATTTTCTTTCGTCATTCCATTTCACCACTGAGCCAATGACTGCTTCATCCACCGGGATCACGCCGGGACAAAAAAACAACATACTGATAATCCCCGGGTGGACGGCCACAGCATCTGCTCCGTACTGACTGTCCTCGACTCCTTCAACACGACATGATCACAGTGTACCAAACTGAGGGGGTGGGGGGGGGGGGGTTAGATGGGGAGCGAGGGAGGTCCTCCAGCATTTGTATTCCCAAAGTGAGAATCCTGTCTTCAAATTCTAAACTACTTTCTATCAACCAGAACCTAATCCACGTGTCCAAAGGGTCCCTGAAATCTAAATCTACCGCTTTGGTTGTTGTAAACACAACCACAACAACAACATCAGCAACGACGAGGGGGGTAGGGGGGGGGGGGGGGGTTAGATGGGGAGCGAGGGAGGTCCTCCAGCATTTGTATTCCCAAAGTGAGAATCCTGTCTTCAAATTCTAAACTACTTTCTATCAACCTGAACCTAATCCACGTGTCCAAAGGGTCCCTGAAATCTAAATCTACCGCTTTGGTTGTTATAAACACAACCACAACAACAACATCAGCAACGACGAGAACATTGTATAATATTTAGAAAAATACATTCAATTTCCTATAGGGCTTTTCTGGACACCCAAGGCGCTTTACAGACAGGGTAAAAATTCATACACAGTAAAATAATTTTATAGTTACATAGATTAAAATAATACAGATAAGATAGATCAAATAAAAAAGTATATAGTATAATTAAAAATTGAGAGTCATGGGATAGAGGGGAGGATGTTAGCAGGGGAAAGCCAGTTTGAAGACAACAAACCAACAGACACACACACACACACACACACACGTACACAAACATGGATGTTGACACACACACACACACACACACACACACACACACACACACACACACACACACTATCTGTCCCTTGTGTACCACGAAGGTACACGGAAACAAACTGTTTTCGAGAAGAAAATATATCCACTACCACCCCAAGCTCGCTACATGTCGAGTAAAAGAAAATAAGAACCGTTATTTGTCATTGCAAGTGCACTAAGTACTACACGACGCAACGTGATGTCTGTCATTTGACCCACCACCAGCTGCAGCACTAGAATCAGTGGGCAGCTGAAAAATCGCAATCTAAATCTGGAGGATTGAATCCTCTTTATTAGTCACATACATCTACACACACAGTGAAATTGTGTTATCTGTAGGGCTGGGCGATATGGACTTAAAACTATATCACAATATTTCATGGTATTTTTTGCGATAACGATAAATGACGATAAATGACAAAAAAATAATAAAATAAAATAAAAATCTTAATCCTTACCATCATCAAATACGTAAGGGATGATGAACGGAACGCTCATTAATAAGTCGGTAGTCGGTCCCGAATGATTTACTTCCGCGGAGAAAAAAATAGTTCTCCGAAGTTGAGGCGTTGCTTGGCAACTGGCATATGTAAACACGTCATTAATTATCGTCATTACCGCGGTATGACAAAATACTTATCGTGGGGAGGACTTATCGCGATAAACGATAAACGATACGATATGGCACAGCCCTAGTTCTCTGCATTTAACCCATCCTAGTATTAGGAGCAGTGGGCAGCTATCGTATAGACAACGCCCGGGGAGCAGTGTAGGGGTCTGGTGCCTTGCTCAAGGGCACCTCGGCAGTGTGGGTGTTTCGGGGACTTGAACCAGGGCCCTTCCGGGTCCCAATCCAAGTCCCAATAGACTGAGCTATCCTGCCTTCCAGCTGCAGCAGAGAACAGAGCACCAACTCCTGGAGGACTCTATTATCCGGGGCCTTCATGATAGGGACAGGCAGGAGTATTGACCTAACATGTATAGGTGTTTTAGGACCACAGGATCCTTTTCATAGTTTAAAGAACTATTGGAGAAACTGTCGTCTTTTTGTTGTGTTGGCACCACAGGTAACTAGGAACTGTCGTCGTTCCCAGAACGCTGCTTTGAGGGACTTTCTTTAGCCCCTACTTCAGAGCAGGTACTCTCCCAGCAAAGAGGAACCTTTACCATGACTTAGGTGTATGGTGATTGTTGAACACAAGCCAATACACCACCGACGACGATTTGCCATTTTCAAAAACCCTTTAACAGTGTTTACCGTAAACTGTCAAATATAAAAAGCGCCAAAGACAGCGCTTTAAACGGCAATGGAATGGAAGAAACACAAAAAAACACAGAAAAAAGTTGGGCCGCCAGCGATGGAAATACAACCTGGGTTTGAATCATCCAGCCGAAATGTAAAAATATTTGCTTGCATTTCCGCGAGCATTACGAGACGTTCCGTCAATGACGTTGACCTAAAGTTCCAATTGGCGGTGCGAATGCAAACAGAAAAAGCCCTTGAAGGAACTATTCATGCCTAAAGCCCTGTCCCGGGTCCGAAAAGCACCTTATGTCCGAAACCACTGTCTTAAAACAGGCAGGAAATCCACGCATAAGGGTCCTCAGGGGTTGGAACCTAAGACCTTCTTGCTGTGATGCAGCAGTGCTTCACCACTGTGTCACCGTGCATCCACCAACAACAACCACAATGTTTTAAAAATATTAACTTATAAGAATAGCTTGTTACCACCTTATCTCTATCAATCCGCATTAGGGATACAGTGTGAAAAAACGGCTGCAGTTATTGACGATGCTCTCTGTGTCTCTGGTCAGCAGCACAGATGCAAAATCGTACCCCGTTTCGTAGGATGAAAAGCAGCTCACCCTTTAAAGACACAGGGTTGACTTGTACTTGAAACGTAGCTTGAATTTTGGAGCCCCTCTTTCTCATGCCTGACCAGTGAGTCATGCTTTAACCCCCAGCACAATATCATCATCTCATAGTAATTGGACTGCTAACAAGACACGCCTGCTGTTTATCCAAAGAGGTCCTCAGTGGCCGACTCACAAATAAATATGCCAGGACTCAGGTTAAGCTAGGCTGGGTGACACTGCTTATTTATTCACTGGCTGCTGCCGCTACTGCTGTTGATGCTGATGCTGATGCTGCTACCGACACACGTCCTGTCACCATGACACTGAGTCTTAGATGTCTTAGATGATGATGATGCCCCAAGAGGACATCATCATCATCATCATCATCATCAAAAGAAGACTGGCGGACCTTTTTTTACGGGAAAAAATAGGATGACCGTCTCTCACTCTCCCGTCTAGAGATGGAGGGGAGCAAAGTGATTTATGTCGAACCTCTCTCTCTCTCTCTCTCTCTCTCTCGCTCTCTCGCTCTCTCTCGCTCTCTCTCGCTCTCTCTCTCTCTCGCTCTCTCTCTCTCTCATTCATGAGACATGGGCTGGTGTGAGTCAGTGTGGTTAACAGCACCGGTCTCCGGTCCACAAAGCCATGTTTCATGGACTCCACCAAAGGGTGATTCTTGAGTACTTGTATCTATCTATCTATCTATCTATCTATCTATCTATCTATCTATCTATCTATCTATCTATCTATCTATCTATCTATCTATCTATCTATCTATCTATCTATCTATCTATCTATCTATCTCTATCTATATATTGATATTGATATTGATATTACTTATGTTTCCTTGAGGCTCCAGAAAACAATATCGGATTTTTCTTTATTGCTATATATTCATAATGACAGCGGCCTGCAAAAATAAGCAATTGAATATACTGCATGCATGCAAACATCTCTTTCGTATCCTAAGCATTCTCAAATATATTGTTACCTCATAACCTCATACAGTATTATTCATCTTCTGTATAAAACTTTGTCTTTATATTTATATATGCATTTTAAGAACTTTTTTCCCATGGCTCTTATCCCCTTCCTTATCCTCTTCTCTCTCTCGGCTGTAATGGTTGTTTGACGTATTACACTAATAGCACCATGAAAGGCGATTAAAGAGCCGGTCTCTCTCTTCTTTAAAACAATGGCGTTGTGTGAAAGGAAAGGAGATGTAAAGGAAACTGCCATTCATCCCGCTATGCTACACCCGTCAAGTGTATCGGCAGCCCTTACTTAAAAGCCTCCAGCCCACCCCCCTTACGCCAAAATGCATAGTCTTGCCGCAACGGGTCAAGGAGAGGCCAAGGTCCATCGGATCGTTGTTATGTCCTGGTGCTTCGGCCCGTCAAACTCCTCTGCCGGGCCGCCCTAATGGGATCTCAAACTCAAATGGCATGGAAATTATGAGGTTTCAAGGCCTTCCACTTACTGCCATGATTGCCAGAATTGTGTTTGACCTGAAAGATTAGCTGTCCCATCCCAGTCCACCACCCCAGCCTCCTAAAGTGCTATTTACTATGCTCGTGTGCTGTCTTTAATCCAAAGCCACTCACAGTGGTTTAGATACACATCATTAAGGAGTAGCTATATGGGTTCTCACACCCACAGTCAACACCTGAAGTGAACTATAGACTAACCTGCCTCACAAAGGAGTTCCCTGGTGGGGCAGTTTGTCAATATTCCTTCATTTAGATCGGGTGCAAATTAACAAAACACATATGTGGTCAATGACAGTTTCAACAGAATTCCAATAGGATCAAACAGCTTCTTCAAGGAGTGTGTATGCACAGAAAACCCAGTAAGACCGAGTGAGATCATGGACAATTGTGTTAGGGCATTGCTGACATCCATATAAAACAAAAGAAAAAGTGTGCAAATGAAATCATCAAAGCCGCCACAAAAACAAAAAAAGCAAGTTTTTTTATTACCTGCGGTGAAGTTGTAGCGTGCCGAAAATCCCACCGCTTCCAGTTCCCCATCGGTGACAAACTTTATCCACAGATAGCGACCGCTACTCCTGATATCAGGGGGGCTGTGCTGACCACAATATCGGCCCATAATCGGGGAGAAGCCGAAGGGTCCATCCCGCACCTCAATGTTGTCAAATTTACACTCCCAAGAGGACTCTATGGAGTAGTTCTCTTCGAAATGCAGCTCGATGCACTGCCTGGGGGGTGCTATGATGGATGGGGGGTGGGGGTTAAACGAGAAAACAATGAAAGAAAGAAAGAACAATTACTTGGGGGATCATAACATCATTGGCTGCATTGTGAATCATCCATAAAACTTCCATTGATCCACATCTGAGATCCGATCAGTAATACGAATGTGTTTGGAGCAGCACCAAGCTTGTACGCATTCTCAAGTATTCCCCCCTCTTTGGCGGGGGGGGGGGGGGGGGGGTTCGATGAAAGCTCTACAGAAAATATGAGATCTCTGTGTGACGTCGGCCCTCTTGACGTCGTGGTGTGTTCACGTCATCGCCTCTCACGCCTGTGAGTCTATCTACGTATCTAGCAACCCCCCCCCCCCCCCAACCCCCTGCTGTGTCATTCAATAACCGTCCAAACGACACCCTGTCTCATCCTCTTACGCACAATAAGACAGCGGTGACTGATGCCGGAAGCTTTTATTCCCCCCCCCCCCCCCCCCCCTCCCCTCCCCTCCTCCTCCCCCCTCCCCTCCTCCTCCTCCTCCTCCTCCTCCTCCTCCTCCCCACCGTTGCTTTCTGCCACTGGTGGTTACTCACCTTCCAGGATGTAAACACACTCGGTGGCTGGGGGGTATTTGCCGGGGTAATTGGGTGACGTGAAGACCCCTCCGTCGGGCTCTTTCACCCAGGTGCCGCACTGACCCACCGGCTTGACGCCTGAGTTGTTTTTCCCTACAAAAACATTGAGTTGCAGAGAGTCAAGGATCAGAACCACACGGTGTGGATACACACAAAGAAACGTGGCTGATGATAGTGAGGTGATGTGTGTGTGTGTGTGTGTGTGTGTGTGTGTGTGTGTGTGTGTGTGTGTGTGTGTGTGTGTGTGTGTGTGTGTGTGTGTGTGTGTGTGTGTGTGTGTGTGTACCTGCTGTATCCT
>CM051020.1:7937834-7940334 GCA_027704905.1 Muraenolepis orangiensis
CACACATGTATGTACACATGCACTCACATACACACACACATACACACACATACACACACGCACACACATGTATGTACACATGTACTCACATACACACACACATACACACACACACACACACACACACACACACACACACATCTATATGCACACACACTTTGCCTCCACCAGAGCTGTACCAATGGCATTGTTGGAACATAACCCACACGGTGATTTCTTGGTATTACTCCCAGTCATACCATTCCCATTCAAAAGTGAGTTCTATTTGTGTTATTTATTATTTTATTAGTAATGTGTGTTCGCTGCTAACAGGCGGCAGTACCGACTCTCGGTATCCACGGCGCCGTGCGACGTCTCCCATGAGTGAACCCGGGAGATTAAGCAGCAGAGCTGTGTGTGAATTATTCAAATGAGGCTTATCTGGTCCACTCTGCAACAGCGCAACAGTAGCTGGAGTTCAACAGCACATTGAAACTCATGGCGTTTTGAGTCTTTTGGACCCAGAGAGTGAGAGCATCCATCGCACACACAGAGGTAATTCATTAATTTCAAGACGGATCCTTTCAAAGTGGACCTTTTTATAAATATAATTGCGCGAGTTCATCGCAAATGCCGGCAAGATAAGCAAGTTTGTTGGGCTGCTGGCCTCCACCTTTAATATCTAATGCAATATAATGCAACATGCAATGACAGTAACTGCACTGTTGTGCACTGTACTTGCACTGTATTCATATTGCCGCTGCACTACTGACACTTTTGAAATGCTTTTAAATCGTTTTTTGCACAATTTAACATGTACATATCATCCATCAGTGACTTTATTGTTATTTGTATTTGTATTTTTATTGTGTACAGTATTTTTTTTATAGTATTGTGTTTTACAAATGCATACTATGGGAGGGAATGGGGAGTAAGCATTCCATTGTACTTGTTTTGCAAATGTCAAGTACAAATCTTGAATCTTGAATCTTGAAACTGGGGTTCACATCGTTAATTTAGGCAGCAGTCAGTCATGATTTAAACCTGCCACCAACAGATACCATCAGATGGTTTTAAATCATCGGAGGGACTTCAGTGTAGTCACAATGTAATCGTTATTGTTGTCTCTTAGCTGATAAGCAATTAGAGGATTATGATATCCTGATGATGACACATCCACTGTTTCTCCTTCATATCCATAAAGAGAACGAGAGAGAGAGAGAGAGACAGAGAGAGAGAGAGAGAGAGAGAGAGAGAGAGAGAGAGAGAGAGAGAGAGAGAGAGAGAGAGAGAGAGAGAGAGAGAGAGAGAGAGAGGAGAGAGAGAGAGAGAGAGAGGGACAGAGACGAAGAGAGAGACAGAGAGAGAGAGAAAGAGAAAGAGAGAGAGAGAGAGAAAGAGACAGAGAGAGAGAGAGAGAGAGAGAGAGAGAGAGAGAGAGAGAGAGAGAGAGAGAGAGAGAGAGAGAGAGAGAGAGGGGGGGGGACAGAGACGAAGAGAGAGACAGAGAGAGAGAGAGAAAGAGAGAGAGAGAGAGAGAGACAGAGAGAGAGAGAGAGAGAGAGAGAGAGAGAGAGAGAGAGAGAGAGAGAGAGCAGTAGGAGTAAACACTCAGGGTTTAATGGCTTCTTCTGCCAGGGTACGCGACTCTAATGAACCGCATCAGCCACACATTCAACAGTGTGAGCAGCTCTTAAAGAACGCTGCGTGGCGTTCAAGACACCTTGTAGTTTATTAACTGCGGGGGTGGGGGCGGGGCGGGGGGCGCCGGGGTGGGGTGGTGGCGGGGGGGCGGGGGGCGCCGGGGTGGGGTGGGACGGGGGGCGGGGGGCGCGGGGTGGGGTGGGGTGGGGGGGGGTTCACGTTGACGTAGCAGGGCTACTGCGTTTGGCTTTGGCTTTGAACAAATATTTGAGCCAGGCGTGCGCTCTTTCACTCGCTTCTCACTTTGCTTCATTTGCTGTCTGGCTCTCTGCTGATAGACTCTGGATTCCTCTTCATCTCAGTACAACCTGGAGCAAGCAGGGAGAGAGAGGAGAGAGAGAGAGAGAGAGAGAGAGAGAGAGAGAGAGAGAGAGAGAGAGGAGAGAGAGAGAGACGAGAGAGAGAGAGAGAGGAGAGAGAGAGAGAGAGAGAGAGAGAGAGAGGGAGGGTGGGTGGGGAGGAGAAGAAGAAGAAATGAATCAGATGATACGGCATAAAAATACCTGTGGTTTCTTTTCTGTCGGCACAGCCTTAGGAGGTTTACCACAAATGATTCTATATCTTTTTTTTTTCGAGATGTGAAATTCCATTAAATATCCTCAGCTCTACTCACAGGTTGGGGGTCGGGGGTCGTCGGGGGTCGGGGGTCGGTGGGTCGGGCAGTTTGTTTTAGGGGAGCGTGCTCTTCTTCCTCTTCTTCTTCTTCTTCTTCTTCCCAAATGCTGAAATGTCAATGTGTTTATTTGTTCGCCACCTCTTCTGTTCCACATTCTGTGTATGCACTTGGTACACAGAATGCTACCTTGTGTGCTGGTAC